>CASBWL010000559.1:0-600000 GCA_949130495.1 Sambucus nigra | reverse complement strand
GCAGAGTTCAGGAGTGTCCGATGGCCTTCGAATCAATTTTAGGGGGAAAATGAATCATTCGTCTGAACGATAAATCCAGTTTATGCAAGGGGTATACCGTTGGAAGGGGATTTAGATACCTTTGAAGATTCATTAAGGAAGTTGCTTGGGGTCAAACGGGGTTCGAAAATGCCCTGTGGCCACCAAATTATTTTTCGGTAGTAAAATGGATCATTTATTAAAACCGTAAGGCCAATTAATGAATGGGGCCAACCGTTGGAAATGGTATTCAGATCCTTTCAAAGATTCATTAAGATTTTGCTCTGACAATAAAGTTAACTAGAGTCAAACGGAGCCCGAGAGTGCCTTGTGGCCCCTATATGGGTACCCGGAGTATGACCTAGGGTTTTATGGTTATTGAGGAAGTGACAGGGACCTAAAGAGGGTCTTAGGAGGGTCCTAGAATGTGGTGTCTACAAGGTTTGTCTTAAAATACATAGATGAGCGAGTCTGGTTTGTATGCGAAATAGGGTGAACTCCTCCCACTATCACTATTGATAATGTTGTTGTAGCTAAACATGTTTCTTCATGGACTGGTGAGGAATTTGAGTGGATTGACTTTAACTCTCATGGACTTAATGTTATTTTTGGAGACATCACCCTGACAAATTTTGTCGTATCATGACCTGCATTTTGTCTAAGGAAGCATGGGATACCCTCCAACTCATTCACAAGGGTACCAACGCTGTAAAAGCATCTAAACTTCCAATTTGACCACCCAACTTGAGAGCATCACTATTCTAGAGTCAGAGTCACTCAATGAGTTCTATGCACGTTTATCGAACATTGTTAATTCTAGATTCAATTTGGGTGAGAAAATATCGGAGATGAGTGTCATAAAAAAGATTTTGAGGTCACTCCCTGGCCTCTTTATTCCTAATGTCACCTTGTTTAATTCATTAGGAATCTTAGAGACTCTTAGGTTAGAAGAACTTGTAGGATATCTTCAAACGTATGAGATACATATGTTCCCTAAAACTATTAAACCTAAGAAAGTGGGGATTTCTTTAAAGACTCAAACTAAGAAAAATAAATAAAAAGTTTGTGAATCCGATTCTGAGGTTGATCTTGATTTTGATAACTTTTCCATTTTTGCAAAAAATTTCAAAAAGTTTCTAAAATTTTCCAAATAAAATTCTTCCAAAGAAAATATTTTTGGGAAAAATAAAAATAAGAATGAGAGCACATGCAGGGTAGAGAAAGAGGAAGAGATTAGGTGTTTTTAATGTGAGGGTAATGGGACTAACACAAGGCACATGAGTGTCCACAAGGCTAAAGAGAAATGTTAAGAAAGTTGCACATAAAGCCACTCTTAGTGATAGTGACATCTAGTCGGTTGATTCAGGGGGAGAATCACCACATGAACCATGTGTTGTGTTCATGGATAATCACATTTTCACTTCTAGTTTGTCCCATGAAAATGAGGACATATCAAAATGTGAGAGCCTCGATAATGTTTTGATTCATTCGAAAGATAGATAATGTGAGGACGAAATTTTGAGTGAGGGAGAAGGTGGTCTCCAACAGGCATTTAGTGATCTTTTCACCGAGACTTTAAAAGATAAAAGGCTAAATAAAGATTTATCTCTTAGGGTGTTATATTTGGAGAAGAAGGTCAAAATATTAAGAGAGTGTGAGGCGCCAGTGAGCAACTCGAGAAAGTGAAGATTTCCTTATGTGAGAAGTTGATCGTTTTAGGTTGGGAAAAAACTGATTTGACCAACACCGTGGCTAGTCTTACGGGAGATTTTTAATCTTTATTAGAGAATCGTGAGAAACTTAAAGCCCATGTATCCCAACTCGAGATAGATCTTGAACGTGTCTGGGACGTCAAGGTCACTTTAGAGGAAACATATAAGAATGTAAGAAAGTTGTTCCTCGATTCCGCTTTAGGTAACACTGAGAGACAAAGAATAAGTCATGACGTTGCATCCACTTCCCATGTCGCAACCGAGATAGTTTTTGTGTGTCTGTTAGATTTATATGACCCTCAACCTGACCCACTAGAAGAGATCATCCTAAACATTTAAAGGAAGGTGGAACCAAGCCCGTGTAAGTTTGTTCCCAATACAAACAAAGAGATCACCTTGGAGAGTTTTGTTCTAAGTTAGGGAGAATATCTTATAGGTATGTTCCCCGATTTTCTCGCACATGAGTTTCCACACGTGCTTACACACATGTTATTCTGCATTCTCCCGCACATCACATGAGAGATTTTGAGAGTTTTTTAGAGAAAGTAGAGTATTTAGTCAAAACTTCACAAAATTTAATGGAGGTTTTTCATAGGATGTCATCTCCTTTTGAGAACTCCTCCAGGCCTAATGATTGAGGTTACTACTTGTTACTAGAATAAGGTGTTTTTCATACTCATGTATTATATCCATATTGCTAGTGTGTACGGCCATTGTACTAATATTTTTCAAAAAAATTCAAAAAGATTTTTATTTTTCTTGAATTTTTTTGAAAAATATAAAAAGATTTTTGTTTTGTATGTTTTCACACCTTATGTGGATGAACATTAAAGTTGTCCAAGTCACCCATTCATTTCATATCTACGTGACTATTTTGTAGTGTTCTAAGATGTGCCATCATTTCATAGATGTGCTTTATTATGTTTGGAGTCAATAAGATGTGATTTGATGATAACTTTCTACATATTTGACTACTTGTCTCCTTTAATGCACATGAGCAGGACCTTATTTGAGTGTTGCACTTACCTATCACATATCGATTATAGTGCTTTCATCTCAATTTTTCTTTCAAAATGAACAAAATGTGAAAAATAAGATAGTAAAAAGCTGATCATGTAAGAACCATTGCCCGAATTTAAAAAAATAAATTTTCCGATAAAATGGTTATATATTAAACAATGGAATCGGGTTGCGAAAGACAAAGTCTTTGCATGAAAAGCCACCATCTGCAAGAAAAAGAGCCTAAAAACATTAAAGGCACATAAAAATAGTAGTTTCAGGCCATTTTCTTGAACATTGATGCTTTGCTATAAATGAGCATTATTTTTTCCCAAATAATTGAGAGTATTAGTGCTATATATGAGATTTTGAGGGAGTTAAGTCGAAGATAAATGGGTTTACACATACTCTAAAAATCTCAGAAAAACATTACATAGTTTTGGTCATCATTAGTGTGAAAATCACTTACCGTCCTGATTGTTGATTATGTTAAGTCAATTTCAAATGAGTTCACATTTTTTACACCTAAGGTAGACTTTGAGATCTTTTGTTAGTGGTGTCTTAATTGTTCGTTCACATGTGTTATATTTGTCTACATTGATTAACCTATGGGATATGTCCACACCCCTACATTTTATTTCCATGATTCGGGTATTTTTGTGTTTCTCCATGGTGTGTTGTATTTGTAAAATTTTATTTTGAAAATTTTCAAAAAAAATATGTGGAGCCTTTGGGTTTATCATTACATGCTCCTATTTGATCTATCTTTGTGATGATATTTTATCTTTTGTAATTCTCTCTATTTTAATTCTTTAGTTTATAAAAAAGGTGGAGAACATATTACGGAGAGATTACATTAGTTTGATTTATGGGGGAGAATTTTTGAATTTTTATGGTTTTTATTTTATATGTCGAACTATATGCATCACGGGCATTTTCTTTGCTTCATGTGTGTAATTACTTTTGGAAGATCATATTCATATTACACTCGATGAAGACAAAGTTCCCATGAGAAGAACAAGAAGAAGTGGAGATTTGAAGACACCATTTGAAGTTTGAAGACATCATTACCTTGTATCAATCCATTTTCTACGCTTTGGGAGGGTATTAGGATATTTTTTTATCTTAGGGAATTTCTAATGTAATTTGCATTTCGATTCTATTTTTGGACCGAAATAGACAAAAGGGGAGACTTGTTAGAGCTAATTTTTTGTCATATCTCATAGCTCAGGCTTACATGTTAGTTTGGCATGTCCCCTTACACTTCGAGTTGAGAAGTCATGAAGAACATAATCTCCAACACATCCAAGTTCAATGATTATTCACTTTATTAAGGTATAAAGATTTTAGGAATTTAAATTTGTTCATTAAATTTATTTTGGGATGTTATATTTTTATTAAAGCTGAAGCAGGATTTTCTAAGTTTAAAAATTGAGGCATATTTTATGTTTAAAAAATTTTCAAAATTCCCTGACCTCGTTCAAATGAGAAGGCATTCTCATTCGAATGAGATGTCAAACTTGTTAGAAGGGTCATTTAATAATTTTACATAACGTGCACCTAATGAGGGCATACTGTTTTGCAGCGTCTGAATGTCATTTGAAGTTGGTTCAAACGAGATAGTTGTTTCGTTCAAATAAACTTGTTTTCGTTCGAATGAGCCTTATTTTCATTCAAACAAGTAACGTCGCCTTATAAATACCTATTTCGTGTTTTTTTAAGACTTTTGCTAGAACGACTTCTCCATACCCGCTGCAAATAGTTTCACACTTTTTTGTTTAGAAAACATTTTTTATTAACAAAATTCATCCTAAAATAGATTTGTGTGAATACTTAACCTAGATAGTTTTGTATCCTTGCATAGACTACTCTTATGGAGAGATCATCTATATTGCTGACCTTGTGATACTCGAGGGGATCACTACTGAAGACAAAGGTTGATCGATGGATACCGAGGGTGGAACTCTGCTTGCGGACTGCTCTTGACTGGGTTGTATTCTTTAGAGATTTGCGAAGACTAGCGCGTTATACTTGTGGTTGGTGGTATAAAGTAGTATTGTAAGTCGATTGTCTTGTATTATTTCTAAAGTGCTGAAATAAAAGGCTTTGCCCATAAGGGATTTTTCCTCAAAATATGCCTTTGTCAATATCATGATTTACTTTACCTTTTTTATCACTTAGATGCATGTCTTAGGTTAAAAAGATAAAATTGGATTTGTGTGATTGAATATTTAATAAATAAATCATTCCGTTAATATCACGATAGCACATTCTCAGAGGCCTTAGAATTCACCTTCCCTATGATATATATATCCCCTGGGTGGAGATGGATCATGATGAGGTCATGCAATAAATCTATCGGGGAGGTAGATGTTTTCGTCGGCCATAAATTTAGAATTTGAATAACCTTTTGACAAAATCCATGCATTCTTTATGCAAGGTATTCTAATAGTATGATTGTTGGAGTACTTTTCTAGATAGGATGTGTACGCTCAAGTGTGGGCCACATTCATTGCAATGGATTTTGTAGGTGATTTTAAGGGCTTCGCCTTCTATAATGCATCTCCATAGTACTCAATTTAATCCTCTATTGTAGAGTTCCCCCCACAGATGATGAATTAGGATGCCAATTTCCTTAAGGTGAATCTACTTTTTTAGAGAGGAGTTTTATAGGTAATATTTCTCATTTAATAAATTCTATATATCGTAGTACCAGATCATGGGTTCTACTATCATTACTTCTATATAGTTAGTCTCAAAGTAGTAGGATGGGGTTACCTCGCTAATTACAGTGAATATGAATTATGTGGCTCCATCTATGATTTCTATCATTGAGATTAGGGTGTCTAGTTCATCCAAAAAGTTATTTCCAGTCTTGGGGGAAAAGTTGAACTCAAGATGAACGAACCGTTTCCACCCTTTCTATGTAGGCACGGTAAGGTTGCAGTTTATCATCTCAGATCCTCCATTTACCTATTATTTGACCGATGAATAGATTTGAGTCTTTCTAGGCTTTTATCTCGAGGATTCCCATTTCCAAGGTGACTTTGAGACTCATGATGCAATTCTTATATTTGTCCATCTTGTCGATACATTCATATGTGATTTTGATAGTCATCGGGAGTCGATCTGAATCGGGGGATATCGAGAGAATTTTGATGACGGGACCTCTTTTATTATTGATATTTATTTGTCAAATTTCCCATGATTCTCTTCCCTCTTGGGAGAAGAGGTCTTTATTCAAGAATTCAACCTCGTTATTTTCTTCCTCATCTGGTAATAGTTGTCCTAAGAGAAGGTTAGAGATGTCTCGCCCTTTATTGTATTTTTATGTGATGTACATGATTTCAAATTCGAACAAATTATTAGTGATTTAGCTATTCATATTGAGACAATGGGTCTCTTGAATAGGTATTTTAGGTGATCCATCCTAGATATAAGTCGTATACTGAATGACATTATATAACGGTGGAGTTTGCGGGTGATCCATACCAGAGATATAAAATCCTTATCTAAAGAGGTGTATTTCAGATCATAGGATACTAACTTCTTGCTAACATTGTATATGGAACATTAATTTTAGGAACTTTTTACGTATTGGGACAATATGGCTCCAGCAGTCGTGTCAGTTATTGACAATTAAAGTAACAAAGGTTGTCCCGATCGGGGAGGTACCAATATTGGTGGGTGAGTGAGGTATTCTTGTATTTTCTTGAACCTCTCCTGGAATTGGGTGTTCCACTCTTTGCATGAGTCCTTTTTTATTATTTGGAAAATGGGTTCTCATGTGCTGGTAAGCTGGTTGATGAACTAACTTGTGAATTGGATTTGACTTAAGAACACTTTGATTTCGTTCATTTTGGGGGTGCAATCCATTGTATGGATTTGACCTTGGTATAGTCTACCTCTATTTTTTCTTTACTAATAATAAATCCGAGGACATTACCCTTCGTAACACCGAATACATGTTTTTTAGGATTTAGTCTCCTTTTCAAAAGTCATAGACTTTAAAGAATTTTTGGAGTGCCCAAATGTGACCCTCTGATCCTTGGATTTGATGATCATATTGTCCATGTATACTTCTACTTACTTATATGAGGTCATGAAGGATGGTTGTTGCTGCCATTCGATGAGTTGTCCCAACATTCTTAAGATTAAAGGGCATAATCTTAAAGTGCCATGTTTCCTATAAGGTGGTAAAACTAGTGTTTTCTTAATTGTTGTGATACAGTTTTACGTAATAATATCCATCAAATCCATCAACAAAGGATTTCATCGCATTGTTAGTTGTGATGTCTACTAGTTGGTCGACATGTGGTTGAGGGAAGTCATCCTTAAGGTAATCTTAGTTGAGATCTTTATATTTTATGCACGTTTAGACGTTGTCATTAGTCTTGGGCACGAGCACGATGTTGTCCAACCATATAAGGTATTCCACCAATCAAATGAATCCGATGTTGAATTATTTATCCACTTGTTCTTTGACCTTCAAGGACCATTCGAGTATCAACATATGAAGCCTTTGTTTAATAAGTTTTTAGTCGATGAGAGTGGGCATATCGTGCATAAAAATGGTTCGATTGATTATGGGAGCAAGCGAATACATCAACAAAATTGGCAAGGAGGTTCGTGAAGTCTTTTTATTCATTCTCACTAAGGGAATGCCCTATTTTTAGTTTCTTATAGGTTTGGGGGATAACCAACTTTATGTTTATTATGTCATCTGGAGCTGTGTGCCTATTTTGAATTTGGTAAAAAAAAGTGCTTCAAGTATTTTAGATCTCCAGAGTCATTATTGCTAGGTGTGAGGTTTAATACATAACTTGATTTCATCACATGCCATGCACATGGGAAAATACTGGAAATCATCATTTATTATACCATCAAATGTAGGAATAATAACATTGATAATAGAAGAAAAGTAAACTTTATATAGGAATACATCAGAATAGGGGATGGGGGGACTCAGTTTCTAATAGGACAAACTCAAAAGGCTTCTAGAGGACAAGCACTGATATGTATGTGACAAAGGTATTTCTCTCATAATGTTAGTGATGAGGTGGTTCAAATTCTGTTGGATGGCCCATGGAGTGGTCTTTGGGTTCTCGATAATCTTAGCAAAAACTACAGGCTAGGGAAGGCATTGCAATTTGATCTGAGATGTATTTTCCTATAGTCTTTCAATAGGGTTCTTAGTTAGGTTTATCATAGGTTCAATTCAGGGGAGGTCCTTGGAGAGGGAAACCAGTAAGTGCTAGTGGTTATCCTCATTCCGATAATAGTCCCAAAAAGGTGAGAAGTCATATCGTGAGGGTCGATCGAGGGTGGTACGTAGTGGGCATGTTGAGCTTGGTATGCATTGGTAGAGATTGAGTTCGGGGATGCTAAATTATTATCCTTTATCCATAATTTTTCCATGATTAATGGATGTTGTATACCAGCATGGAATCATTCTACGAAAATGAAGCTTGAGGACCCCATCATGGAAATCAAGGTAGTTGCCTTAGGGAAAAAGGCGTGTAGTCCCCATTGGGGACCCTGGCTCGAGGGTTCATTTGCCTTCCTTTATGACCCATGAGATATTGAGTTCATTATAGAGGACCTAGTAAATTTTCTCGTAATCCAACTATAGCACGTGAGTTTGTAAAGAATTTCCATTTGGGAGGTCAAGATAAGGACCGTTTTACCCTTGAAGATATGAGCGATTGTTTTATCAATGATATGGATCTTTAGAATAGGAGTTCGGGTATTTCCTTTGGAAATGTATCCAACAGTGTCTTTCCCCTTATGTTTTGTGATCCTAACATGTACCCCATTTTTTGAATGATTTACGTGACTACATTATGAATAAGAATCTCCTCCCTCTATCATATGAGCGAACGGGATAACCCAAAATTCATAGAGGGACATACTGTTGATATCGAGGTGGGTATCAAAGAGAAGGATAATAATGGTGTTGGATACTATGACCCAATCGTCACCCCCTTAGATTTTAATTACCTTCATCTCAAATGGGAACTTGACTTTCATATGCACGAATGAGGGTATTATCCACATGGGATGTATCCATGCTCTTTCTAATAGTAGGTTAAAGTTGGTTAAGACATCGAGTACTTAAAACTCAACATTACATTTGATTGTCGTTACTATGAGTGTGAGAGTGATCGCTCTCAAGAAATCTCGGTAGGTATTTTCATAAGATTTAATGGTCGTGTATGATGGTGTAAACTCAGAGGCGATGTATCCCAAATCGATGGCAATGCGATGGGGCATACATTAATGGTTGGCTCGTTGCCTATCAATACAAGGGGTACACGATCTGTCCACGAGATTATGTAGTGATGTGTAGTGCAAACCATTGATTGTGGCCCTGCATGGGGAGATCTTCATCAGATAGGCATTTTTACATGGTAATAGAAGTGATAGTGGCAGGAATATCAGTCAATGTCAAGTCTTAAGGCACACAAGTTTAATATTGAAAATGGATGTTTATATCTCAATATTCTCAAGACGCTTCTAGTAACTCCTATATGGTAATATTAGTTTATTCCTGACGTATTTATTCCTCTATATTATTGTTCTCATGGGAAAGGAGGTGAAAAATCCCTAGGCAGAACCTCTCACTTTTTCGATATAATTCGGAGGAGTGGATTATAATCTAGAGCGGGTGAAGAATTCAATTTTTTTGGTTGGGGAGCATACAAATATAGTTTTTCTTCCTATTTAGATTTTTCCAAATATAGTAAGAGTTCTACTAAGTATATGGGAATAGAGATAAGGGATGTTGGATCTAGGATCATCACTTTGGCCCAATCGAGGATTGGAGTGTATATTATGTCAGTAGGATATTTTCTAGGGGTTTAGTGGAGGGTTCAGAATATAATGTTATCTATCCATTATACTTCCATATTAAAGGTAGGATATCAGTAAAAATTCCTGCTACCATGGTGATGACTTGTTCCCCATTATAGTTCAATGTTTTAGAAGGTGGCCATGTAGATGCAGAAGATCCTGACTAAAATTTATTGTCCGAGGCAGTCTTTTGAAGGTCTTAATCATGAAGAGGATTCAAATAACTTGGAGTTTATCACTCTTGTGATGCTCACAGCCTCATGGTAGATGTCCCTATATTTTGATCCCTAGGGTGAAATCGCCTGACAAACCTAACAACATCCATTCCTGACACCACGCAGTGAATGTTGTCAAACTTCCCCTTCTAGTAAGGGATGGCGCTAATGGGCCATTTTATCTTGAAGTTCGATGACACAACATATGTGTTACCATAGCTATGTCCCATATTAGTATGGAGATGTACCCATGGTGACATCCCGATTACAAACGTGTCGCAAGTCAGTTATATATGTAGTTAATATGGGGATAGGGTGGGATGATTTCCGCTTAATTATGAATCACTTTAATAAATTCGTAGATAGTGTCTTGTATTTATACTAGTAAATCATCATATTTGGCAAGTCATATACTTTGGTATATATTGACATTGGGTTGTCGAATTTTCCCTTTATTGTTGAAAAACTGGATAGGTGGCCCTTTATTGGTATATATTAACATTAGTTATAAGAGTTTAATCCTTTACCTGGGGAGTGGTCCCATTGTCTCATCATTTCTAAAATATGGGGGTTAAGAACATATTCAGTGTCGGATTCTGGAGATGGTGTTGCCACCCATGATTCAAATTTGATCAAAGCAATATGCAATTGCCTAATCCGAGAGGTGATTATAGTATACATGTTCGAGTCCGATAGTCGAAGATTTTAGGATTGGTCTTGGGTTGTCAACTGTGGCTCACTTAAGTGGGCCATTATTTGGTCCTTGGACCAATCAGTTGGGAATGATCGATGTTATGATCGTCATCTCGTTGGGTCATATTAATGATGGTGTGAGGGGGTCTCTAGCTTTCTTCTTGTGGAGGAGCCTGAGAGGGAGTCCCGTATCGTCTATCATAAGAGGGGTGGATTACCATTTGAGCTTCCATGACTCACTGACATTCTCGGAGTTAGTTCCACCTTTAATTTGGGATACTTTAGTGAGGGTTATATGGTATTAGGATAGAGTTGGCCCTTGATTCAGCTTCTTAAGCAGTATCCCTGCAAGCGATTTGATTAGTCACGAATATTGCATTTTAAATGCCTTATATTTACTCATTCTAGCATTACCGCATACAATTATCCTAATACTTATGCTCATTTACTGTATAACCTCAACTTTCATTATATAAATATTTTTTCAAGGTATATTTGAGATTTTATAGGTATTGGTAATGTTAGGTGTGAAATATGGTTAAATTCCAAGAAAGTTCCATCTCAAAATAAAACTTTAGGGGAATTTTAATCATTTCATCATTTGTGTTTCAAGTCCTAACTCTTTACATAAATTATATATTTCCGAGTTATCTTTGCACAAACGTTGATGGTGGGCCATTTTGATTCATAACGAAGAAGTTACAATGATTTCAAACATCTGAAGAAGCAATGCAGCAAGTCAAAGCCTCAAGTCTACAGTTCCCAAATCCATTCGACCCTAATCTGAATTGATTAGATAGAAGCCAAAATTATATTTCTTTGGATGTCACTCGATTCGTCTTCCCCGAATTGATTCTGCCCCTGTTACATTCAAACCTAATCCACAAGTTTTTCACTAACTATATACTCTGTATAGATTTCCACTTTCCTTTGTGTGTATATAGTTAGTTTTAATCAGCAATCGAGATATTTACAAATCATTTACTCATTTCTATATCCTAGGTTTACATTAAAAGCCTTTTTTCCCTCTCTCTCTCTCTCTCTCTCTCTCTTAATCTAATAAATATGTAAAATTTGTTATTTATTTGTTATTGTAAGCTCGATACTTATTATTTGGTTGGTTATAAAAGTTTCCTTTTTCATTTATTGAATAAGTTTTGATCTATACCCTCTTTTTAATGGTATCTTATATCTTTTTATTGCTTGCTTTCATCATGTATGTTATTATTCATCACGGTGCTCCTGCATATTTATTATAGTTATCCTTCCGCCTCGGGTGGTACTCCCACCAAAGTTTTTACACTTCCCCTCGTCAATAGCCTAGCTGATCCGTTTAAACTGTCGATCCCACCCTATGATAAGGTTCCACACACGACACGACATAAAACACCCGCTGACCCGTTTAAACTGTCAGTCCCTACACATTATGTCGCCCAAATTTTAGCACCCATTTTTATCTTAAGCATTAATTCTCATTGGTTTACTTTATCAACTCACCCCACACTTATTATCGATGTGGGATCCTCAAAATACCCCTTAATCCTATACCTAAGGGTCCCAAAAGTACACATACTTCCTATCTTACATATATGATGAATTACCAACATTTATCACGTCCTAGTATCATGACTAGGCTAGCGTGATGACGATCCCACCTCGGAATATAAAATTCACATGAATCTACAATAACTAGTCCTATACCTAGCAAGCATAAATTATAACCAAGGCCTACCCATCAGTCCCATACCTAATAAGCATCCTATAATAGAGGTGAGCAACATATTGCCCAAAGGCCCCTTGTCCCCGCGATGGAAAAAGTGACTAAAACAAATCACACAATACACAATTCATAAGCACAACATAGCAATTTAAACAATAAGGTCTCAATTTAATTCAATTAATAGCACAGTCGTCGTTTTCAACACAATTATTTCCATTTAATAATGCTAATTTAATTAATATGCAATAATATTACATACGTCATAACCATTATCTTTTATAAGTCATTTAATTTTCATAAGTGTGAATGCATTCCATTAACCATATAAATAACCCCATAAAATTCTACATGAGAACCTACACCAAAAACCATAAAACCCAATAATCTAACCTACGTACCCAAGGGTTTCAAAGATTAATTCATATTTAAAATTTCATAAAAACAGTCCAATAATTAAGTGCCCACTTTCTGTAATTAAGTTACTAATAGATTTTATCAAAAAAATACATGTTTAAGTGTTTGGGCGACATTTACGACGCATAATACCAAAGGAAGAAAATAGAGTATTCTTGCTTGTGATTAAGATGAAGAAAATATGATTAGACGACTGGATTCCTCTCAAAAAATTTGCAAAGTGTCATTCTAGGACAATCTTGATTAAACCCCAATTGATTTTTCAAAACTTATGACAAAACCTTGATTATCTTGGAGGTTGATGATTATGGTTGAGAGGAAAGTATTAGAGAAGTGTTCTCTGGTGAAAATGTGGTGAAAATTGATTATAAGAAGTCCCCCCACGAATTAGAATCATTAAATAGTTATTAGGAAACCTAAACCTATTAGGACTCTGATCAAATTACTGACCCAAACTGGGCCTGCCGATCCGACCGAATCGATTTGCCCCTGGTGAATCCGCTCAGTAACGCTAGTTTTAATATCTAGGGACAAATTATTAAAAAATCAATTAAAACTCCATTTTAATTACTGTTGATGTAAAAAATTAGATCACTCTAATAATTTAATCACAGATAAATAAATGCATCAGAATATTTTAAAGTGGTTCAGCCTTATATGAATGGCCTACGTCCACTGTTATGTTATTGCTGAGTGTTTGGGAATTCTCGATTACAAGTTCTATCAAGAAATTCCGGTCCCTTTGAATGAGGGTGATACAAGATATTTATAGCCCTTAGGTTGTACATGAAAGGGTGTTACATTAAATGATACACATATGAAAGGGTAATTCATTTAATGTTCCTCAAACGTGTGCGTCAAGATGATAAGCATTCAATGAATAGTTGAACTGTTGATTATCTGGCAATCAATGCTGCGGTCGAGATGCAGCTCGAACCGCCTTAGTTGCTCGTCGTTCAAGAGTTCCTCGGAGCGTTGGAGTTCCTCGGAGCATTGGAGTTCCTCGGAGTGTACTTGTTGCTCGGAGTGAGTCTGACTTGGTCGGGGGAATGAACTTCCTCGTTGCTATTGTGCCACGTAGATTGACACGTGTCTTCTTATTATTCGTCCACATCAGCATACTAATTTTGGTATCAACAGAAGCCCCCAATGTTTCATATTTTGAACTTTGAGGAGTATGGAACATTCTTTCTCGGTATATGGCAATATTAAATGACCTTCCTGGGTTTTAGGAGCCTTTTCTTCGTATTTGAATTTCCTTCCAAATTCACAGAATCCGCCTTTTTGCATTTTTATAAGCGCTTCGATCTTCGTGCATTTTTTGTCCTTTTAGCCGCCGGTAGCGTAATAGTTTCTTTTTTTGTAATCATTTCTTTCGCCGTTTCCCAAGGCAAAGTATTTAAGCTTCAGAGGCAATCCCATTGTCTTCTACCTTTTCAATTTCTGCTTTTGAGTTTTCTATAGCTTTTCTCTCTCCTGTGCGTTCATCCCTTTCTTCGTTTGTTTGTCAACAGATCTCCTTTTTCCTGTAAGATTTTCTTCCTTCTTCTTCATTTCTTTTTGTTCACCATGGTTTATATTATCGAATCTCTTGAGAAGTTCCGTTCTGACTTTTCTATTCCTTCTTGGGTAACTTTGGAGTCTTTCTGAACCTTCAACTTATTTTAATTTGGCTGAGGAACATTGGTTCCCAAGCCTCTTTATTGCTGAATGTGGATTTTCTTTTCCACCAAACCCTTTGTGTTTAGAGTTCTGTCAGTATTTCGATGTTGTCCCTGCAAAAATAGCCCCCAACACATGGAGAATAGTTAATGGGGTGTATAGGTTAAATCAAACTCATGGAACTCGCATAGGAATTCCTGAGATTATGTACTGTTACAGATGGGCTGTTTTAGACAATGTTTTTTATTTAAAAACTAGGTTTTTGAATAGGGCCTTAGTAGTCAACCTCCCTGATGCAAACAGGGATTATTTTGAACACGGGGTAGTCATCAAAAATTGGCAACATACCCCTTTGGTTGGAGATGAAGTATATGAGGGTCCCAGATGCCCCCCATATGGCAATGGGATAGGTTATTTTCATCTTATTTTGTTTTTGAAATTATGATTTCATTGTGTTTGACAAAATGTATGACTGATATTTCACTATGTATTTGTTTGCAGTTGACAGTAAGAGAAAAACTCCAAAAGAATCAGAAGTGAATATTAAACATTTGAAACATATCTGGAATTTGAATCGAAGAGTTGCAGACGAGCACATCGGGTTTGCCTCATATTTGTTGCAGTACAGGAGCTACACATCATCCTTTATTGCTCGTCATGTGGTTAGCATTAGTGACCCATTGCCAGCTTCTGAGGAATCTTCACCAGAATTTCACATTCCTCTAAGTCAGAAGATGGGCAAGAAAAGAGTTCCTGCTATCTTCGAGGAGACTTCCTCTGGTGGGGATGCAAAAAGAAATAAGGCTGAAGTCCCAAAGGGGACAAAGAAAGTAGATGGTGCCCCTTCTGTTGCTCCTCAGAAGGCTGCCGAGAATCCCCCAGTGGCTCCGAGCAAGAAGAATGCACCTGTGGAGGTGGTCCCAACCAAAAGTTCTTTGGTTGAAACTGTTGAAGTTCCATTGAGGAGATTGAAGAAATCCTCCTCGGTCACTTTGACTGAAACCATTCCCCAGCTCCAAGCTAGTGGAGTTGGTGTCCCAACCATTATTCCCCCGAGTTCTGCAATGAGCTCGGTAAAGACTTGGACTATCCCTGAAGTCCAAGGAATTGAAGAAAACATGTCTAGGGATATGCTGACATCCCTAGCTACTCGTCACATTGCTTCAGTAAGTTTCTCTTATCCTGAATTTTTCTTTCTTTCAGTCAATATATGTATCTCGGCACTGACTTATCATTATTTTCTTCTTTTTACAGCTGGTGAGTTTCTTTAACACCATAGTGAAGAAAGATGAAGCACTCAAGGCTTTTAGCTACTCGTCTGGAGTAGAGGATGCTTTCCAGGGCTTGGCCCAATCTTTGAAGGAATCCCGTAAAAAATACGACGAGGATAGGGGTGACTGGGAGAAAAAGTTGGCTGCGTCTGAAGCAGAGAAGGTACAGTTGGGAAATAAGGTGAGAGACTTGGAGAGGGAGAATAAAAAATATGCTAAGAAGCTCACAAGCTTTGGGGAGCTTGAAAATAAATTGAAATCGGCCGAGGAAGAGCTGACCCTTCTGCGAGAAGTAAATCGCCAGGAAGAGGAGGTGGAGGCCAAGTTAAAAACCACCGAGGATCTTCTATCCGAGAAGCTCTCCTCGGAGAAAATGAAAAGAAAGGTGGTTGTGAAAAAATCATTTCGAACTGGTTGGGACAAAGGATGGGATAGGGGGGTAGCAGCAATGATGACCCAGGTGCAGTATGGGAGTTTGAAATACTTCCGAGATGGTTGGGTTGCTGCCCTGCAGGAACTGAAGGATAGCGAAGACTCTGAACTATTTCAACAACATCTTCCTGGCCCTCCTCATGTAATTGAAGATGAGGAGGAAGATGAAGCTGCGTCCGAGGAGTCTTCAATGATAGTAGGTGATCAAATCCTTGCTCCACAACCCAATCAGACAGCCACCGAGGAGATCTCGTCTTTGCCTGCTCCTCCTGAACAAGTCCCAACTTCTGCCAATCAACTCATTGTTCCCACCGAGCAACCGAGCTCCTCATCCCAGCCTCCCGAGAAAGTCTTGGGAGACAAGGAAAAGGTGTGAAGTTGTTCGGTATTCTCTTTCTATTTTTCTTTTTCTTGTACTCTGTATTCTGAATGCTGTACTTCTTTTGATGATGTAATAAAATTACCTTTTTTGTTCCTCTACATTGTTGATGCTCTGTCTGCTTTTTTATTAACCCTTGCCTTCTCTTCTTTATTAGTTTGTAGCTAGAATGGAATTGCTGTCTGCCAATGATACAAAACTGATGCAGCAATGCCATGAATATTATAAGGCTGGTCACACAAACCTAAGTGCATCAGAGGTTGCCAACATCCTTGGTCATGATGCTTCAGAGCAGGCAGTAGAAGCTTATCAATACCTGAAGGACTTACTTGATCGAGCTGTGGCCAATAACGTGGCTTACTATGACATGATCGAGGAGTTTCAATATACTTTAGAAGATCTTCAGACTCAGTACAAGGAATCAACTGCCCTTTTGCACGAGGGGTATGAAAAGAGGTATCAACAGCTTTCTGCCGAGACAGGCCACAAAAAGATCCTTGCTGGGTACGATGTCAGGGAGAAAACCCTAAGGGGTGAAGTTGAAGCTTGTAGACAGATTGCCGAGCTGCTAGAGCAAGAAAATAACAATTTTCAGAAAGAGCTGGCACAATATAAGTCTGCAGCATCTTCTTCAACAGCTGTAATCCCAGTGACTGACGAGGGATTTTCCTTTCTAGAGGTTGAGAATGCCAAATTAAGGCAAGAGTTGATACCTTGAGAAGATCTGGTACTTCTACTACTACTCGGGGGCGAGGAAGGGGTTCTCGTGGACGAGGACGAGCTGCTCATAATGTTGTCGAGGAACCAAGTTCCCGACCTGCTCGGGGAGGATCAAGAGCTCTTAGTCATAATGTTGAAGAAGCTCGTACTCGATCAATGTTGGAAACTCAAGCGTTCCAATTGAATGTAAAAGATCGGGCTTTGTCTGAAATGTCTAAGAAAATCCAAACTCTGGCGGATCAACTTGCTTCGACAAAGTCTGCTCTGAAGAATAAGGATGTTTTTTCCAGGAACCTTCATGAGCAGTTAGAGAGAATAACTTTCCAATTCCACAAACAACCTCGTGAGTTTTGGATGGCAGGCTACAATGAGGCCCTTTATCACTTGGATGCTCGTCTTGAAAATGCCAATAATGAAGGTTATAAACAGGGGTGGTTGAACGCCCTGGGTGTATTAAAACTAGAGCAGGGCCATTATTTATGGGATTATCATACTCCTGGGCTACTAGACTTGCCTGTGCCACCTTATAAATTGAACATGGAATGGATCTCAGCTCGTGCCATTCCTCGGAGCTTAATTGCAAAATACCTCGATGACTACAATCTTCATTCCCAGATCGAGGTATCTCGTCCCGAGCATCTACTGGACACACCTTCTGTGATGAACGTTAGGATGTTGAAGGACTTGAACTTCATTAATTCTCCTCAGACTTTAAATGATCCGCCTGCTGGAGAGGAACCTATTTCAAAAGAAGAGGGAAAGAAACCAATAGAGTAGGGATCTCAATGTAATAGTTAGTACACATATGTGACTTGTAATTCGTTTTGAATTTTAATGAAAGACTTTCATTTTTTGTTTGCAAATCTGTATTGCTATTATTTTGTGCTTGTCAAACGCTTTATATTTATGCTTGCATAACAATATTGTGTGGTTCACCGACCAACTCAGTAATAAAAGAGTTATAAGTGTTAGTAATATTGCTCGATCACTTAATAATAAAGTAATGAGTATAAAAATGTTAAAAATTCTTCCAACCAACCAAGGTTGCTAAGTTGAGCTCATCGACCAATTATAGTTAATGGGTTTTCATCCCCGACCAGCTATACTTGGTAAATTTTGTCTTTTTCATAAAATGTGCCCGATCAACCAAGGTCAAAGATTTTTCCTCGTCGACCAACTACAGTTAGTGGGTTTTTATCCCCGACCAACTATACTTGGTTCAGTTTGGAATATTTGTTCACCGAGGAACTTTTATGTAATAAACTTACTTCCCGACCAACATAAGTTGGCATTTTGAGATAATCTTACTTCCCAGCCAACATAAGTTGGCATTTGAGAGCATGTCTTGTTTCCTAACCAACCGAGATTGGCCTTTCGTCGATCATCTTTTGTTCTCGCCCTTTTACCAACCGGAGTTGGTCGTGGGTTTGAACTATCATGTCCACTAGCTCTTTTACCAACCTGAGTTGGTCACACTAGTGTACGCCTCCTAACCAAAGGAGTATAGTTTGTTCTCGCCCTTTTACCAACCGGAGTTGGTCGTGGGTTTGAACTATCATGTCCACTAGCTCTTTTACCAACCTTAGTTGGTCACACTAGTGTACGCCTCCTAACCAAAGGAGTATAGTTTGTTCTCGCCCTTTTACCAACCGGAGTTAGTCGTGGGTTTGAACTATCATGTCCACTAGCTCTTTTACCAACCTTAGTTGGTCACACTAGTGTACGCCTCCTAACCAAAGGAGTATAGTTTGTTCTCGCCCTTTTACCAACCGGAGTTGGTCATGGGTTTGAACTATCGTCTTCTTTTTACTGCCGAGCAGCGTAGTGTTAAACACACTAGTATTCCCAAAAAACTTTCAATAAAAGGAGAGAAGATTGTGAAATATCATCGTTTTATTCATATTGATGGAACTGCTTTGCATTTTACATCACTGATAATACTTGCGTAGGTGTTCAGCACTCCATGCATTCTTAAATTCTTCTCCTTCTAGAGTTTCTATTCGGTAAGTTCCTGGTCGGACAACTGCAGTAACTCGGTAAGGTCCATGCCAGTTTGTTTCCAACTTATTGTGCTTCTGAATGACCTTCTTTAGCACGTAATCTCCTTCTTTTAAGTCGCATTTTTTCACCCTCTTGTTGTAGAACAGGGCTGTTCGTTGTTGATAAGCAGCATTCCTAATGGATGCCTCTTCTCTAACTTCCTCGAGCATGTCCAAATCTAATCTCCTCATCAGGTCGCTGACTGGGGAATTGAAATTCAGCACTCTGTGTGTTGGAAGACCCAACTCGGCAGGTATTACAGCCTCACTTCCAAATGCCAGCATATATGGCGATTCTCCAGTCGCTGCTCGGGGAGTTGTTCGTTAAGCCCACAATACTGACTGTAGCTCATTAATCCAATTAGCTTTAGCCTCACTTAGCCTCTTCTTCAAACCATTTAATAATGTTATGTTCGTCACTTCAGTCTGCCCATTGCTTTGAGGATGGCCTGGTGCTGAATGAACCTTCAAAATGTTTGACTGATGACAATAGGCGGCAAACTCCTCGTTATCAAATTGTGTTCCATGGTCTGTGATGAAGGCATGAGGGAGACCATATCGGTAGATGATGTTCTTCCGAACGAATTGGTACACCTTCTCGTATGTCATATCAATCATAGGCTCAGCTTCTACCCACTTAGTAAAATAATCCACTGCGACGATGAGGTACCTGAATCTTCCTCGGGTCGTTGGTAGTGGTCCAACCAAATCCATTCCCCACATGGAAAAAGGCCAAGGGGAAGTTATGGGTGTCAACAATGCTTGTGGAGTTCGTCGGATGGAGGAAAAACGTTGGCATTTATCACATCTCTTAGCATAGGCTATACAATCACCCCTCATCGTTGGCCAGTAGTATCCTTGTGTCATCACCCTTTGCAAAAGTGTCCGACCTGCTACATGGGCTACACAAGACCCTTCATGGATCTCTTCAATCAATCCCTTCACCTCGGAGGGATGCACACATCTTTGCAAACCTGCCATAATTCCTCGTCTATACAAAACACCATTAGTTAGTACATACTGAGCAGCTTTAAACTTCAATTTCTTTGCAGAGAGCTTATCCTCCGGCAATTCTCCCTCCTCAATATATGCCCTGATGGGATCCATCCAAGATGGTCCTAAATCAAGGGTAATAACATTCATCGTCAGGTCTTCATCTATGCTCCGAGCTTCTAATACTTCAATTGGTATCGTTCTTCGCAGCTCGGTACGAGTACCTGATGCTAGTCGGGCCAGTGCGTCTGCTTGTGCATTCTCCATTCTTGGTATTCTGATTAACTGAATGACATCAAATTCTGCCAACAACTCCATCGCCTTTGCATGATACTTGACCATTAATTCTCCTTTAACTGCATATGTTCCCATCATCTGATTCACAATTAATTGAGAATCACTGAATACCATCACTTGTTGCGCTTCCATAATCTTTGCTAAATTAAGACCTGCTATCAAGGCTTCATACTCAGCCTCGTTATTGGAGGCTTTGAATTGGAATCGCAAGGCATATTCCATGTCAATCTCATCTGGGGTTTTCAAAACAATCCCTGCTCCACAACCCGTTGTGCAAGATGACCCATCTACATATAATCTCCATATAGGTAACTCGTCTTCAAATTTCTTATCTGATAGAGTTCCTCGGTGGAATATCTGTTGTTTCCTTTCATCCTCCCCTGGTATTTTTTGCTCTTCGTCGACCATCTCTTCTCGCCCTTTTACCAACCGGAGTTGGTCTGGGTTTGAATTTGATGATCTTTCTACATCCACAAGCCCTTTTACCAACCGAAGTTGATCTGGACTTATGTCTGTTGATCCTGTAGCATCTACAGGTTGGTCAGGGAGCAACTTTTGTTCCTCGGGGGTATCAGGATATGTAAATTCTGCTATAAAGTCTGCTACAGCCTGCCCTTTTAATGATGATCTGGGTTCATACACAATATCATATTCACCGAGCTCTATTGCCCAATACATCAGTCTCCCTGATTTTTCTGGCTTATGAAGGGCTTGTCTCAATGGCATGTCGGTATACACGACGATGGTGTGGGCCTGTAAATAAGGCCTCATTCTTCTACTTGCTTCAATTAATGCCAATGCTAATTTTTCCAACTTTGGGTACCTGATCTCTGCACCTCGGAAAGCCTTACTTGTGTAATAAATTGGCTTCTGGACTCCATTCTCCAATCTGATCAATGCCGAGCTGACTGCATTCTCTGATACTCCCAGGTACAAGTACAATTTCTCTCCCATTACTGGACTGGATAACAATGGAGGTGCTCCCAAATATTTCTTCAAGTCTTGAAATGATTTTTCACATTCGTCATTCCACTCGAAAGTTTTTCGAAGTGTTTTGAAGAATGGGAGGCATCTATCAGTTGCTCGGGATACAAATCTGTTGAGCGCTGCAACTCGTCCTGTAAGACTCTACACCTCTTTCTTCGTCGTTGGAGATCGCAACCCTAAAAGAGCTTTGATCTTTGCTGGATTCGCCTCAATGCCTCGCTGGTTGACGATGTACCCGAGGAACATTCCTTCTCGTACTCCAAAGGTGCACTTCGTCGGGTTGAGCTTCATTTGGTATTTATCCAGTTGATCGAAGGTCTGGCCTAAGTCAACTAGATGATCAGCATCTTTCTTGCTCTTTGTCAGCATATCGTCGACATAGACTTCCATATTGCAACTGATTTGTTCGGCAAAAACCTTATTCATCAGCCGCTGATATGTCGCTCCTGCATTTTTTAAACCAAAATGCATAACATTATAACAATAAGTTCCCCTAGGGGTAATAAAAGAAGTGCTTTCCTTATCTTCAGGTTTCATTTTAATCTGGTTGTAGCCAGAGTAAGCGTCCATGAAGCTGAGCAGCTCGTGTCCCGAGGTAGCATCCACTAGTTGATCAATTCTGGGCAATGTAAAGTGATCCTTTGGGCATGCCTTGTTGAGATCGGTGAAATCAACACACATTCTCCATTTATTTTTTTTTCTTCTTCACCATCACCACATTTGCCAACCAGTCTGGATACTTCACATCTTCAATAAATTGGGATTTTTGGAGCTTGTCGACCTCCTCTTGTATAATCTGATTCTTCTCAGGACTAAACACTCTTCTTCTCTGCTTTACAGGCTTGATCTCCTTATTCGCATTGAGTTCATGGCATAAGAAGTTTGGATCTATTCTTGGCATGTCTTCATGACTCCATGCAAAAATTTTCTTTCTGTTTCTCAAAAAAGTTATCAACTCCTGTTTTATTGAAACATCCAACGATGAACCTATCTGGGTTACTCGTTCGGGGTGCTCGTCGTCCAGACTAACATTTTTTGTAGATTCCACCACCTGTCCTTTTACAAGTTGAGATTCATCTCTGGGATCAAGTGTTTCAATTTCTATACCTTCATCCACCTGATAGGTAGTAGTCTTTTTCCTTGATTCCTCAAGCTCCTCTTGCTCGGCAGACGAATAATAGCATTCCCGAGATACTTTCTGATCACCTTTCACAACTCCCACTCCAAAATTTGTAAGGAATTTTAAACACTGATGTACTGTAGATGGAACTGCTTCGAACTTCTTCAAACCAACTCTTCCCATGATGATGTTGTAAGCTGACTGCACATTCTTATCCATCACAAAGAAGCGTATTCTTTCTGTTCGACAAGCGGGCCAAGTTCCAATGAATATATCCAACTTGATCGTCCCAAGTGGAAAGACTTTCTCGCCAGCGAAACCCAATAGAGGTCTGTGATAAGGTTCTAATTGAGATAATTTTAAATTTAAACTGTCAAAGCATGAATAGTACATGATGTCTGCCAAACTACCATTATCTACCAGCACCCTTGAAATCACTACTTCTTTCATCCTCATTTTGATCACCAAAGGGTCATCGTGAGGGTAAAGAACACCTTCCAGGTCGTTTTTTGAAAAGCCAATGACCGACTTCTCTTTGTTTACCTTCCTCGGGCAATCCTCTTCAGCCAAATTTATTCGCTGAATATATGAGCAAGCTTGAGCCTCTCCAAGGTAAGCCTTTCTTTCTGCAGTAAGGTCTCCTCCTCCGGCATCTCCTCCTGTAATGACATTACAATCAAATGACCCAAAGCGTATTGAAAATACCTCTCATTCTGGCTGCCTAGGTTTCTTGGGAAGATCGGGGTCATCCTCTGTATCATCTTCATGATCCCTTTTCTTTTTCTCCTCTGTTCGACGAGGAGATCTAGACCTTTCTCTAGTTCGGTCATTATTTCTTCTTTCGCCTCCCCGATCAACATACTTTGCTAGTTTCCCTCTTCGGATGAGTGTTTCAATCTCGTTCTGAAGAGCTATGCAATTTTTGGTCATATGGCTGTGATCCTTATGGAACTCGCAATATTTATCCCTGTTCCTCAGGTCAGGGTCTGGCCTCAGTTTCTTTGGCCACTTTACTTCCTCGTTATTCTTGATTTCTTCCAAGACATGATTAATACCCATTTTCAAAGGAGTATAATTATCGAATTTCTTCAGGACTTCCCATGACGATTTATTATTCTTGGAATGCTTGTCACCGCCATTCCCCTTATGCTCTTTCTTCTTGGATTTGTCGTCTTCCACCTTGGTTTCTTTATCCATATTCTTCTTCGCAGCCATAGCCTCCTCGGCATTCATGATTTTGGACGCTTTCGCCATCAACTCTGACATAGTTGTAGGTGGATCTTTGGCCAAAGTGTAATACAACTTGTTAGGCAACAACCCACTCATCAAGGCGGTGATTGCTGTCTTTTCTTCATAATCTATAACTTCCAGTTTCTCATTATTGAAACGAGTTATGTAATCTCTAGTACTCTCACCAGATTTTTGTCTAACACTTAACAAGTGTGCTACTCTTTTTACTGGTTTTGCCCCAAAACAGAAATTGCCGATGAACAACTCGGCCAATTGAAAGAAAGTTGAAATCTTACCCCGAGGAAGATTGTTGTACCATATCTGGGCAGGTCCAGTAAGAGTTCCTGAGAATGCTCTACATCTCATCTCGTCGGGGACATCATAGATGTCGGCAGCAGCTTGATATTGCTCTATGTGTAGAACAGGATCTGTCTTTCCATCATATTTGGGGGTCACGACAGGTGCTATAAATTTTGACGGGGTAGGAAAACCCACAATGGCCTGGACAAAAGGTGTCCCTTGAACAAAAGTTCATTGTAAGGGATTCTTCGCCTTAGCCATTTCTCCCAATCTATCCTCCAACCGCTGAATGGAACCCTTCCACGCATCATTTACCTCCTCGGGCTTATTAGTTCGAGCAATTGATTGCTCTGAAGTGGCCTCTTGAGATCTATCTTGACGAGCAACTGGTCGTGATTGTGCTGATCCTTCTCTTAGATCTGACGGTCGTCGAAAACTCCTCGACATGGTCTTAGGTGGACTCCTATTCCTCCTAGGGCCTAATCGACTGAAAGGAGACACCCTACTCAGTCTTTCCAAGGCACTGGGTCTTTCTAGAGAGAGAGTGATACGTTGATCAGTATCTGTAGCCCTTATTGACGAAGTTCGCCCAGGTTGATAAGAGAAATCATCAGATTCCTCATTACGATATGACTCAGTACGCCTGGATCGTGAAGAAAGTAAATAAGTTTTCCTCTGACCACTTCGTTGTCCTAAACGTGCAGGTGCACCGCCATGAAGGGTCTGTATGAGTTGTCGCATTATTTCTTGCATGGCAGTTTGTCCTTGAGCCAGATTCATCATAATCCCAGCCAGATCTGGAGGTGCAGAGGGATTTGGAGGATTTCCAGCACTTCCAGCGTTTCGATTGCTGGATTCCGGATTATCTACCATTGATGATGAATGATTTTTGGTGAAAAACGATAATAACAATCGTTCCCACAGACGGCGCCAATCTGTTGATGTAAAAAATTAGATCACTCTAATAATTTAATCACAGATAAATAAATGAGACGGAATATTTTAAAGTGGTTCAGCCTTATATGAATGGCCTACGTCCACTGTTATGTTATTGCTGAGTGTTTGGGAATTCTCGATTACAAGTTCTATCAAGAAATTTCGGTCCCTTTGAATGAGGGTGATACAAGATATTTATAGCCCTTAGGCTGTACATGAAAGGGTGTTACATTAAATGATACACATATGAAAGGGTAATTCATTTAATGTTCCTCAAACGTGTGCGTCAAGATGATAAGCATTCAATGAATAGTTGAACTGTTGATTATCTGGAAATCAATGCTGCGGTCGAGATGCAGCTGGAACCGCCTTAGTTGCTCATCGTTCAAGAGTTCCTCGGAGCGTTGGAGTTCCTCGGAGCATTGGAGTTCCTCGGAGAGCTGGAGTTCCTCGGAGTGTACTTGTTGCTCGGAGTGAGTCTGACTTGGTCGGGGGAATGAACTTCCTCGTTGCTATTGTGCCACTTAGATTGACACGTGTCTTCTTATTATTCGTCCACATCAGCATACTAATTTTGGTATCAACAATTATGATTTCAATTCCTCTTGAAATTTTACTCTTCTAATATTAAAACCAACGTATTTAATTAATAAAAAATCATTAAATCCAAAATTGTATTTTTCTCGAATATTCCAATCAATTAATTAATTACTGGTTATAAAACACGGGGTGTTACACTCACCCTCCACCTCCTCAATATCAACAACCACTAACTCCAAATTATGAACCTTTGTACCAACAAGGAACACCACCCTTGAAAAATCAATGTCCTCCTATGGTACCTCCTTATATGCCCCCACATAAAAAGAGTCTTGAAGACACTCTTCAAGGCTGTGTGACTAACCAAATAAATGTGAATAATCAAATTGTGCAAACTTTTATGGAAATTAAATATTCCCATTCAAAGTTGACTATGTCATTGAGAATTCAAGAAAAGGACAAACTTCCTTCTCAACCTTAAAGTGATCCTCAAGGGCAAAAAAATTTCAATACAACAAACTCGAATCCTCTACACAATCAAGGGAAAGATATCACTACTCTATGGGGTGGGAAAGTCATTGATAAAATGATCTAACCCCACCTCTAAATTCTAAGAAAATCTCACCCGACCCCATAGAGGTAAAAGATTCTTCACTAAAAGAGTACTGGGGAACATCAAGTAAATCTGGATTTATTTGTGAAAGCCATGTTTCACTAAAAAAAATTTCTTACCCTCAAAGACTTTTGGCTCCCAAAAAAGATATCAATAATGCCGACATTTTGGAGATGTTTAAGCAAGTGAAAATAAACATCGCCCTTCTTAATGTGATCAAGAAAGTGTCCATTTATGCCAAGTTCCTCAAGGATTTAATCAAGGTAAAATGGAAAGTTATGTGAATAAAAAGTCATTTTTTACTCCAAATGTGAGCATCATCCAATCTGACTTACCTCCAAAGTACAAAGACCCCATATATCCCCCAATCTCGTGTATCATTGGAGAGTTCAAATTCGATCAAGCTCTTCTTGATTTAGGTGTGAGTGTAAATTTATTATCATACTCCGTGTATGAATAACTCACCCTACATGAGCATAAAACCACCAAAATCACTCTCCAATCAGAAGATCAATTTGTTAAGGTCCCTAGAGTGGTGGTGGAAGATTTCATAATTTAAGTCGACATGTCTTACTTTCTAGTGGACTTTGTGTTTTTGGATACTTGAGTCATAGCTCCAAATAGAAACAACATCCATATTATCCTTGGTCAGTTATTTTTAGCTACCTCAGATGCCTTGTCTAATGATTGAAATGGAAAATAAATAACACTTTTGGGAACACGACCATGAATCTTAACATTTTTAACATTGACAAACAAATGGGTTATGATGATGATTTCTATGTGGTAGACCTCATTGACGAGATTGTCCAAGATCATTTTAACGATATATATTGTGCGGACCCTCTCAAGGCATGCTTGGTTAACTCACTTGACTTTGTAAATGATTATTACCCTTGTGATCATGAAGTTAAACTTGTGAGTTCTTTATAAGATGATATGAATAAAGTGGAGGAAGTAAATTGGTGTTCCAATTTTGAGAATTTACCCCCTGACGATAGTGCCCTTGGATGTGCAATTTTCAAACCTCGATCTCATGAAATTTCCATGTGAACTCAAGAATATTTATTTGGGTGAGGGTGAAACATATCCTATTGTTGTCTCATTCCACCTCGATGAGGTTAAAGAGGTAAAGTTAAAGAAGTTATTGAAAAGCATAAAAGTGCCTTTGGTTGGTCTTATTACGGACTTAAAAAGGGTAAGACCTTCGATTGGTATGCATAAAATACACCTTGGTGAGGAATTCAAACCCACCCGGGAAATGCAACGTAGGTTGAATACCATCTTGAAAGAGGTGGTGAGTGTATAGCTTATTAAGAGTTTCAATGAAAATATTATATACCTGATATGGAATAGAAATTGTGTTAGTCTGATTCAAGTGGTTCCCAAAAAATTGGGAATCACCATTATTAAGAACGCTAAGGGAAAATTGATCTCAACATGCACCACCATTGAGTGGAGTGTGTGCACTCACTATTGAAAGCCCAATGTCATGAACTTAAAGGATCATTTCCTCCTTTTATTTACATACCAAATGATCGAACACATTTTGGGCCACCTTTTTTTTCTCTCTTAATGGTGATTCCGGATATAACGAAATCGAGTTAGATATTCAACGCCAATAGAAAACTACTTTCACATGCCTTTCTAACACTTTTTTCGACAAAAGGATTTACTTCGCCTTGTGCAACACATGGCCACATTTTAAAGGTGCATGTTTATTATGTTTAGTGACATGGTTGAGAAGAGTCTTGAGGTGTTCATGGACAATTTTAGTGTATTTGGAAACTCGCTTGACCATTGCCTTCCAATTCTCAAAAAGGTCTTATCAAGGAGTGTTGAGAAAAATACTTCTCCTTAATTGGAAATAGCGTCATTTTACGGTTACCAAAGGAATTATTCTCGGTAAAATTTTCTCATCCAACGGTATAGAAGTTGATAAGGCAAAATCGAGGTCATTGCCAACTTTCTCAACCCAAAATCACTTAAAGATGTAAGTTTTTTTCTTAATGATGCGGGTTTTTATCGAAGAATTATCAAGGAATCTAGCATCAATCTAGGCCTTTGTGTAACATCCTCTCAAAGATATCCCTTTTTAACATAGTGAGGTGTGCCAATTAGCTTTCGAGAAGTTAAAAAGCATGATTGCCACCTCTCCCACTTTGCAAGACCCAGATTAGACCTTTCCATTTGAACTAATGTGTGATGTAAAAGATTTTACGATTGGGGTTGTTTTAATGCAAAGAAATTACAAAGGCCACATACAATTTACTATAACAGTCGAACTCCAAATGGTGCTCAATTAAACTATTCCACCATGGAGAAAGAGCTACAAGCAGTAGTCTTTTCTTTAGATAAATTTCGAGCATATTTGGTGGGTTCTCACTGTTAAACTCCGTGTTTCTGAGTATTTAAAAATTGAATTAATTGGGTTAATTTTAAATTACACGTGTGACATAATTTAATGAAATTAAATATTATGTATTGAATAAAATATTAATTGGAGAGAACATGATTAATGCTTATTGAATATAATTACTAAGTGAATTGTAAATAATTATTTTTGCGTTATAGTGAGTGACAGTGACGTGATAATGTTATATCTTAACCGGGTGAAGTGTGTAGACTATATGAGATCAAAATAGGAAATTGTTTTTAGGTGACTTAGAGGGTGATTTCGAGGTCAATGTTGATTCTGAAATGGTCGAAATAGTCAAAATAGTATACCCGAGCATATATATTGTGTCCCGGTGCAATTTTAGACCAAACTGGTACCACTAAAAGGGCATTTCGATAATTTGAGAGTTTGTGGTAAAGAGAACTCCGAAAATTTAAAAAGTATATCAGCCCATGGGAGTGTGGAGCTAGGGTTAAAACAACCTTGGGAGGGAGGAGTACAGAAGAGAGGAAGAAAAGAGAGTTCTTGGAGGTGCAACACCTTTTCTCTCCACCAAGTTGCCAAAAATTATGATTGGAAGTAAAAAAAGGCATTCTCATCACACACAGCTCGAAATCAGACCTATAATTGATAAGGCAAGTGTTTATCTTGCATCTTTTAATGAGTTATAATACCCATGTGTAGTAAGGTTTTCACCATGATGATAATTAATGATGTTCTTGGGATTAAATGAATAGAACTCGTCATTTGGGATAGGATTGCATGTAGAATGGAATCCATGTATGTTGGTAGTAAGAAATCTAAACATGTATGATGATGAAAATTAAGAGAAATCTAGAAATCTGAATGATTAAGAATGAAGAACACATGACCTGGGGTTTGGGAAAAATATGGGTTTATTTTCATTCTTGGGTAGGATTTGTATGTACTTAATGTGTTAGTTACATCTGAAATTGCCTATATACTCTTAATTGATGTTGGGATGAAATATATTGGAGTTTGGCAGGTTGCATGAAGATTTATGGGTTAAAATGGTGGAAAAATGTAACAACGTACTAAAGAAGACGATCTTTAGCATTTCGAATCGATTCGGCCCAAAGAGAAATCAATTCGGTAGTCAAACTGATTCGTTCTCTTCCTTGAATCTATTCGATTACCCAGAATTGTCTAGTTTCTTTTGTTTATGCCGCGAATTTGTGAATAACTAATCGAGAGACTTTTGGGTTATTTTTAAACTATAGTAATGGACATAATGAATTTTAGTAGGCCTATGATATAGGTTAGGCTTAGCCAAAATGGGAGAATAAAGGTCAGAACCTATCGAGCATAATATGAAAATTAATAAATTCACGAGAATTATAACTAGTCACGGAGAGTATGAGTGAACCTAAGATTAGACCAGTAGTAAAGAGATGCAATAGCTACTGATATTAATTAAGGGTTAACTAGGACCCTTCGAGTAGCGAGTGATAATTGGGAATAAATAAAAAGAGGTTATATGAGTATGTTGAGTATGCAAAAGATAAATACTACCTACGGCTTGATATGATGGGTTGTGTGTATGCCTATTGAATAATATGTATATGTGGGTTATGTGGATACCTATTGTTGTGATTTGATTAAGTGTGTGAACATACCTATGCTGCCTGCTATCACGGGAGGTTCTGCGCACAGGGCGATCCCACCTTGACGATTCCAGTGAGGTCTGGATGTGTGCCCCAGAACATAGAACTTAGGGTGGCTCACTATGTGCAGTGTATTAGTGGAACTGGAGGTCATTTGGGTACGCTAGGTATGTGTGTATACCAAAGGTTTAGAACCATGTTCGCCTCCATTGTGTGTTGATTTATTTTGTATTCAAGGAGACATGTCGAACTAATAGTCCTTGATTTGGTACGAGAGGTATATGAACTTGATAGCAGAGTATGCCAACATCACGAGGGGACATTCCAGGGATGCTATAGTTGTATATATTATATGTGTGATAAATATATACAGGTGTGATTTATCTACTTATGTGTGATAATAAAACTGATATTTTGTGTATCTAAAAGTACTTTAATTAGAGAGACTTAAATAATTGACTCAATAATAATACATGGGTATATTAATTATTGATATTGTGGTAGCATGTCGTATGTGTAATACGATGGAGCTAGACCATTTGAGGATAGTTAGAGATGTTATCTAGTTGGGTTGGGTAGCATAGCTAGGTTAGGAGACGTTAGGTGTGCACATTAGTTTAGAGGTGAGGAACTTAAGGGAGTATATGTTGAACTAATGTGTGTAACTAATAACTGATTTAAATACTTGCAAAATATTTTCAAACAGTTTTCTTGGGCTCTGACTCGTGTTAAATTCTTTTTCCAAAACCTTTTAGGTGTCTAGCCACAAGGACTCCAAGATTGATGATTTTTCCAGGGATGTGTAGCTGCAACACTTGTGGAGGCTTGCAGGAGTTGATGTAGACGCTTTAGTTATTCATTCTATAGATTAAAAGTTTCATTTCAGTATTTTAATTTGGGTGTGTTTACCTTTAAGACTATTTAGTTCTTCAATTTATTTATCAGACTTTATTCTGATTCAGTTTTAGTTACTTCAGATAGTAGTTGGATTATTTATTTTGGGAACCAATGGTTTATTCGGTCATATTTAATTATATACTTGTCATGTGATTGGTCAGACTATTAATATGTGGATGGTTTGGTTAATTTATTTTAGTTCCGCGTGTTATTAAATAAATGAAACATAAAATTTGCCATCGGCTTAATTTGACATAGGTGATTAGTAATTAAAAAAGGGTTTTTTTGACAGTGATGCTAAGAATGAACCAAATGAGATTCATGTTTGTTTTAATAAAGGATTGATCACCCGTGATTAAAATAGGGGGGTGTCACACTCCCGCCATTTATTCCACGTACCACAGGACACTAAAATACCTTGTTTCAAATAAGGATTCAAAGATGTGTTTGATTAGGTATATCCTAGTACTCCAAGAGTTTAATCTCATGATAAAAGACAAAAAAGGAGTAAAGATCGTCGTAGCTAACCACTTGTCTCGATTGATGTTCGAGGACCCTAAAGATCAATTACCCATCGATGATTTTTTTGGGGGGGATGAATAATTATTCTCCACTTTCTCTCTTCCATGGTTTGTGAAAATTTTGAACTACCTTGTGACGAGATCCATCCCCTCACATTAGACTCCTCAAGAGAAGAGGAATTTTTTCACTTAGGTGTGCATGTTCTTTTTCAATGATACATATTTATACAAGTATTGCATGGACCAAATCATCTATAAGTTCTCCCCAGTTGACTAAATAAGAAGATTTATGCAATTCTCTCATTTAGAATCATGTAGGGGTTAAGAAAATCGTCGTAAAGATCCTTCAATTCATATTTTATTGGACCACTATTTTCAAGGATGTGCATAAATTCTATAATTCATGTGAGAGTTTCCAAAAATTAGGCACTATTACTTGAGTGAACATGATGCTTATGTCCCCCATACTTGAAATTGAGGTTTTCGATTATTAGGGCATTGACTTTATGGGCCTTTTCCCCCAATCTTTTTGTAATGTCTACATCCTTCTCACGGTTGACTACATTTGAAAATTGGTGGAAGCGATAGATTCACGAATGAATGATCACAGGGTGGTATTGAAGTTCCTTAAAGAAAACATACTTTCTCGCTTCGACAATCCGAAATCAATCATTAGCGGCAACGGAACCCATTTTTTAGTGGTCCATTTGCCAACCTCATGAGAAAGTATGGGGTCTTCCACAAGGTTGAAAAAACTATCACCCTCAAATGAGTAGCCAATAAACGTTAGCCAATTGATCGATCAAACACATCCTAGAAAATATGATCAATCTCGACTGAAAGGATTGTCTCTATGGCTAAATAATGCTTTATGGGCCTATCATATAGTGTACAAGACCCCTCGATATGTCGCCCTATAATCTTGTGTATACAAAACCTTACCATCTCCTAGTGGTTCATGTTCATGAGGCCTATTAGGAAATTAAAAGAATGAATTTTGGATTGGATAAGGCCAGGAATAAGTAATTGCTTCGAGTCAATGAATTGGCAAAAATCAATAATAATGCGTATGAGAATGCATAGATTTATAAGGCACGAATGAAAGGCAAAACACAACAATAATATGTCTCAAAATTCATTTCAACCCTATTAAAAGGTGCTCTTATAAATTTCCCATTTCCATTTTTTTAGTTAAATATAGGTCAAGATGGACAAGCTTGTGTGTTGTTAAGATCATATCCCCTCATGGTGCTATCAAAATTGAGAATCCCAATAATGGGTATGTTCAATGCATAAAACCATTCCTTTAAATGAACCATTTTAGGTTCATTCGAGCCTTTCTTTTGTATCGAACATAAAACATATAACTAAAAAAATAGTGTAGAGAAACTAAGGACATGGATTTACTTATTTTCCACTTTTTTATTGCTTAGGGAAGTGAGCAAAAATCCTAGGGGACGAATCAATTCGGGCCAAATCCGAATCAATTTGCAAGAAGGTAGTAAGCAAAGTTTGGTCGATCGAATCGATTCGAACCTGTTCGAATCGACTCATGACCTATAAATTTGAAAGGTCGGGTATTTTAATATAGGAAACCATCCAATTATTCCCCTTCTTCCTTTCTTCTCTCCCATCACTCGAAGTCTTCCTTTAATATCTAGCTATCCCCAAACTCAAAATCCCACCAAAATTTCATTAACCCAAGTTTATCACTTCTAGGTACGATTTACATTCTCCATGTTGGATTTTCATGGATTGATTTGTGTTGTATGTTCACAGTTAGGGTTTGTTGCTAGTTTGATTAATGTGTTATAAGAACAATTTTTCCAATATTGTTCATAACATAGTTTTAGACTAGTTTCGCATATCTCGTTACAAATTGTCACGCACCATTAAGACGAACCGAACTCTAACATCTCCAATTTTGAAGACTTCCCGACATCCCGTAAAGGAATAAAATAATTTGGAGTTTGAAATAATTTATTGAATTAATGTTTAGGATGCTTATTTTTTTTTATCAAAAATGAACAGGTTTTTTTATTTTCAAAAAACAAGGCTTTTGGTTTTCAAAAAGAATTTTCTTTTTAATTTTTAATCTCTTTCAAACGAGATTGCATGTGGTTAGAAGCGAGATTGCATGTCGTTAGAAACAAGATTGAATGTCGTTATAAGCCTAGATCAAATGAGGATCAAACGAGGGCTCACTGTTGTAAGTTTTCGATGTCGTTAGAAATGAGAGTTTATCTCGTTTAAACAAGATCGCCATCTCATTAGAATGACCCTACATTCTCTTTCAAACAATGCATCGAATAAAAATTTGTATAAATACCCGTTTCGTATTCAAAATGTTTAAGAATTTTGCCAGATTTGTTCCTATATAACTTTTTTGAAAGTTCTTCATGTTTAAGTGTTCTAAAAAAAATTATTTCACAACAAACATCCTTGAATATTGTTCTTACAAATTTTTTTAAACCTTATAAAGTTTTATATACTTTCATACACCTTGTGGACATGGTTAACTTGTGATACCTGAGGAAATTCACTATTGAAGACAAAGGCTAAGGCTGATGGAGGACTGCGGTCTTATGATTCTTGCACGAATCACAATTATTATTTAGATATTTATGAAGTTTAGGGCGTTATACTTGTTGAGGTTATCATGTAGTTTCTTAGTCAACTGTCTTGTAATATTTCTAGAGTGCTGAAAAAAGTTTTACCCGAAAGGGGTTTTTTCCTGAAACTTTTCCTTTGTTAAATAATTCTTTTGATTTAGTTATTTTATCACATAGATGTATGTTTAAGATAAAAAGAAAAAAACTAATTGCGCACTCTCAAATTAGTATTTGAGAGTATCAGTATATGTTGGAATTTTTTACTGATACTCGTATGGTCATATGAACGAATTATTTCCTATCAGTGATAGTGGCCACTTTATGGACAGCCTTTTTCCTAGACAGACATAGTGGGAATGGTATAGACGAATTATTTCATAAACAAACATGGTGGGCACTATATGGAAACAATTTGTCCATACGTCTATATGAGTATCCGTCAAAACATTGATACTTGTATCGATAAATTATTTTTACCAGTGATTGCTTTGATTATTTTAGAGTAATGTTTGCCCTATACTTTTTCAGACACAGGCCGGAACCTCTAGCGAAAGTCAATAACAGCTTGCGGAGTTTTAAATTGGTGGGCACTAAATTTCTCATCGCAAGAGTGGGGGATGTTTAAGAGCTTCGCGGTCAGATATTGATCATGGATAATCAATCGAGAGGTGTACCAGGAGTCTTCAGCGGTGGATTTGTACTCCACCTCATATTCAGGACTCGCAATCTTAGGCATGGCGCTAGAAACTTAGGAATGTTTCAAAGCTAGTGTAGTTTGTCTAAAGTAGCATAGTGTGTGTGTGTGTGTGTGTGTGTGATACACAACAAAATTTTAAAAAAAAGGCACACTTGGGCTTAAAAACATGTCGCAGGGGCAGGCACCCCCAGCAGCACCGCGAGTGTCACGAAAACCTCTTGTGCAACTATTTAGAACTCAAGAGTTTTGAAACCTTTTAGAGCTCAAGACTTTTGCGAACAAAACACTAATTGGTGAGAGGTGGCGGGAGAAATTGGAGAGCCTACGTGCTCCCTAAGATGGTACGGGACTCTCGATTTGATAATATGACTATAATTTGAAAATATCTAGATTTAGGCTTAATAACTTCCCATTAGAGGGAAAACAAACCTACTCACCCCCACCCCCCATCCCCCACCCCCCACCCCGCCCCAAATAACCCCGTGAGAGCCACGAACACCTCGCACGGGACCAATGTAACCAGTTGGAACTAACTGTGGGGTCACGAGACTCTCGGTTTGAGAATATGACGATAATTTGATAATATCTGTCTTTCAAACATGTCTATTGAGGGCAAGATACCTAACCCCCCCCCCCCCCAAACAGCCCCGTGAGAGGCAGGAACACATCACACGAGACTAATGTAGCTAGTAGAAACTGATCACGGGGTCACGGGACTCCCGGTTTGAGAATATGATGATAATTTAAATATATCATGAATTAGGCTTCAAAACATGTCGTTAGAGGGAGAAAACACAAAATACCCCCAAACGGCCCCGTGAGAGGCACGACCACCTCGCACGGGACCAATGTGACTCGTTGAAACTGACCACATGGTTATTGGATCCATGATTTACGAATATGATGATAATTTGAAAATATCTAGACTTAGGCTTCAGAACATACTGTTATAGGAAAAAAATCCAAAATACCCGCCAAACGGCCCCGTGAGTGGCAGGAACACCTCATACAGGTCTAGTGTAACTCGTAGGAACTAACCGCGTGGTCACGGGACCCATGGTTTGAGAATATGATAAGAATTTGAAAATATTTAGACTTATGCTAAAAAATATACCAATAGAGGGTGAAAATCCAAAATACCCCGCTAACGGCCCCGTGAGAGGCACGAACACCTCGCACGAGACCAATGTAACTAGAATGAACTGATCGTGTGCTCAAAGGTCTCCCGATTTGAGAATATGATGAAATTTGAAAACATCTTGACTTATGCTTCAAAACATGTCGTTGGAGGGAAAAAACCCAAAACAACCCCCAAAAGGCCCCGTCAGACACACGAACACCTCGCACAGGACCAATATAACTCGTAAGAACTGATCGCATGGTCACGGGCCCCCCGATTTGAGAATATGACAATAATTTAAAAATATCTTGACTTAAACGTCAAAACATGCCATTTAAGGACGAAAACCCAAAATACACCCCAAAAGGCCCCGTTAGAGGCACAAACACCTAGAACGGGACCAATGTAACTCGCAATAACTCACTGCATGGTCACGGGACTCCCGATGTGAGAATATGGAGATATTTTTGAAAATATCTACACTTAGGCTTCAAAACATTTTGTTAGAGGGGGGAAACCTAAAACACTCCCCAAACAGCCCCGTAAGAGGTAACAACGCCTTGCACAACCCCAATGTAACTATTAGGAACTAACCGCGTAGTCACGGGACTCCCGATTTGAGAATATGATGATAAATTCAAAACATCTTGACTTATGCTTTAAAGCACATCGTTAGAGGGTGAAAAAACAAAATACCCCCAAAACGACCCTGTGGGAGGCACGTACACCTCGTACGCGACTAGTGAAAGTATTAAGAACTGACCACGTGATCATGGGGCTCTCGGTTTGAAAATATAATGATAATTTAAAAATATCTTGACTTAAGCTTACAAAACATGCCGTTAGAGGGCATAAACCTCAGACCCCCCACAAATGGCCCCGTGAGAGGCATGAACGTCTCGCACGGGACTAATGGAACTGGTAGGAACTCACTCCCGTCTTCAGAATATGATGATAATTGGAAAATCTCTTAACTTGGGATTAAAAAACGCAGTTAGAGGGCCAAAACCCAAAATACCTCCCAAACGGTACCATGAGAGGCACGAACACCGCACACGGGACCAGTGTAACTAGCACGATCTGACCACATTGTACTGAGACTCCCAATTTGAGAAAGTGATGATAATCTGAAAATATCTAGACTTAGCCTTCAAAATAAGCCATTAGAGGGTGAAAACCCAAACACCCATCAAAAGGCCCTGTGAGAGGCACGAACACCTCATAAATGACCAATATAACTTGTTGGAACTGATCGCGTGGTCATGGAACCCCTAATTTGAGAATATGGCGATAATATGAAAATATATAGACTTAGGCTTCAAAACATGTTGTTATAGGGGAAAACCCAAAACACTCTCCAAAGGCCCCGTGAGAGGCACGAACACCTCGTACGGGACCAATGTAACTTGTAGGAGCTGAACACGTGGTCACGGGAACCCTGGTTTGAAAATATGATAATAATTTTAAAATATCTAGACTTAGACTTAAAAATATGTCGTTAAAGGACGAAAACCAAAATTCCCCCCAAACAGCCCCGTGAGAGGCACGAACACCTCGTACGGGACCAATGCAACTCGTAGGAACTAACCGCCTGGCCATGGGACTCTCGATTTGAGAATATGATGATAATTTAAAAATATCTTGACTTAAGCTTACAAAATATCGTTAGAGGCCGAATACCCAAAATACCGCCCAAATGGCCCGTGAGAGGAACATGCACTTTGCATTTGACCAGTGTAACTAGAAGGAACCGACCACATGGTCACGTGACTCTCAGTTTGATAATACGATGATAATCTAAAAATATCATACCTTTGGCTTCAAAACATGTCGTTAGAGGGAGAAAAAATAAAACACCCACAAAACGGTCCCTTGAGAGGCACGAATACCTTCCACGTGGCCAATGTAACTCGTAGGAACCAATCGAGCGGTCAAGGGACCCTTGGTTTTAGAATATCATGATAACTTGAAAATATCTCGACTTAGTCTTCAAAACATGTCACTATAGGGTGAAAACTCAATCCCCCGGGAACGGCCCTGTGAGAGGCGCGAATACCACGCATGGCTTAAGAACTCACCGCATGGGCACGGGACCTCAGATTTGAGAATATTATATTAAATTGAAAATATCTAGACTTAGGCTTAAAACATGTCGTTAGAGGGTGAAAACCCAAAACACACCCCAATTGGCCCCGTGAGAGGCACGAACACCTCCAATGGGGCCAATGTAACTTGTAGGAACTGACCGCGTCACGGGGATTTCAGTTTGACAATAGGACGATAATTTAAAATTTTTAAGACATGCATAAAAACATGTTGTCGGAGGGTGAAAACAAAAAATAACTCACAAAAGGCCCCATTAGAGGCACAAACACCTCACACGGGACCAATGTAACTCGTAAGAACTGACTGCCTAGTCATGAGACCCCAGTTTGAGAATATTGAGATAATTTGAAAATATATTGACTTATGCTTAAAAACAGGCCATTAAAGGGTGAAAATAAAAAAATACCCCCCAACTGACCCCGTGAGAGGCACGAACACCTAGAACCGGACCAATGTAACTCGCAAGAACTCACTGCATGGTCACAAGACTCCCGATTTGAGAATATGGCGATAATATGAAAATATCAAGACTTAGGCTTGAAATCATACCACTAGACGGCGAAAACCCAAAACACCCCCAAATGTCCCCGTAAGAGGTAGGAACACCTCGCACGGGACTATTGTAACTAACAGGAGATAACCGATTAGTCACGGGACTCTCGGTTTAAGAATATGATGATAATTTAAAATATCTTGACTTATGCTTAAAAACATGCCGTTATAAAGGGAAACAATCCAAAATGCCCTCCAAACGGCACCGTAAGAGGCACGAACACCTCGCACGGGTCCCATGTAACTAGGCAGAACTGACTGCATGGTCAAGGGGCTCCCGGTTTTTGAATATGATGATAATTTGAAAATATCTAGACTTAGGCTTAAAAACATGCCGTTAGAGGGTGAAAACCTCAAACACCCCTAAAATAGCCCCGTGAGCGGCATGAACTCCTCGCACGAGACATATGTAACTCGTAGGAATAGACCGCCCGGTTTGGGACTCCCGATTTGAAAATATTATCACAATTTAAAAATATCCTGACTTAGGCTTAAAACATGATGTTAGAGGATGAAAACCCAGAATACCATCCAAACTACCCCGTGAGAGGCACGCACACCTCGTGTAGGACCAATGTAACTAGTAGGAACTGACCACGTGGTCACAGGACTCCCAGGTTGAGAATGTGATAATAATCTTAAAATATCATGACTTAGGCTTCAAAACATGCTGTTAGAGCGTGAAAGTCAAAAACACCCACCAAACAGCTCCGTGAAAGGCACGAGCACGTCGCACTTGACCAGTTAACGCGTTGGCACTGACCACCTGGTCACGGGACCCCAGTTTGAGAATATGAAGATATTTGAAAATACCTAGACTTAGGCTTCAAAACATGTCATTATTAGGTGAAAACCCAACCAAATGGCCCTATGAGAGGCACGAACACCTCGCACGGGACTAGTGCATCTCGTAGGAACTGACCGAGTGGTCACAGGACCATGGGTTTGAGAATATGACCATAATTTAAAAATATCTAGATTTAGGCTTAAAAATATGTTGTTGGAGGGTGCCCCCCCCCCCCCCCCGGGCCACAAACGACACCTTGGGAGGCACAAACTGTCACATCCCTATTTCTCGAGCGTGAGGGTTACCTAATAATAATTCTAAACCATAAATATATCTGAAATACTGAAATAATCGAGGGATTAATTGCTAGTCAAATCGATTACAACTGAAGTATAAGAATTTATTCTTAGTTACAAACTTACATACAAATGTATTTCTCTTGCCAAAATATGCTCTTTTTCTTCTAATATGACTTTTCCTTGTTTCTATGTATCAACTGATCTCTTAAATATCCATCATAGCCTATAGGCACCTGATAAAAATAACTAAAAAGGAAGGAATAATCAAAACTTTTCCCAGTAGATGATTCTAATTCTATAACAAGTATAAAAATAATTTTCAAGATAGAATCTTGCTTTGAATGATAATAACATCAGGAGTACAATAAGAAATTTGATTCAACAGTCATAGTGAGATAAGCATAATGATACATGATGATATTTCTAAAAATAGAAATATCAGGGGCTAAATCAAGTTAAAGGTTGCGGATGGTTTCTAAACAAATAACCCATAATTATCTGTCCAGAGGCTTTGGGCAATAGCAAATACATATAACTAAATCAATCCAAATAAATTGGAGATAATAAATCCAGATAACTGGAGATAAAAGTAACCATGCTAAGTAATTGAATGACATTCCATATGGTAGCAATAATCCAGGCCCTCAATTATCTGAGTCCTTCAGGCCAAATAATACAGTCATGGGTATAACGAAAGATTATTCCCTAACTGTAGTGTATGCTATAAATAAGTAACCGGGTCATAAGCATCATGTGAAATAATATGATGACATACATATTTCAAAATATGAATTAATTGTACATAACAATTTAAACTACTCAAATGAGTTCCACAATGAGAATAAGATATACTTTCTCTATCACAAAGTGATATCAACGATAGGCGTAATTTAATAGCATTGCGAGAAATAATATTGAATAAGAAATCACCTACCAGTGTTTACGAGCTTTACGTTGACATTTAAGGATGTTCCATTATAGTCTTCCAGTTCCCGTATATCGTTTTGCTCCGGGCTTTAAATGAAAGTGGGTCTATTGGTGTTTGGAAAGAATGATTTGGATTTATGATACTTATGTCATTCGGGAAAATATGAATAAAACTCATACTATGACAAGAGTTTAATATAAGAATGTCGTTTATATATTTTCGTAAGTAAGTTTAGTGCCATTACAAACTTTCACTAATTCGTTGACGAAATAAGTAACATTCTGAATTTCGTAAATAAGGATTATGTGGTAACTTGATATTTGAATAATATCATTTTTCGGGAAAAATACTCTTTAAATGGAATCAAGGGATTCAATTTTAAATAAACTGAATAAACGATAATTCTATTAAAATATTACCCTGATCAAATATTCGGTTTTTACTATTTTAACAAAATCTACAATTGTGAACATAAAGACATGTTTCCGGGTATCATCCCGATATGTGATTCCAAAAAAATATTAATTTCCAAAATTGATCCGAGAATAGTTGCATAATTAAATTAATTAAAATAGTAGTCCCCGGCCTTCGTACTTTATATTATCCGAGTGTCAACATTTGGTTCGAGTAGTTATAAAATTAATGTTTGTTACACAAAATAGATTTAGAAAAAAATTGAAAATTCCACCCTTTTTTTGGACGATAAACTAGTGGTTGTGCCACTTCCAAAATTAGCCAACACAACAAAATAAATGTCCAACACTTTGCATAATCATAATTTTAATAAATTTGACTCGCAATATAATCTTAAGTTATAAAAATGACATAACCTCGAGTTGTTTTGTTTCGTAACTTGTTTAAATATATTTTTTTTTTAAAGTGACAATTTTTATAAAAAAAAATGATAACGAGTCCGAATATTTATAAAAAATGTACAATTACTCGTACATGTCGGGAACTCGTGTTTACGGAAATTTTATATGTAACCGAGAATAAATAATAGACATGGAGGTATTTATAAATAAAAAAATTGACAATAGACAATTCTCAGTTAAAATTATATTACCCGAAATCAAAATCGAGTAGTATCCGAGAGGTGATGAAATTCAACCAGCTAAATCAATAATATCAACAAAAATAATTTGGAACTATTCTGATTTCTTAATATATGAATATATATATATATATATATATATATATATATATATATATATATATATATATATATATATACGCAAAAAGGAAAAAAAACAATTGAATCTTAGTTATTGTATGAAATCCAACCCCCAAAGGGGTTTTTATGGCCATCATCGGCCACCACCATGGGAGGGGTGGTGGTCAACTGTTCAAACCATGCAAACACACATGAACATGTATATACATATATAAAAATAGAGAAAAACTAAATTGGTGACATGGGGCAAAAAAAACCACCCTTGTTTGGTGTGTTTCTACTCGTCGGCCATCACCATGGCAGGGGTGATGGTCGGAGCTTCGTTTTACCCCCCCCCCCCCCACACACACACACACACACGTGTGTGTGTGTGTATATATATATATATATATATATGCACACACACCCACAGAAGCTCAAAGCTTCGGTTAAGGCAGCAAGAGAGAAAGAGGGAAAAAAATATATGAAGAAGAAATAGCAGGGGCTGGTCCGGTCTGGGCATAGCTCCGACGGAGGAGGGAGTCGGTGTGGCCTGGGGAAGAAGGGGTGGAAATCGAGGGTGAGGGAGAAATCGGGTTTGGGGATTTTTTTTGCAGAGGTTTATTGATCATTCATGGTTTTATAGGTACAAGAACATGGGTTCGTTGGTTTTGTAGTATAGGAGAAGAGGAGAGGTTTGGTAGAGAGAGAGAGAAAGTGTAAATAGTTAGGTGTGATAATAACGAAGGAGGTTAGGGTTCTTTTACATATAAATTTTTATACTTTTTGAGATTGCAACTAACTATAAATTAGTATTGGGACATATTGGACACGTTAACATATTTTTTTGTATTGAAAGTACTTTTAGATTACGCTAATTTATACAAGCTTTTAATTCGAATAATAATTTAAATTTATTCGTTTTAATCTTATTCTACTATCCGTTATGAAAATAGTTATTTTGAATAAGAGAATAAATGTGTCGACCCTATTCATTTTACAGGACATACGTACGGGTCACAAGCGTCGTGAAAATTATAAATGGTCCGTAAAAGGTCATTTTGACACATAAATAATTTAAATTAAAATAAAAAGTATGTTATTGCACAAACACCTCGCATGGGACCAATGTAACTCATAGCAACTGACCGCATTATCACGGGACTCCCGGTTTGATGATAATTTGAAAATATCCTCACTTAGGCTTAAAAACATGCTGTTAGATGGCGAAAACCCAAAATATCGCCCAAACGACCCCATGAGATGCACGAACACCTCGCACGGCACAAGTGTAACTAGCAGAAACTGATTGCATAGTCACGAGACTCCCAGTTTGAGAATATGATGATAATCTGAACATATCATGAATATGTTTTCCAAACATGCCGTTTGAGGGCAAAAAATACCCCCCCCCCCAAATAGCCCGTAAGGAGCACGAACACCTCGCACCGGACCAATATAACTCATTGGAACTGACCACGTGGTCACGGGACCCTGGTTTGCAAAAATTATGATAATTTTAAAATATATAGAGTTAGGTTTCATAACATACCGTTATACGGTGAAAATCCAAAGACCCCTCAAACGGCCCCGTGAGAGGCACGAACACCTGACATGGGACCAATGTAACTCATAGGAACTGACAGCGTGGTCACGGGACCCCTGGTTCGAGTATATGAGTCTAATTTGAAAATATCTAGACTTGGTCTTAAAAACATGTCGTTTGAGAGAGAAAAAACAAAACACCCCATAAACAGCCCAATGAGAGGCACGAACACCTCGCACGAGACCATCGTAACTCGAAACAAGTGACCGCATGGTGTCAGGACCCCAGTATGAGAATATGGTAATAAATTTAAAATATCATGATTTAGTCTTGAAAACATTCCGTTAGAGGGCAAAAATGCAAAACACCCCCCCAAACGGCCCCGTGAGAGGCACGAATCACATGGGACCAATGTAACTCATAGGAACTAAACACGTGGTCATGGGACTCCCAGTTTGAGAATATGATGATGATTTGAAAATATCTTGACTTAGGCTTAAAAACATGTCTTTAGAGGGAGAAAACCCAAAATGGCCACCAAACGGCCCTGTGAGAGGCACGAACACCTCGCACGGGACCAATGTAACTTGTAAGATCTGATTGCATGGTCATGAGACTCCCAGTTAAAAAATATGATTACAATTTGAAAATATCTAGACTTAGGCTTCAAAACATTCCGTTTTAGGACGAAAACCCAAAACACCGCCCAAACAACCTCGTAAGAAGGTGAAACACCTCGGACGGGATCAATGTAGCTAACTTGAACTGACCCAGTGGTCATGGGACTCCCGATTTGAGAATATGATGATAATCTAAAAATATCATGAATTAGGCTTCAAAACATGCCGTTAGAGGGAGAAAGCCCAAAATACCCCCAAACGGAACCGTGAGAGGCACAAATACCTCGCATGGGACCAATGTAACTCGTTAGAACTGACAATGTGGGTATGGTACCCCTGGTTTACGAATATGATGATAATTTGAAAATATTTAGAGTTAACCTTCAAAACATGCCGCTATAGGGAAAAAATGCAAAACACCCCCCAAACGGTCCCGTGAGAGGCATGAACACCTTGCACGGGACCAATGCAACTCATAGAAACTGACCGTGTGGTCACCATCCCCCTGGTTTGAGAATATGATGTGAATTTGAAAATATCCTGACTTAGGCTAAAATATATGTTGTTAGAGGGAAAAACCCAAAACACCCCCCAAACGGCCCCGTGACATGTACCAATACCTCGCACAAGATCAAGGTAACTAGCGAAACTGATCGTGTGGTCACAAGACTTCCGATTTGACAATATGGTGATAATTTTAAAATATCTTGACATAGGCTTAAAAAGATAGTGCCAGAGGGCGAAAATGCAAAATATCCTGCAAACGGACCCTGAAAGCCATGAACACCTCACACGGGACTAATGTAACTCGTAGAAACTAACCGTGTGGCCACGGGAATCCCAATTTGAAAATATGACAATAATATAAAAATATCTAGACTTAGGTTTAAAAATATGTCGTTAGAGGGCGAAAACCCAATATACCCCCGATATGGCCCAACGGGAGGAACTAACACTTTGCACGAGACAAATATAACTCCCAGGATCATATCGCGAGGTCACAGGACTCCGAGTTTGAGAATATGAAGTTAATCATAAAATATCAGGAATTAGGCTTCAAAACATGCTCTTAAAGGGCAAAACCCCAAAACACCCCTAAACGGCCTGGTATGTGGAACGAACACCTCGCGCGAGACCAATGTAACTCGTTGGAACTGATCATGTCGTCACGGGGCCCCCGCTATGTGAATATGATGATATTTTGAAAATATCTGAACTTTGGCTTTAAAACATGCCGTTATAGGGAAAAAAAGCAAAAAAAAAATAAACGGCCCCGTGAGAGGCACGAACACCTCGCACGGGACCAGTGTAACTCGTAGGAACTGACCGCCTGGTCATGGAACCTGTGGATTGAGAATATGACAATAATTTGAAAATATCTTAACTTACGATTCAAAACATGCCGTTAGAGGGCGAAAACTCAAAACACCCCCCAAACGGCCCCGCGAGAGGCACGAACACCTTGCACGGGACCACTGTAACTAGCAAGAACTGATCATGTGGTCACGAGAGTCCCATTTTTATAATATGGTAATAATTTGAAAATATCATGACTTAGTCTCCAAAACATTCTGTTAGAGGGCGAAAACCCAAAACACTCCCCCAAACGACCCCATTTGAGGCACGAATTACACGGGACCAATGTAACTCGTAGGAACTAAACGCGTGGTCATGGCACCCCCGATTTAGGAATATGAAGATAATTTTAAAATATCTTGACTTAGGCATAAAAACATGCCTTTATAGGCGAAAATCCAAAATAGCCCCCAAACGACCCCTTGAGAGGCACGAACACATCACAAACCACCTCGGACGGGACCAATGTAGCTTGCAAGAACTGACCGTGTGGTCATGCGACTCCCGGTTTGAGAATATGACGATAATCTGAAAATATCTAGTCTTAGGTGTCAAAACATGTCGTTATAGTACAAAAATTCAAAACACCCCCCAAACAGCCCTGTGAGAGGCATGAACACCTCGCACAGGACCAATGTAACTTGAAAGAATTAATCGCATGGTCACGGGATCCCCAGTTTGAGAATATGGTGATAATTTGAAAAAATCTTTACGTAGGCTTAAAAACATATTGTTAGAGGGTGAAAGCCCAATATACCTCCCAAACATCCCCATGAGAGGCACAAACACTTTCCACGGGACCAGGGTAACTAGTAGGAACTGACCATATGGTCATAGGACTCTTAGTTTGAGAATATGAGGGCAATCTTTAAATATCAGGACTTAGGCTTCAAAACATGTCGTTATGGTGCGAAAACCCAAAACACACCCCAAATGGCTCCGTGAGAGGCATGAACACCTCCAACGGGACCAATGTAACTAGATAGAACTGATCGCATCATAGGACTTTCGGTTTGAGAAAAGGTAGATAATTTAAAATTTCCAGGCATAAAAACAAGCCGACAGAGGGTAAAAACCCAAAACACACCCCAAAAGACCACATTAGAGGCGCGGAGACCTCACACAAGACCAATGTAACTCATAGGAACTGACCACCAGGTCACGGGACCCTCATTTGAGAATATGGCAATAATTTGAAAATATCTTGACTTATGCTTAAAAACAGTCCAATTGAGGTCAAAAATAAAAAAATACCACACAATTGGCACCGTGAGAGGCACGAACAGCTAGAACTAGACCAATGTAACTCACAAGAACTCACCGCATGGTCACAGGACTCCCGATTTGAGAATATAGCAATAATTTGAAAATAACTAGACTTGCTCTTCGAAAAATGCCGTTAGAGGGCGAAAACCCAAAACCCCACCCATAAGGTCCCGTAAGAGGTAGAAAGACCTCGCACGGGACCAATGTAACTAGCAGCAGCTGACCGCGTGGTCACGGGACTTCCATTTTGAGAATGTGATGATAATTTTAAAATATCTTGACTTATGCTTAAAAACATGTCGTTAGAGGGCAAAAACTAAAAATACCCCCAAAACGGCCCCATGAGAGGCATGAACACATTGTTAGGGACTAATGTAACTAGGAGGAGTTGACCGCGTGGTCAAGGGTCTCCCGATTTGAGAATATGGTGATAATTTGAAAATATCTAGACTTAGGCTTTAAAACATGCTGTTAGAGGGAGAAAATCCCAAACACCCCCAAAACAGCCATGTGAGAGGCACGAACACCTCGCGCTGGACCAATGTAACTAGTAGGAATTGACCGCGTGGTCATAAGATTTCCAGTTTGATAATATGATGGTAATCTAAAAATATCATGACTTAAGCTTCAAAACATGCACTAGAGCGCGAAAGTCAAAAACACCCAGCAAACGGCCCCATGAAAGGCACGAACACCTCGCACTGGACCTGTTAACCCGTTGGCACTGACCGCACGGTCATGTATAAGGACATATTTTTATAAGTTCGTTATCGATTTATTATGTCATATACCACTACACCGTCGAAGAGCATTCAAGATCCATCTACATCAAAGACAGATCCGAATTAATCAAGTTCTTCATCAAAAAGACTGCGCAAATTTTACTTTGGTAAGGTTATGTTTTAAATACCTTAACTTTCCACTTATAGCTTTTGGGATATTTTTACAAAATATTTTCTAAGTGTTGGATCGGACTTTTTCGTCAAAATTTTAAAATGAGTATTTTTTCTAAGTATTGAAGCGGACATTAAAATATTAATTTTTTGACGCAACAGTCATTCAAACGACATCTGTACGTCGTTCGAACGACATGGCAATAAAACTAAACCAAATAAAATGTGTACCTGAAACAACAAATCATTATGAATAACCAATCATAATGATTTGCAGTGGAGAAATCTGGAGAAAACTCTCTCCTTGGGATGAGGCTTCAAAAGCATGCCGAGAATCAATTGAGGCCTTAGGCTACGAGATAGCAAAGTAGAAACTAATCATAGGCCCCTAAAAGGATTCTCAGGAGAAAAAGTTTATCCGTTGGGGACAATCAAGCTGGATGTTTTGGTCGGCACTTCGCTAGCAAGCAGAAATGAGAGGATTTTCTTCAACCAAATGAGGAATCCGAGGTGCTAGAACCAAGGAAGCCTACTTTGGAAGAACTCTTGCTTATTTTTAAATAGCAATCTGATGATTTTGCTTCTACAGAGTTGAAAATTGGACTGGTTCCTTTATAAAACAGGCGGACCGGTCCGACTGCAGAAAACTTGATTCCATGAATGCTTTGATATTCAGATCCGTTGATGAAGATGCGATCGGGAATTTCTTCGACGATGTAACGGTGTAAGACATATAAATAGAAAATGGACAAAAAATGTCCTTACAATTATGAACCAATAGCCCTTAATGTGTGATACAGGAATATAATAGCAGAGTGTGTACTTATAGTATATATGGTGTGTAAAATATATACAGCACGAATAATCTATTTATGTGTGATAGTAGAGAGACGAGATAGTATGTATCTAAACAACAATTAATCTACTAAAGAGTAATTAGTAGGGAGCTTAGATAGGGTATATCTATATGATGATGAAGCTACTAATGTGTGAATAGTAGGAAGATAGTTAGTGAATATCTAAAATAAAGTTTAATTAGAGAAACTTAAATGATAAAGCTTGAACAATAACCTACATAGAAATGGTAATCGGGGGTTAATAATAACACAAGAGAGATGTTAATTATTAAGGGTATTCGATGGCATACTGTATGGGCGGTACAGAGGAGCTAGATTCATTTGGGTTTATTAGATATTGGCTGCCTAGTTAGATTGGCTAGAATTGACTAGGTGAGGTTGAGTAGCAAACATTAGGCACACATTATAGATGAGAGATGAGGAACTCAAGGGAGTGTTCATAACCTAACATGTGTATCTAATAACTGTTCATTTAAACTGTTATTTAAGTACTTGCTAAATGTTTTTAAATGATTTTTACTTGGGCTCTGACCCGTACTTGCAAAACCTTTTTCCAAAACATTTTAGGTGTCCAGCTACAGGGACGCCAAATAGGATGATCTATTCTAGGGATGCGTTGCTGCAGCACTAGTGGATGCTTACAGGATTTGGACTTAGGCGATTCAGTTACTTCACTCCTAGTGTAGGGTGCAGGGCAGTATTTTATTCGAGAATCTTGCCCACAGTTATTTCATTTACGACAATCAGACCTTGTATTCAGACTTTTATTCAGGTTAGACTTTATAATTAATTTTGTAATCGATGGTTTATTCGGTATTATTTCATTTCAATCTTTTATATTGTGGATGGATTTATATTACTATTGCATGGGATGTATTTATGTAATAATGTTCTGTTGTTGTTGATTATTAAATAAAAAGATTAAAATTTTGACATCGGCTTTTTAAATACTATGTGGTTAGTAATGTTTTAAAAAGTTTTCGACAGTGATGCTAAGAATGAACCAGATGAGAAACCTGTTTTAATTTGATATAGGAATGATCACCCGGTATTTAATTAGGCAGGGTGTCACAGATGGTATCAGAGCATCAAGTTCTAGTGTCCTTGGGATCTGTGCGGCTTTTCACGTTTCAGAGTAGTGTTCTTTGATATATAGCCTTTTGATAGGGTTGTTGTACCTCTCGACGTATACGACTTACGTTCTCTTGCCATTATATATAGTTTGTGTGATTATTATACGAGTTCAGTTGTGCTTCATACACCGAATATTATAGGACGACCAGTGATGGCCGTTAGAAGGACTGCCAGATGAGAGGATCAGTAGAAGACCTACTGTAGTCTGGGAAAGGTGATTGCGATGGAAGTCACCATGATTATTGTTCAGGATGGTGACAATAGGAAAATCACTCGAGAACATAAGTTTTTCCAAGCGCTTTTGTAGATAATGTTGGTGCAAATTTTAGACTCACCCAGTGTTGTCGGTAAGAGGTGGGGGGAAAAATTAAGGGACTCTTTGGGAGAGTCATCTATTAGGAAAAAAAAGGGAGAGTAATAGGCCAATGGAAGGAAAAAATCCAAAGGCAATTGTGTAGGGTTGAGTGTAGCGACACCCAGGATTAAAATTTTGAGCGCAAATTTTTGGGCTCTTAGGGGCAGCATAAAGTGACGAGAGTCAGTCACCACATATAAGGAGTATATGAGATTAAATGAGAAATTTGAGTGAAATTTGATTGATCGATACTCCATCTGCTGTCCGAATATAGATGCGAATTGAGTTTCGAAACCTATCACAAGTGAGCGAGTTATAGACCGACTGTGAGAAAGGAGCTGACTTGTTGAGGAAACTTCGTACTCGACGAAGGGGAATACGAAAAAAATGAAGGTTAAGTTGATAATGGACTTGTGAGTAGAATATACAAGCCTGGATGGGAGATTCGGCTAGAATGATTAGTGTTGACGTCGTCAGGGTCATACGCTTACATGAATTTATCAATGCTTCCATGAGACGGGAGCCAAGGGGGTTGGAGAATCTAGTCGAAGAGCAAGAGTAGATTAAACGGTGATGGTGAAGCACCATAAGAGGGCATACCTAGTCGGGAACCCATTTAAATAAGTCAGACCAATTGAATTCCTACTAAGTGACGGTGAATTCAATCAGGGCCATCGAGTCCAGTAACGAGTTCGTAGGGCCAGTCAAGACAAAGGGACAACAAGGGTAGCAATTGGGAACAAGACTACCAAGCTCGAGAGAAGGACACCCCGACGTGGCTAATGGGTCCATAAATAAAGGGAAGATACAGTAAGGTGTCCTATGCATAGAAAGTGGGACCACCTATATTGAAATTGTCCACAGTGAGAAACTGAGACAACTCGGACTGGAAAAGTATATGGGAATGGTGTTAGTGAGGCACAATAACTATTTGAGTAGCGAGATTTTCGGTAGAGGGATTGGGCTAAGAGAATGCACTAAGAGGAAATTTATATTAGGTATTAGTTTACTACTTTCGAGAGTTATGACAATAGGGTAGACTACTTTATGAGAGTTGCCTGGTTAGCAATGGGTTGAGCAATCGTAGATTATGATAATGAGATCTCGTGTTCGCTGTCCTAGGGTATGATTTATTTTTTGAGGTATCACCTGAAAGAGGGTTGACCCTATATATATGTGTATATATATTATATATATTGTGTATTATACTTTTTTGTTTATGTTGTCTAGTTATAATTAATCCCGGTGCGCAGGGATGGTTACTGATGTGATTCAAGGTAGACAGGCTTATTGTCGAGCGGAGAGATATAGCTCATGACTTTTTAGCGCTAAGAAACTAGTGAAAGTAAGAGCATCATGATATATATTGTCTTGTTTCGCATGAGAGTGGACGAGTACATTTTTATGTCAAAATATGGGTATTTGAGGGTACATAAGATGGACTTAGGGCTTAACAGATCCTAATGATCGACAATGCTAGGCAGTAGTGTATCGGGGGGGTTCCTTGTTTGGATTTCGCTTTGCGAGACGTCCCACGCATGAAGCTTAGCACAATGTTGGGAGTGGGGAGATGATTATCCATTAAGACATGGGTTTAGTACCTTGGGTATTATTTGCTTATCAAGTTATATCTAAGGGATAGTAACTATATGATAATGAGAGGCTAGTGGAGTCGGGTAGCATTAGTGAAATTATGCACATTTATAGGTTGTATGGGCACCCACGTTGGTGGAAATGTTTATATCACCCACAATTGGGAGGGGTAGAAATAATTGTGATGATCTTGAGAGTACGGGATTCAGGACATGTAGAGATCTTGGAGTACATGTCTTATCCAAATTTCGAGGACGAAATTCCTTTGTAAGGAGAAAAGTATGTAACATCCCATATTTTTGGAAAAAATGGAAACTAATAAAATTGATGACATAAGAATTTATTTAATTAGAAAAAATTATTTAATTCGATGATTCAGATTTAATTATTCAGTCTAAGCTAAATTTCACACGTGGCGTATTTGGAGGTACAATAAGAGAATTTTATCAAGTGACTCGGATGGTGATTTTGAGTTCACAATTGGTTTCGGAAGGGTCGAAATAGTCAAAAAAGTGTACTCAGGTGTATAGTTTGGGCCCTGGGACAATTTTAAACCATCCCGGCACCGTTTAAGGACATTTCGATCATTCGAGAGTTTGGGATTTAGAAAACTCCGAAAATTGTAAGTTTATATCTACCCATTATAGAGAGGGTCTATGATTAACACAAATCAAAAGGGATAGAAGCCATAGGAGAGGAAGAGGAGGGGAGAACCAAGCTTCCTACACAGTTTTTCACCCCGAACGCAACGGAATCGAGAACGGAACTAGGAGAGAACCACTACACTATCTTATCAACGAATTTCAGACCTTCTATTGAGAGGTAATTATTTAAATGACAATTTGTATCAATCATGATATAACACCCATGTGGGATAGGGTTTGATTTCATGTTTTTGGAAGTTTTATATGGATTTGGGAGGGTTTAATTCATAAACTAAAGTAGGAATGCATGTAGAGATGTTCCTTAATGATGATAATACGAAATTAGTGAGTTTGGGTTGATTAATAACAGATAAATCTGATTTCTTGATTTCTTGATTTATAAAGTTGATGAACATGAGAAAATTAGGGTTTTATGTTAATTAAAGGAGAATTTGATTCTTGGGTTGAATCTTTGATTTTTTTGTGTAAACTTTGCATTGGAAATTCATATCTATCTGAAGATAAAATGATATTAGAATATATTTGATGATTGATATTGAATCTTGATGGGTTCTTGATTGAAGAACATGAATCTTTAATGACTTAGGGTTTAATTGATGAACACAAGATGTAAATCTGGCAGAATTCTTAATGTAAATTTAAACGTGTGCCATTTTAATTGTAATTCAAATTAGAGTGAGATCCATACATTCCGGGAAAGTTCTATGTCTTATCTTTCTAATGAGCTTTGAATCAGGTTAATCGGAGTTTTGTAGAGGGAGTAATCGGTGTTTTACTATAGGGTGTTTGATCCGCCATCATAGTAATCTGCCAGAATTTTTGACATAATTTTAAACGTATGCCATTTCAATTGTACTTAGGATTAGAGTGAGATCCATACATTTCTGGAAATATCTATGTCTGAGCTTTAAAATGAGCATTTAATCAGGTCAATCGGAGTTCTGTAGAGGGAGTAAATGATATTTTACTACAAGGTGTTTAATCTGCCAGAAAATTTTCTAATCGATTCGGTTGCCCAGTTTTGGCCAATAATTTCCTTTTTGTTTATGACCTTTGGAAATAATTCAGAATTCATTTGTGGGATTTAATTTATAATATAAGATAATTATATTGCAACACCATTAGGCCTAGTTTGGGTTTTAGGCGTGACCTACGAGGAAAGTTTAGGGGCTAAATTAATTTGGATTAATAGAGAGAAAAAATCTAAATTGAAGGATAATTCGAGTTATGAGAATTCGAGAGGAACGAGGACTTAGATCAGTAGGGGGTAGAGAGTTTACCTTATGATATTATATGTGGAATAAAGGATACCCTTTGAGTGGTGAGAAATACTCAGGAACGTACGGTAATAAATGAAGTTATAAATTATGGAATACGTAGAATATTCGGGATATAAATATACTACGTGTGAGGCTTGTGATATGGGATGTGTGTATGACCTATTGTTGTTATATATATATATATATATAGTTGGAGTGAATACCTATAATATGATTAAAGTAATAATACATTAATACGTGGGATATTCGGGATATAAATATACTACGTATGAGACTTGTGATATGTGATGTGCGTATGCCCTATTGATATTATTGATATATACGTGGAGAAAATATCTATAATTTGATTTATTGTGTGTATGACATACCTACGTTGCTTGCTATCGAGTGGAGGTTTCACGTTATGGACGATCATATCTTGAGGAGACTTCGGGGGGATTTTGATTCGCTCCACTAGAACATAGAACCTAGGTACGGGGCTATCAGTGAGCATGATAGTGTTGACGGTCATATGGGTGCGTAGGTATGTACGTAGCCCATTGACTTGGAACTATGTTCACCTCCAATATGTTTGATTTGATATATAGGGTTCGTGAGAGAATCCGAACCATTAGTCCCCTGTACGGCGAGAAATGTACCCGGACATGATAGCAGAGTATGCAAGCACTGTAGCTATGCCTAGAGTGTCGTACGAGTATATATATAATGGATGATAAATATATATACCTTTGATATATTTTATAGTATGCACCGCAGCTGAGTCTGGTAGGTGCCGTGTTATATATATATATATTATAAAGTGTAAATATATATATATACTTGTGAAATTATCTACTGTGTGAAATCAATGGATGAGAAAGATAGTGAAATCTTATTTGACTTAAGTACATGAACATTTAATCCTAAAATTTGAAAAGCCTTTCCCATCTTAAAGATAAATGGATATATATATTTAATAAATGTATTTGCTTGGAAATACGGGTGAACGCTATGAGTTATGGGTAGCAGACTTATGATTTCAAACCAGTTAGTTATGCGTATCTAAACTAAAATTAATCTGAATATCGGGGTCGAGGTAACATTCTGAACCATTGTATATGGATTAACTATTGGGTAACATTACGAACCAATAGCCCTTAATGTGTGATACAGGAATATAATAGCAGAGTGTGTACTTATAGTATATATGGTGTGTAAAATATATACAACGCGAATAATCTACTTATGTGTGCTAGTAGAGAGACGAGATAGTATGTATCTAAACAACAATTAATCTACTAAAGAGTAATTAGTAGGGAGCTTAGATAGGGTATATCTATATGATGATGAAGCTACTAATGTGTGAATAGTAGGAAGATAGTTAGTGAATATCTAAAATAAAGTTTAATTAGAGAAACTTAAATGATAAAGCTTGAACAATAACCTACATAGAAAGGGTAACTGGGGTTTAATAATACACAAGAGAGATGTTAATTATTAAGGGTATTCGATAGCGTACTGTATGAGCGGTACAGAGGAGCTAGATTCATTTGGGTTTATTAGATACTGGCTGCCTAGTTAGATTGGCTAGAATTAACTAGGTGGGGTTGAGTAGCAAACGTTAGGCACACATTATAGATGAGAGATGAGGAACTCAAGGGAGTGTTCGTAACCTAACATGTGTATCTAATAACTGTTCATTTAAACTGTTATTTAAGTACTTGCTAAATGTTTTTAAATGATTTTTACTTGGGCTCTGACCCGTACTTCCAAAACCTTTTTCCAAAACATTTTCGGTGTCCAGCTACAGGGACGCCAAACAGGATGATCTATTCTAGGGATGCGTAGCTGCAGCACTAGTGGATGCTTGCAGGATTTGGACTTAGGCGATTCAGTTACTTCACTCCTAGTGTAGGGTGCAGGGCAGTATTTTATTCGGGCATCTTGCCCACAGTTATTTCATTTACGACAATCAGACCTTGTATTCAGAATTTTATTCAGGTTGGACTTTATAATTAATTTTGTAATCGATGGTTTATTCAGTATTATTTTATTTCAGTCTTTTATATTGTGGATGGATTTATATTACTATTGCATGGGATGTATTTATGTAACAATGTTCTGTTATTGTTGATTGTTAAATAAAAAGATTAAAATTTTGACATCGGCTTTTTGAATACTAGGTGGTTAGTAATGTTTTAAAAAGTTTCGACAGTGATGTTAAGAATGAACCAGATGAGAAACCTGTTTTAATTTGATATCGGACTAATCACCCGCTATTTAATTAGGCAGGGTGGACTTTAGTGAAGGACCCCTTGGCTCTCTCCCAAATTGTGCCTGTGCCTGAACGGGTAACACCACTTGCTGCTGGGGTGGTGGTGGTGGTGGTTGTTATGGATGAAAGTGTTTAAGCATGGCAGCCATCGCCTTAGAGACTTCTTGCATCATTATCATGGCAATGTCTGCTGGAGTAACCAAGGGTGGTAGTGGTGGTGGCTGTGGGTGTGGTTGAAGTTCCTACTAAGCCCAACCCTCTATAACCTCGGTGGTAACACGTCGTGGTCTACCGTGTCTAGTGTTTGCCATCTGAAAGCAAACAAGATTCGTATTACTAACATATTATAAAGAGTGTAATGATTCCTAATCATAGGGCTCTACATAAGCAGGTGTTTCGATCGGATCGGATCGGATCAGAAAATGCTTCTTCGAAAAAGTTTTGATTTTTTGGAAATAAAATAATTATTCTTATTTTTTATCCGATTTTTAGAGAAAATTAAACAAACGAATTCAAAAAAATTAGAAAATTGTAAAAAAAAATTAGAAAATTCTAAAATTTAGCAAAATAAATTTAGGATGTTCGATTACTCAAAATTTTTATTTTATAGAAACAAAGAAAAAGGTTTAACCCGGCATGTAAAAATATAAGAATTTAACCCATTTTTTTCATTTGTGTAGAGATTTGGAGAAGAATATCATTTTATAGAGCACTACTATGGAACTCTCATTCTCTCCCAACCGATGTGGAATGTGAGAAAGTTTCAAAAAATTGGAAAAAAATTGGAAATCGGAAGATAATTGGAAAATAATTCAAAATTTTTGGATTGGCATAGTTCGAAAAAATCAAAAAATTGAAAATTTAGAATTATTTCCGATCCGATTTTTTTCGAAAAAATTGAAAATCAGAAAATCAAAAATCGACAAACTAAAATTTCATTCCAAATTCGAAATAAATCGAAAAAATCAAAACTTCGGAAGAAAAACACAACGCTGGCTCTACATATCAAATAAATGCAAGGCAGAACGTAATGAGCGCAATACAAATCCTAAGGACGCTTGAACCTGGATGCTCTGATACCAATTATAATAACCCACATTTTCAACGTAAATGTTGGCTAAAGATAATACGTCGAAAATGGGGCTTTTCTAATAATTTATACCATTTTTAGCATTAAACCATAAAAAATGATATTTTAATTTAAAATAAATACGCACTATAAAATCACAAGAAGTAATATCTAACAAAAAATAAGTCTCAACTCCCATAAGTCATAAAACATACATCCTAAATGTAACTGGGAAATAAATTACTAGAATAAATAAATCTCGGGATTATGCCTATACAATCTCTGAAATAATAAAAAAAACGACTAGAATAAAGAGTAGCAACATATACTAGAATAAATGAACTAGATCCGCTATTGGTCAAATGCAACTGCAAGTCTGATCCCCTGTCATCTCTACTGTCCCTATATAGAATAACCTTGGGGGAAAATATTTTATAGTTTTAGTCAGAGCCCTAAAGTTGCAAGAATTTAATTACAAAACCAATATATAATTATGCAGTCAATTCATATTACACGCCGCCCATCGACACTCGCATGCATTAAGTGTAATATTATACGCATTTTCAGCCCAAGCGCAAATGTAAAATATAGTATCTACACTAGCATGACAATATCAAAGGCATCTAGCACATAAATTAAACATGAGATAATTATCTACACACATGGTTTCAGTCCCAAGAATAATCCCCCCACAATACTACCCTCAAGAAATATCATATCATCACATTATGTACTTTACGTAGCATTGTGTTCATTAACAATTGTCTACCTCATTCGACTACGTTGAGTTGTTCTTAATTAATTTATATTAATTTATATATATACAGAAAGGATCAGTTTGCATACCCTCCGTGTGGACCATTTTTTTTAAAATAGTAAAAAAAAAATTGGGCTGATTTTTTTTTTATGGTTTTTAAACATTTCATTAGGACCATAAAAAAAATCAACTCAAAATGAATTTTTTTGCTATTTTAAAAAAATCGGTCAAACTTTGTGAGTTTTTAAGTTGTTTTTTTAGTTGTTAAAAACTGACAAAGTTCAAGTGAGTGGATATTTAATTAAAATAAATTTATGTCACTATTCATTAATTGAGGAATTTTTTGCATATGCATATTCTCATATTTTTTGCTATTTTAAAAAAAAACAGGTTTAACTTTGTCAGTTTTTAACACAATCCCAGGAGACGAATCGATTCACCTTCCAGAGCCGAATCGATTCGCGAGGCCGAATCCATTCGCCCTGAAGGTCGAATCCATTCGATTTTCTGTAGTAGCCCAAATCTGCTATGTTTTTCCTATATGAGTTTCATCCCGAGAAATCCAAATTCGTTTCTAAGTTCTACCCACTTTAATTCTAAGAGCTATAATCCTATTATAGTTAAGAAATAGCCTTAATATATACCCAACCTACGCATGATAAACCCCCATAAATTCAAAAAATTGAATCTAAACATTAGAGGTTGTCTAACCAAATCAATATCATACTATTTATCTAAAAATTTCCAGGATAATGTGATCAATACATGAATTACAATCATCTATAAACATAAATCCTATCACGTGGATTCTAGTGAATTTCCCAATAAAATGATTTTAATTTCGGGTTTATCACCAAAGTGTTTAATTCGCAAAACACAATTATTCTTTGATTAATCCCAAATAGTCTTAGAATCAAATTTATTTATTTTCAATATCCAAATTAATTTTTTTAACCCATGAATTGGTATATGAGAATATGCATATGAATCAAGAAACAAATTATAATTATTAGAAAGAAAATTATTGCCTTATACAGATGATATGAGCCTCCTCTCTTAAGCCTTGCTCCTCCCTTCTTCTCTAACCTTGGTAACTTCCTCAAAGGGTGTATGGTTGCTGGGGTAACTCTAATGTGTATGGGATATATGATTAAGTTGGCTTGGGTTATTAACCTAATTAAATTCCTAATCTCGTATTTCCCCTTAATACCACTTTTGGGCCCCAAATAAGCCAGGAAAAATACCCAAATTGGTCCAAAGTCTCCCTTAAGGGTATACCTATCCCTTGGGCCCAACTTAAGATGTTTTAAATGGCTAAATGGGTTCCCAAATCACTCCGGAACGCACCCAAACAATGCTTACCACAATCTACACATTTTATTATGTTTAATCTTGACATAATATTAATTCAAGTAACATGCAATTTAATTATCTACTAATATACACATTCAGCATAAATGAATCATATAATCATGCATATCACATTCAAGCATTTTATTCACGCGATTTATTTATTTAAAATTTTACTGATTTAATTATTATAAAAATACGAGGTGTTACAACGTCTTCTACCCAGTTTGTATCTCTCCTCTTTTTCATTATACCTATATTTTGCTGTTCTTCTTTTCAATGTTGTTGTGTTTAACTTTTAAATTGTCCCTAATGTTTTGGGTTTTTTTAACATAAAATCAAACATCACACAACACACTAGCAACACCTAAACACATAATGCATGCACATAATATGTATATATAATGGCACACAAACACTCAACCCAAATTAGTATAACTAAAACACAAAGTTTATATCTCCTACTGCTATATACATTCCAAGGAACTGAAATGGAGATGCAAGTAAAACAAACATAGTAACTCCAAGAAAAAATAATTAAGAATAATTTTTTTGCTCATATAATAAATAATATGAGATCATATTTGACTCAACCCGATTCATTTTTCAAAATAGAACATGCACGTTGTTACGGATGGACATGGTGTTTGTGTGCAAAGAGGAGAGAGAGAGAGAAATATTGGAGATGTAGAAAGTTAACTTGGTGTCAGATTCATTCGATTGACGAAGAGGTGAGGGATTAAATATATAAGGTATTTGAGAGAGATGGAGGAATTGGAGGGATAAGTGGCGTAAGCTTTTAAAAATTAATAATGGCTAACTCATCATGGGGTAATTATAAGAGGGAGAGAAATACATGCATAGACAGAGTTTTTTTTAGTGCACGCGTGTGAGTAGTTACTAATTAAACTGATCACGAGGGATTGGAATTAGTGGCACGTGTAATTTTTTATTTGTAAGAAGTACTAAAATCTGAGAAAAATTATTTTGACATTTGGAGACTTTTCATGCATCCAGCTACATGTGTATATATAATAAGATTGTGCTTCACTAGTGCTATAGTCAACTTCTCACAGAACATATCCTAATTAAATTCACATGAAAGCTCTTTTCCACATCTTATATAGTGGTGTAACATGCTACTTGTGCCGAACTTACTTTCCGCAACATAAACAATATCACAACTCCTACATTTTGCCCTTTGTATCCCATCTTCTCCGATTGGTAATAGTTCAAAATCCTCCCAGACTACAGAAACGTTTCTCTTATAACATTTGTTACTAGCAGGAGAATTTTGTTCACTATTTTATGACATCAACTTTGTGTAAAAAATAAACTAAATAATGGTTAATTACAGAATAATCTAAATAAATTTACTAAAAAAATGTAGATGCATATGCACAATAGAAATAAATTTAATAATGATAAGTTTATTATTATTAAACTCAAAGCTATTAACTATTTAATATATAATGATCTTATTAATAATCTGATTAATTAGATCATTATGAACTAAATAGTTTTATGGATAATACTTTAATTAGATTACATATTAATCTGATTAAACATATATAATCATATATTTTATTAAGACGGATTATCAAAACAAAATATCCTCATTTTTGTTTGGATTAATATAGTTATAATCATTTTATTAAGACATATTATTAAAACAAATAATCATATATACTATAAAGACAGATTATCATATATAATCATTTTCATAAGTTATAGAAAATAAACAAATAACTCATCATTTTAATTAGTTGTAGAAAATGCAAAAAAAAAATGGTAACATGTATATAATCATATTATATATTACTAAGACAAATTATTATATATAATCATTTTCATAAGTTACACAAAAAATGCAAAAATAACTCATCATTTTAATTTTGTTAGAAAAAATGAACAAACAACTCATCATTTTAATTAGTTACAGGAAATGCAAAAAAAAAAATGGTAACATATAAAATCATATATATTATTAAGGAAATATATAAAATATCATCATTTTCATAAGTTACAAAAAATAACTCATCATTTTAATTAGTTACAGAAAATGAACAAATAACTCATCATTTTAATTAGTGTAACAACCCGGATTTTTTAAATGGAAATTTTTAAATTAATTTTGAAAATCGGAGAAAAATAAAATTTTGGATTTTATAAATTTTATAATTTAAAGTGTTGGTTTTTATATTTGGAAAATAAATTTTCAAACGGAATTGGAATCGGAATTAAAATAGAGTTTTAATTGAATTTTTAATATATAGAAGAGTACTCAAAATATAAAACTCTCTAAAAAAATATTTAATAATATTGAACTATCCGATCGAGCTGTAATTTTTTGGACAGCTTCTTCTCGTCTTCATCTAATTCTCCACCAAATGTCATCCAATTCCAACGGTTCGATCGTCCGAAATAATTTTTTTAGTGTTTGTATCTGATTAGAACTCTTTTCTTTATCAAACTCTTAATCCTTTATATATCAACTAATTCGTGGCTTGACTTTTTAAATCACTTTTTTTCAAACTTTTTAACCAGAAGACCTCTCCAAAATTACTCCCTTTCATCTACAAACCATAACCCCAAACTTATTCAAGATTTCAACCTTAGATTAGAAGGCTTATTTGTTGTTTTCTTGAGTTTGAGCTAGAACGAGATTTGATTATTTTTACGAGAGGAACGAGATGGTGCGGTCAGATTTAGAGGCTGATTTTTATGTGTCGATTCATGTGATGATTTTGAGATAAGGGATTTTACACAATATGCTCCTTAATCTCGCGAGCGTTATTCCCTTTGTTTTCTTGTGATTATTGACTCATTTGAATTGCTAAATTCAATTGGAATCTAGAAATATTTGTTGGAATCTGATTTTGATTCATGTGGTATTATTATTGTGTTGGGCATACTGTCATGAGATTTTAATATGGCACTGAGGTTGGGCAGCCGCCAATATTCCTATTCCGACTACTTGATAAAGTATGGCACGGTATGGTGAGGCCTGGTGACTCAGATTAATGTGTTGTTGAGAAATTATATTGATAAAAATGTTATTGAGATTCGCATCTGATTTGAATATTCGTACTCGTGTTATTACGTTTTATTCACCGCTAATATTTGTTGAGCATATTTTCTGTCGTATTATGTACTTCCCCATATTTTCTTTTAGTGGCAGGTTAGCGTGAATTTTGGGGCGCTATGGAGATTGATTTTTAGCTTGGATATTTTGGAAAGAATATTCGAGAATACAAGATGAGAAGATTGTATTTATTTTTTATGTATAGAGCATTGGAGATTTATTTTTATTTCGAGATAGATAGTTGTATTGTTTCGAGAGATTATTGATTGTATTTAATTTGAAGAGATTGAGATTAGTGGATTCTTTTTTTTATATTGCGGGATTTTTTTAGATGCTCTATACCTGATTATTTGTGGATTAATATAGTTTTTATCGACAGTAGCGCGCCATTCGCTCTCCTTGGGCGGGCGGGGTGTTACAATTAGTTACAGAAAATGTAAAGAAAAAATTGGTAACATATCGAGATTATTCCGGCGTGAGAGAGAGAATTCTGGGGAAAAATATGTGATCCAACTGTATGTCCAGCGAAAAATATGAGATCCAACTGTTGATCCGACGAAAATATATCCAACCGTTGATTATCCTGGCGTGAGAGAGAGAGAGAGATCCAACAGTTGATTATCCCGGCGTGAGAGAGATATCCAGTGAACAAGGTGTGAGAGAGAGAACACGGATATGATATATGTTGTACCCGTGTAAAATAAGGGTATGATATCCGTTGTTTAACTCTGCTAGGTTTAGGCGTAAGAAAAGGTTAGCTGGTAGGGTTATGAAGGGTCAGAATTGTTTTATATGGGTACTTATATTGGGCCATTAGTTCTAAAATATGCGCCTCATATAAATTCATACTTTTAAAATATGTGCGCTATATTAATTAATACTTTTAAAATATGAATCCCATACTTTAACGTTTGGACTAATATGGGTATTTTAATTAAATGGGCTACATGTTGCTAATGCTATTTGTATCAAACACTTTAACCATCCTTACAGTGCGTAAATACCCTAATACTATCGCTCCTTAACCAATTTTCTTACGTACAAGGGTTGTGGTGTGTATTTGGTTGGTTATATGTAACTAATTTTCTTGTGTAATCATGACTTTATCGCTACTTTCTTTACATTACGAAGTATAATGTGTAGTCCTCCCGAACACAAGTTTTGTTTGTGTGTGTGTGTGTGTGTGTGTGTATAGTAGTTTGTTTATTTTTCTCAAGTTTATCAAACACACAAAATCGATATATAAATTTGTTCTAAAAAATAGTTTCTAAACAACTTCATTTAAACATGACCAAACTATTTCCAATCAAACTTACTTTCTAATTGTTTATAAGTCGAGAATAATTAACTTCTTTAAAAGAAATAAATTAATTTCATTACAATACTTTACTCTTATTTCCATTTCTTCTCAATTTAGAGATAGTTTTTTAAAAAAATCATCTTATTTTCTCTCATTTTAAACTCTCAAACGACAAAAAAAAACTATTACTATTCTTTTATTAAACATCAAATAAAAGAATCGATACCTTATTATTTTGGGTCCCGCCACGACATCCATCAATATATTAAAAATTTGTACATATTTTTATCTTATTCACGAGTCCACGAAATGAGTCTACGATACTCTTTCTTTATTGCTATTTTCATTTCTCCAAAATAGAACTCGCCATGATACCTTTAGTTTAGGAAAGTTCCACTTTTAAGTAAAAAATGTTTGAAACCAAAAATATTCGAGTAGTTCTATAGACTCTGAATTTTTGATCGAATTTTGGACGACACACTGACGTGTCGGCATGCTATTGGTTGGTTTTAAGGTCCCGCTGGCGCGGACCCCTCAAATCAACCAATAGCAAGCCGACACGTCAGTTTGTCGATAAAAATTCGGGCAAAATAGAATTTTTGAAAATATTCTCTTTCTTTTTTTATAGTTTTTTTGGCTTTAGTCCCATCTATAAAGATGTAATTAGGGTCCACTCTTATGTATTTTTTAAATTATAAAAAGTCCCATAACCACCTAAAATTCCCTATAACTTTTCTGTAACCACGCATCCTTCTTCTTGTAGAGAATAACACTTGTTTCATATAGGACCAACAATTAAAAAAAAACAAAAATATGAAAGTAATGACAAATAAATTTTTATAAATAGAATTAAATACTTAAGATTCCTTTTTTTTATTTGGGGAGGAGGTTTTAGTAATTTCAGGTGGAAACCCAACCGTATGACATTATCTCTCCAACGGATCTATCTATCCAATTTTTGAAAAGGGGGTGTGTAACGGATAGCTTTATCGTTACTTGAGGTATCGTATAAGTAAAACAACACAAAAGCGGGCCTCGCTGCACATGCTCCTTCAAAAAGTCCAATAAAACCGGAATTTTTTCAAATTTAAGCACCAAAACAATTTCAAATTCCACTCACAACTCCCAACAACCACATAAACCCAACCCAACAAATATAAAAAGGCACACACAAACAGAGAACCGAGGATAGGTTGGTCATTTTTTAAACAAATCTCTACTGTTTTTACATTGCGTGCTGTGCTCGAATAGAAAGAAATGGAGAGAAGTACTCCGGTGAGAAAACCTCACACATCGACAGCAGATCTGCTCACGTGGTCGGAAAATCCTGCCGCCGATTCCCCGGCGAACGGCTCATCAGCCCGTTCTCACCAGGTAAATTCCTAATTTCTCAGTTCTCGACGTCTTGTTTTTTTGTTTATTTTGGAATTTGGTTTGATGAATTGATCTAATGACAGCCGTCGGATGGGATCAGTAAAGTTGTGTTTGGAGGTCAAGTAACAGATGAAGAAGTCGAGAGCTTGATTAAAAGGTGACAGATCTTGCTGCAAACAAATATTCGTCATGTTCTGTCAATAATATGTGAAGATGTTATATGTAAATAACTATGAAAATTGAGGAAACAAAAAGTTTTTATCTTTGAATTACCTGTCAAGAAAATATATGACAAGGATCACAATACAAATTTATAATTAAATCTTGAGGGAAACATCTGTGTACATTCAGGTGATCAAGTAGTAGTTGTTGTTGACTGATGATTAGTTTAGAGGTACACATCCCATCTTATTCATTTTGATATCTCAATGTCCATTCGTTGTGGAAATGGTATTTAGAAAGCAATTTTGGTTTTTGCCATGTCAAATATTCCACTTAATGACACAGTGCGCATTTAGGATCGTACATTACTTTGGCAGACCCCAGCATTTTCGATATCATATTTTAGTTTTTTTGGTGATTGGGGTGTTAAGTGCCCATTTTCAATATTTAACCGATTATTTTAAAATAATAAAAAAAATTATTTTGAACTAATTTTTTTTACATGGGTCCTTGAAATGTTTAAATAGCACAAAAAAAACTCAAATCAAAAATATTTTTTTTAATATTTCAAAAAAAAAATGATTTGTGTCAACCGTATATACACTTGGTATATGTATGAGAGTCTCTAGAGGTCGTACCTTGGAGCTTGCCCAAGCTACGGTTGGTCTCGGACACGAGACTTGGGATCATTCTCTTCATATTATAAAAATATATCGAGGTAGGACTGACATCTAACTCTCTCAGACCCTAGTGAAGTGGGAGCCTTGTGCAATGGATACGACCTTTCTTTTTGTGAGTCTCTCTCTCACTCTATATATATATAAATTATAATAATGCTCTTGTGCGGACTAATCCGCATTTTAAGAATGCAGACCGGACATAACGGTTCCCCTAGAAATTATCGCCTAAATTATAGGCACTCTCTCTCTTTTTTCTGGGCTCACCACCAGGTGACACATGCCCGGTCCGCATTCTTAAAATGCGGACTAGTCCGCACGAGCATTATTATATATATATATATATGGGTAAATATGTTTAGTTTTAAAGTTGAGGATAAAAATATGTAACTTTTACTTTAAACATACGCATACTTTACACACTCTCACCCACCTGACAATTTCACTTTTCATTTCCCTCCATAATGTTAACGATTTTAGTTTTGTTTCAATCAAATACAATCTCTCAAATAGAAGACGGAGTCTTGAATTTGCACTATTATATCCGATATTGTTTTATTTGAGTTATAATTGTCTAAAAATACAAATTATCAATTAAGTATTTGTAAAAACGTAAAAATAACCCTAAAAAAAATTTGGGGGGCTCTCCAGCCCCGAACCCCCCCGGCAATGGTTTTGTGACCCACCCAGAATAAATTTGTGGCTCCGCCACTGGTCGTGTTGTACCATGCTTCCCGGGCTGTCTTTTGCCGATACTGCATGGTTTATGAAAAAAGTCTAAAAGTTCTTCAAATATTTGTCAGAATCATCCTACTATTGCCTTGGAAGTTCATACGTGAGATGCTTTCCATTGTGTTTGTTTTTTGTTTTATTTATTTGGGTTTGCTTGCTGATACAAGTTGACTTTGAATTATTACAGGAAACCTTGTTCAGGGTATAAATTAAAGGAGATAACTGGCAGCGGTATTTTTGCTTCTGGTGGAGAAAATGGTACAGTTGAGCCGGACAGCGCCAACCCCAACCCTGCTAACAAAACCGGAATACGTATGTACCAGGTATTTGTCGGACCATTGCTTATGTTAAATTCTATTAGCTTAAAATGCACCGGTTTAAGGTCACGATAGAACCTCATCACTGACTCCTTAGCATTTGTGATGGTTAATGTTATCAGCAAGCAGTCGCAGGGATAAGTCATATTTCATTTGGTGGAGAAGATACCGCAACTCCTAAGAAGCCTTGTACTCTTCCTGAGGTTGCAAAACAGCGGGAGTTAAGCGGAACCCTAGAAAGTGAGGCTGAGGCTGAGGGGAGGCTGAAGAAGCAGCTTTCTGATGCCAAGTGCAAGGAGCTGAGCGGGCATGATATCTTTGCACCGCCTCCAGAAATTCAACCTCGGCCATTGGCTGCTCGCGCATTGGCATTGAGAGAAAGCATAAGCATTGGAGAGCCGTCACCAAATAATGTACGCTCATCTGTCAAAATCTCTAACGTGAGTGACTTAACATAGTTACACAAATGAATCGTCTCGTGCTTTTTATCTCTCTATGTATATATATATATATACACAGGTATTGATAACATGCCCGCGTAAACCTGATAAAAAACAATAATAAAGTAGATAAAGGTTATTTATGGGTAAAGCTACATACATCTAACCCCCACGCGATCCCGCAGTGGCGGGAGCCTGGTGCACCGGGTTCCTTTGCTAGTTTGGACCTTGTCCATTTTATTATTAGGATCGTGTGCATACATTTTGAAGAACCCTATATAATGAAAATGTCCAACAGTATCCTAGGTTTGGACTGTGGAAAGTCTAATAAAATTAGCATGCTTGTGTTCAAGGTTATAGAAAATTTTCAACACAAGCCATTGTATGGACAACAATCTCTCTGTCTATCACTGGTTGCGGGAGATGTGTGTGTTGTAGATACATTGGTTAAACTAATTATTTCATGAATGTGGGTTAGGAAAATGCATTGAAATCAATGCTATACTAGAACCAGCCTGGTTGTCAACTAGGTCTCCTTAGTATACAAAAAGTGTTGAACGCGATAGAGTTTGTAGATTGTAGTAGTGTCCAAAACCTAGCAATGTTTTAAACAAAGGAAATTTCAGGGTTTGGTTGTCCCAAACAACACAACAATTTTTTTTTCTAATAGGAATAGACCATCTCCAGGGGGGAGGGGGAGGGGGGGCAAAATGCCTTGCCATGTTGGATTAACATTTTAGCAAAATGCCAATGGGCAAAAGCAAGACTTTAATTCTCCAGAATCGTGGCCCCCTTGGATAACAATTTTTAAACGTTTAAGGACAATTTACTATTAGGTCCACTTGATGCTACTAGCGTGGACTTCTACAAGAAGAGGAGAATTAGTGGGTGTTTAAAATTTATCAAAATTCCTTTGGGACCCGTTTGGCAACCCAATTCCGAGGCTTGGAATTGGAAGGCCAATTTCAATTCCGTGGAATTAAAATTGAGCTTCCAATTCCATTTCCATGGCTTGGACTTGAATTGCCAAAGGGATCCTAGTGTTTAAAATTTGTTTGTGAGGGTCCTAAGAGTACTTTCCTCCAAATATAATTGATTTTCTCCGATCAATTTCATTCAAGAAGTACTAAAATAAATGTCGCTAAATTATATAAGCTCAATTTGAAAATTAGAAAAAATACTTTATAGCGTTTTTCATCATTATCTGATGAGTTCCAAAATCCTTTATGAAAATGATAGCCCGCGGGAGGTCATAGCAGTGACATGTTTGGTGAAGAACCTGTTGTTATAAAGACAGCAAAGAAGATCCCTAACCAGAAATTTGCAGAGCTCTCGGGAAACAACATTTTCAAGGGTGATGCCCCTCCAACATCTGCGGAGAAGTCATTGAGTTCCGCAAAGCTGCGAGAAATTAGTGGCAGTAATATATTTGCAGATGGGAAAGCTGAATCTCGGGACTACCTCGGTGGAGTCCGCAAACCCCCAGGTGGTGAAAGCAGCATTGCTTTGGTCTAACTCAATTATTTCACATTATTATTTCTGTGTTTTTTATCATACTTCTCTAGTGGGGGATATCTTCTGTGGATTTTGCTATCTTTTACTGTTAGGTTTTCTTAACATATATATCTAAGCTATGGACTGTTCATAACCTTGTGTCTTCCAGTGTTTCTCTAGCTTCTATGCTATATTATTAATTTTGTTGCTTTAGAGGCTCAAAACACCTCCTGTGCCTAATTTGGTTTGTTTGTATATCGTCAGTGTCAGAAAACTGTGAATGAACTGAATTTTACCTGTAAATGTGGGAATAATTCCCAGTGAATTAGTTCATTAGAGATTAATTGTGTATAAATGTCTAACCTCGTAAAAAAATTGTGAATTTATGATCGAGATGTATGCAAATCTTGATGTTGAGCCTTATCCCACGTCAGGTGTTCCGGCGGCAACAAATCTTGATGTTTATTGCTTGTTAAAAAATAATTAAAAAAGGGCTCGATTGACAAGTGAAATGTTGCAAGATTGTAGTTTTGCCACTTTCAAATTAGCAAGGATTCCGGAGAGCAGCATTTTTCAAATATGCGCATTTTGTGGGTCTATTATCATCCAGAAAGTCATAAAGTGAGGCCTCCTTAGTTTGGCATGAATACTTTACCCAAGAAAAATTAAATTTGTAAAAGATGTGTGTCACAGTTTCTTTAACATGTAGATGCCGCATCTTGAATGCCAAAAGTTGAAAATTTCATTTATTTTGACTGAATGGATTTCTTAATTGACGTCATTTGTTTCAAACTTTTTATTGCTTGTTTTTAAATTATTTACATTATAATAAAGAATACATTAGTGTCATTAACAAATATAATTAGAAAGATCAATTAATGGTACGAGTGGTTTGATCATTCATAACTAAGAAACTTGTACTCCCAAATAAGATTATAAGTTCGATTCTCCGTCAACATAAACTTGGAGCCACAGAATGCAAAAAGTAAAATCTGTTTCGTAAGTCATGTTAGCTGCGATTGACATCTCAAAAGTCGAATATGGAATACGTATTTAAAAAAAACACCACTTAATTTGGACAAAAATGTCAAAAAAATTGATATAACAAAATGTCCTTACAACAACATGGAACATGCTTTGCACTCTAAGATTAAGGGTGCACAAGATTCGAAGTGTTTCAGTTCCACTATTAATTTAGAACTTATTACATTTAGTAGTGAACAAATTATATTTAGAACCGAACCAATTCGAACAATTAATTCTCGGTTAATTCGGATTGGTTCTTGGTCCCAACAATGTATTTTAAATAAAAATCATTAAGACACTCTTAAGCAAACATTGTAAATATAAGCCAAATCTCAAAATTCAAAAATCATTTAAAACTTTTATATATAAGCAAACATTATGGGGAAAACCAAACCATCCCAACCTTTATAAAGAGAACGTGATAGTTTTCATATATATATATATATATATATATATATATTGTGGTGACAATTATGTTCAACACAAGTTAACAAGAAAAGACATTCACCAAAGCAAATAACGAATGCAATGAATGCCAATCACACAACACAGTATGTACGTGGTTTAGCAAGAATGCCTATGTCCACGGAGGTGCTCTCAGTATTATTTCTCTATACTCTGGGGAGTGTTTTACAGAAAATACAAAGCGTGCTTTTTGCCCCAGGCTTAGGGTTTGTTATATATGTGCTTGTTCTCGAGGAGTGGGGGTGTTGGACTCCCCCACGTTCGTCACTTTCTAGAATATCTCCTTACGAGATTTTAGGAAGAGACTAAGTTGTAACTAATTTCGGTAGGGATGCGGGGCTCCCAGACTTTGGGCCTTTAGTGGGCTACTCGTCTGGGCCCATGGTGACTAAAATGGTACCCACAATTACCCCTAAAGTTATCGGGCCACAATTTGGGCTCAATAAATTTAAATAATTTGTCATAGTGGCTTCCTTGTAAATTGTGCAACTCTTCATAGGATTGAAAACTGATTTAGGCGGCAGCTTGCTTCGTGTCCAGTGCCCTATGATTGGAAGCGTTTAAAAGTCCTCTGGAGCAGCAATTCGTTGTTGTCGTTTCAAACTTCTTCAAATTTCCTCATCTTAGCTAAGCCCCTACTGTAGCGCTTTCGTTCCCAGGTCATCATCTTTCAATCTCAACCTCCTCTATCATCTTTGCTTGTGACTTCGCGTCGTCCCAAGCCAAGTTTTTATTTCGTAAGTTCTTCTTGTTCTCTTTCTGTGCTTTTTTTTGTTGCAATCTCCTCGCATTTGTAGTTAGGGTTTTGTAAATGGAAAAAATAGGCAATAGGTCGGTAACTGAATTTAGGAAGTATTACAACATCCCAGGTTGGGTAGACATTGAGTGTGCCCCTATCCCTAAAAATGTAAGGGAAATAGAGGGCGCTCACTAGATTCACGTTCTTTTATTATCCCAAGGGGGTCTCTGTCACGACCTCAACCCAATAGTAGTAGGGAATGAGTGTCTTGACATGCCACCAAGGCATTCAATGTTATGGACTTAAAATATTTCATAAAATAAATGCAACGGAAATACATTCACATGGTCATGAATCGTAAACTATTGAAAAAAATGGAATTACGTCATCAGAGCTTTCTAAAAGGGAACTTCGTATATATTAAAGTATGAACGGATTACAACTTATACCAAAATTAAAAACTTATTACTAAAGAGCCAAACATGCTCTATCTCCTAAAAACAAACGGTATATTTAAAAGTATAACAAAAGAGCTCCTTAAGCTAGATCTTCGACATAGTCCTTCTACACTCAATCCTCCAGTCTAATTATTTCCTGAAAAATCGTTATTTATACAACGTCAGCTAAAAGCTGAATAAGATTTAATCTCCCGACATTCCAAGGTTTTCAGAAAATAGATACTTATTCAAGTCAAAAGAGAAGGCATATACATATATGGATAGGAACTTGCAGTAAATAGATATATATTTTGAAATTATAGTATATATATCACAATTGGATAGCTCAGAATAAGAAGAATGCAACAAATCAAATATGATATCTTTCTCTTTCAATCATATCATTTTAATGGCCAAGTATACTCTAATACCGTGTTCTTCTACCGTATTATACCCCGGTAGTTGAGGGTCAATCGAACATGTTCGTCACAACGCCTTATTTAGGGCACACCAGCGATAACCCAGCTGGGAAGGTCAGTCAGTAAAGAGGTCCCTTAGGCCAAATCTTATTTCTAATTTCAATATCATTTTCAATACATGATCGGTATGTCTATATGGACAAATATAAGCATATCACAATGAATCAATCATCGGTATCAGATGCATTTTGAGAATAAAAGCAGTTCACAAAATACATAGTTTGCATAATATCATATAATTGAAATGTGCAAGAAATGACATAGAGTACTCACCTAAAATAGAGGCTCGAAAATATAGATATTGAGTCTTGGATGACACGTTAATCTAATAAATACAATGAAGGTTTAATAACGTATTCTAAATAAAGCCCAATTCTAAATATTGTGTTTTAATCCTAAAATATCTTGCTAAAAAAGGTTACTAAAACCATTTTCTCAATTTTTAATATTCATTCATCGTATTTAAAGAATTCAATTCATAGTTCTTCCTAATCAGTCGGTTCCCAGTATAGATGGAGGGTCACAGGGGCACCACTTAAATACCATCTCATCTAGACAGAACAAATCCGGATTTATTCACAGTAGAGATGGAGGGTCACATGAGAACCACTTAAATACCATCTCAAGTAGACAGAATTTCACCGGGACTGACTTTGGAATTACTTAAATGAGATTCCATAATAACGAGCAATTGCTTACAAAAATCATTTTAAAAAGAGTATATATATATTTTTCAAACAAGTTGACATATTTTAAAAATAAAATCAATTTAGATTGTTTCCAAATTTTAAGTTTTGATTAGTAAAGTCTTTAGTGTATTTTACCAGCATAACAACTAAGTAAAGCTATAAAATACGAAATTAAAACTACAAAAATGCATTATAACATTTAAATAAAATCATACCTATGAAATGAATGCTTTCTTCGAAATTATAGAACTCCTTCTTAAGATATTTCCCAAGCTTTCTATCACTCTTTCTTACTATAATTCTCAAGGAATTGGTGTGAGTTTCAAATGAACCCTAAGGCCCTATTTATAGGTTTCCAAAAGTATTACGGTGTTGACATGTGTCTAGGTGATCAAGCATTTACGGTGGCAAGTCATCGTTTGGGTGTCGCGTTTCGATGTGGTCTTACAGTCTTAACATCACCAAATGATGACAAGTGTTTTAGCTTTCTCTCTAAAGACGACATGTGTAAGGTGGAGGTGACCAGCACGTGGTGGAAAGGTGATAAGGGTATAAGAGTCATTTCACACATGAAGGGTATTTTGGTAATTTCACACTATATATTTTCAATATTTCTTAGACGTCCTTGAAAATATTTTATTTACAAAATGGCCATTTTTATATTTTTATTTTAGTCCCTAAATTTTTATAAAATTATATTTTCTACCCCAAAACTTATTATATACCTTAAAATATGTCATAAGACTTCGATTTGATCCTATTTACGATTGATTCTTCATATTTAAAAATGGGGTTTGTTATATTGATAGCCAATAACACCACATATCTAATAATGCAACATTTATAAGATAGTAAGTAACACGTGAGTGTAAAAATAAACTATATACATATGAGCACATAAAAGTGGGGTCATTACAGTCTCACCTTTCCTCCAAGTAATTTGTTTTTGCATTTCTTTGGTTACTTCAATATTATTCCCGCACAGAGTTCGTCAAACGTTTGGAAGATAGTTAATGGTGTCCATAGAATAAACCAGCTCTATGGCACCAATTTAGGGCTTGTTAAAATATGCTTATGTTATTCTTTTTCGCGAACAAGTTCCGGTCTTATTTACCTCAAGGCTAGGAGTCCTGACAGGGTATTGGTAGTAAATCTACCTGATTCCCACAAGGATTACTGGCAAGAGGGTTTTCTTGCTAGAAATTGGCAATTTCCTCCCCATACTGAGGGGTCGAGGTCCGATAGGTTCATGCCTTTTATGGGGAGGAGTTCATAGGTAGGCTTAATTTTTGCTCTGCTCTTCGATTTTCCTGTTAATGTATTATTTCTCTGATATTCTTTTCTTTTCAGTGAGGACAAAGAATTTGGAACCTGTGCTTAGTGAGGTTCGAGTTGATTAAAGCTTGGAACATTAGAGAACCTTTGGCTGATGGTGAGCATCCTCGGTCAGTTGTTTTTCTTCTAGAGTATAAGAATATTGGGTGTAGTTTCATTACACGTCCTGTAGACAGCATCCCCGAGCTAGATATCACTGAAGAAGTTGCTGCAGATCCTATCCAATTGGACGAGGAAGAGAGCAGTTAAGGTGTAGGTGATAATAGGGGAGGTGTTGAAGGTGGTTCCAGCGAGGCGAGCTCTAGTGGTGAAGGGTCTTCCAGTTCGAAAGAGGTTTCAAAATCTCAAGAGTCTTCCAGTGAGTCGAGCAGTTCCAGTGAGGAAGATATGACTCCTCCCAGGAGGAATTTGATCAGGGATGATGAGGACGAGGATGATATGCTTCTTTCTAAGCGTTCGAAGAAGCAAAAGTTTGGTAGCGAAGAAGTTGCCATTGGTTCTCATCCTGCTGCCATCGAGAAGGAAAAGAATAGGAGGGAGGAAGAGCAGTTGAGAGAGAGAGAGAGAGAGAGAAAGAAGGAAGAGGAGAGGAAGAAGGTTGAAGAGAAGAAGAGAGCTGAGAGGGAGAATAAGGAGAGGGAAGAGGAGAGAAGGAGAGTGGAAGCGAGGACGAAGGTCGGGCAAGCTTTGGTGCCTATGTCTGCGCTGTTCGAGGGGGCCTCTGTCGCCATCTCTCCCCAGTTGGCTCTTGCGTTGCTTGAGAGAGAAATTTTGCCTGCTGATTGACAGAAGGCAATGGAGACTGACCAGTTAGCTCTGCAAGCAAGTCAGAGGATAACCTTGGTAAGTCTGTCTCCATTTTTTAATACTTGTAATATTCTGTTCGATGCTTCTCTTTCTTAATATTCTCTCTTTAGTTACAGTTCGTGACTGAATTCGTTATTCTCTATCGCACTCGCGACGAGCTGGTGAGTAGGAATCCGAACTTGGAGAAGAAGAACGCTGAGCTGAAGGGGAAAGGCGTCGAGCTGGAGGCCAGTTTGAAGACCACCAACGAGGCCCGGAAATCCTCTGATCTCGCCCTTGCTGAAGCCAATAGAGCGAAGGAAGCGGTGATCCAGGATCTGAATGAGTTGAGGCAGTCCTATGATCTGGTTTGCATGAGCAAGCTGGCCGTGGTCGAGGAAAATAAGGTGCTTTCAGAGAAGGTGAAGAAGGTGGAGTCTGAGGCTGCTACAATTAAGGAGAGTTCGTACAACTTTGGTTGGGTTATCGCATACAAGGACACTGATGCTCAGGTAGGCTACATCAGCCGATTGAACTTCAAGAAGGGCTGGAACAAGGATCTTCTGGCTGCTGGTGTGGATGTTAATTCACCCTTGTTCGACGAGCATAATCCAGGCCCGAAGCCTATTGTGGATGAGGCTCCTACCCCGGCTATTGACAGTGGTGTTCCTGCATCACTCACCATTCCTACTGACACTCCCTCTGTTCAGGGAATAATAACTGTACCATCTGAGGGAGGTGCTCCTGCTGCTGTTGACAAGGGAAAGCAACCAACGACCTCTGAACAAACTCAAGTTGCCAGCTAGCCTGCTTTTAGGAATTTTTTGTATTTTTTTGCTTTGTTCTCACTGCTCCCCTTTAGTTACCGATGTAATATGACCTCTTTATTTGAATGAAATGAAAAGACTTTCCCTTTTGCATACTAGTTCTTCTGCTTTTGAATGCTTGTATGGCCTGTAGTTGATTGATGTAGATGACTATATACCTTCCACCTCTCAACTGGGAAGGATCATTGGTCCTAATGCGAGCAATCAGGTTCGCCAAGCCTTTGTTAGGATTTGCAAGTCTCTCAGGTTGAGGAATAAGAGCTTTAAAGACCAGTTTGAGCTTGTCACCAAACTGAAGGATAGACTTCAGGAGATGGAAGAAGTTGGTGCCTCTGTCCAAGAAGAAGTGAACATTTTGAGAGCTAAGCTTCTAGATGCTTCTGAAATTAATCAAATCAGATAAGTTCTTCAGCAGGAGAACGAGACTCTGAGAAGGCAGGTGTCGCGACTCAAGGAGAATGCACCGAGCGTCGCACCTCGGGTTTTATGAGGTTCTTTTTCATCGGTTTTTCCGCGAGCTGGCACAGAACCGAGCGGTGTCCCTCCAGTTTTGCGAGGTTCTACCTCATCGGCTGCTCCGTGAGTTGGTCCAGATGTAGGGGGTTCAGCTAGGGAGATGGATGAGCTCCGAGAAGATGTTCGTCGAGCATACTTAATTATTGTTGGGCTTCAAAGAGATGTTACACGGTTGAGGCATCTGTTCAAGAAAGGACCTCGACGAGTGTGGGCTGATGGTTATGACCAAGGTTGGACATATGCTCCGACGAGGTTGACAGAGTTTGAAGAGCTCGCCTTTATTAGGGGATGGTTGAGCGCCCTCAGGGAGTTGTAGGTCCCCCGGAACTCAGTACTCTGGTATCGTCACGAGATCTCTCTTTCAACTCTGAGACCTAATCCTTTCGGGAAGGACGACCAGTGGGTCCCTATAGATGTTATTCTCAGGCAGCTATTAGAGCAAGATGCGAATGAAGTCGAGGAATAATTGGCCCCTCATCCGGACGATGGCCGAAGATCGCAAGTGGCTGATTACCTTGCTCAGAGGCCTAATCCCCATTAATATTTTCTTACTTCAATGTAACTCTTTGTAAATGTAACGAAGTAATAAAATATTTATGTTTTGGGAGTTTTGCCGACTAAACATGTGTTGTGTATTTTTACTTCATTAATTTTTTGTTTGATTATCTTGGGCCCTTCGTAGCCGACTAGATTTGATGTAGGTAAAGTTATTTTGTTGTGTGAGTATCCTCTCAGTCCAGTATGCTTATGAGATACCATTCTGCCCTACTTTACCTTTTAGGTCGTGTCGTCACACTCCCTTTGGCCTAAGTATGGCAACGGCGAGGACATACCTGGTGTTGGATGTTTTATCTAATTAGGCTTTTTGAGCCAAACATTATTTGGCGACCAATTCGATTTGGCCGAGCTGCCTAAGGGTCCTTTGTAGGACTTCATATATTTTTAGGGGCAATGCTAATAGGTTATTCGTGTTTCATAACGAAAACCTGAGGAGGGTGATTCCCTGCTTTTGTATACTGAGTGATGTGCCTGTCGCTTGGAAAAGGTGTGCAAGTTATAAAGTTCATAATACAAAATTAACACTTCATAGGACGCCACTGCCAAACAATTTTTTATTAATCAAAAGCAATTAAAAAATGAGTTGCTAATTCCAACAATGCGATAAAAGATTAATAAATAAACTAAAAATATAATTTTTTCAGGTTGGATGCGTTCAACGCTTGGGGTATCTCTCTGCCCTCCAGCGTTTCTAAGTGATAGGCACCTTGTAGGTCGTCCCTTGTCACCTTGAATGGTCCTTCCCAGTTTGGACCCAGCTTGCCATCAGATGGTTTTACTGCGCTGCCAAGAACTTTCCTTAGGACGTAGTCCCCAACTTGGAATGTCCTTGGATTGACCTTTTTGTTATAGTGTTTTGCGAGCTGATGTTGATAGCTCGCTAGTCTTACTAAGGCTAGATCTATGCGTTCGTCGGCTAGGTCAAGTTCAGCGAGTAATGCTACATTATTCTAGCCTTGGTCGACCAAGGTGGATCTCATGGTTGAGAGGTCAGCTTTTAGGGGGATGATTGCTTTCATTCCATATGCTAATGCGAATAGGGTTTCTCCAGTTGCTCGTCATGGGATACGGCGATAATCCCACGGAATATATGGCAGCTCGCTCACCCATGCGCTTTTGGCTCGCTCAAGTTATTTCTTCAATCCATCGATCATTGTTTTGTTGGAAGCTTTCTCTTGGCCATTGCTCTGGGGGTAGGAAACCGAGCTAAAATGGTGCCTAATCCCGTGGTCATTGCAAAAACTCTAGAAGGGGCCGCTTTCGAACTGCATTCCATTGTCGATGATGAGGGTTCTGGGGATCCCAAAATGGGTAATTATGTTTTTTCATATGAACCTCATCATATCTGCGTCCCTGATGTTTGCCAGCGGTTCTGCCTCAATCCATTTAGTGAAGTAGTCTGTGGCGACCAACAGATACTTGCGATTACCAACAGCGGTAGGAAGAGGGCCCACGATATCCATTCCTCATTGGGAGAAAGGCTTAGGGATGGTAAGTGGTCTTAGGTCTCTGGCAGGTTGGTGGACCATTGGAGCGTGTAGCTGACATTTTTCGCACTTGTGAGCATATACTCCAGAATCTCTTTGCATGTATGGCCACCAGTAGCCTTCTTTAGTTGCTATGAAAGCTAGCAATCTCCCTCCAATATGGCTCCCGCAGGTTCCTTCTTGAAGCTCATGCATAACTTGCTCGACGTCCTTTGGGTGAACACATTGGAGGTAAGGGTCAGTGAATGATCTCTTATATAGCTTGTCCTCAGGAGATAAGTGAAAGTGGGAAGCTTTGACTCTTATCTGATGAGCAGCCTTCTTATCATCTGGTAGTGCCCCATTCTTCAAATAGTCCCTCAGGGGGTCCATCCAACTGGGTGCTAATTCAATCTAAGGAATACGGCCTATGTCTGGCATCTCTTCGCTCTGAGTGATGCTCGGCTGGGTGAGGAAGTCTATAGGTTTTATTCTTTTTAAGTCGGAGTCGATTGCTGAACTTAAGGCTGCTAGGGCATCGGCATGACTGTTTTATCCTCTGGGAAACTGTTGGACACTGACTTCCTCAAAGTTGGACATTAACTTTTTTGTTAAGGCGAGGTAGGCTACTATTCTTTCTTATCTGATTGGAAACCAATTGTGAGTCGGCGAACAACTGTAGCAGTTTTGCTCCCAACGCCTGCGTCTTTTGTAGGCCTGCTATCAAAGCCTCATATTTCTCCTCGTTATTAGAGGCTTCAAATCTAAGCCTGATACCCGACTCAAGGATTGTATCCTCTGGGGTAACGAGCACAATTCCTACTCCTGTCCCCTTTGAGTTGGAGGCTCCATCAACGAAAAGTCGCCAAACTCCTGTTGAGTGATCTTCCCTCTTATCTATGGATTGAAGTTGTTCGCAAGACTGCTCGCCTGTGAACTCTGTAATGAAATCAGCGAGGACCTGCCCCTTGATTGCGTTCCATGGTTAAAATTGGATTTTAAATCGTCCGAGCTCGACTGACCACCTGGATAGTTGTAACACCCCACCTAATTAAATACCGGGTGGCCAGTCCCATACCAAATTAAAATAGAATATACAGTTGGCCCATTCTTAGCATCACTGTCGAAAACATTTACAAATCACCCAATACTCAATTAAGCTGGAGTTAAAAACTTTCCAAATTTTAATTTCAACAAAAACCATTTTTAGTTTATGAATAACACTACACATATTATTCTACAGCACTAATAACTGAACAGATACTCAAAAGAATTTAAATGCAATTGGAATAAACATTCCCACATAATAATCCAATACAGTAATCCCCATAATAATAATAAATGTATTAAAATGACACGAATACAAGAGTATTGGCTCAGATAGAAAAGAGATAACTCAATTCCTTTGGGCGACATGCCCTAATTAAAAGAATACTGTGAATCAAATGAAGATAGGCGTCTAAGCAATATTTTATAACTCCATAGCTCGTCATACTCCACTAAGCTTAGTGTCCCTGCTGCTGGACACCTGATATAGAAGGTATAATAGAAAAGAGAATATGTAAGGAAACGGGTCAGAGCCCGATGTGAAAATGATTTTGAAAATAGCAAGTATTTAACAAGTGCAATAAAGCATTTATTATGTACATGTTAGTATCCATACTCTCACTTGATATTCTCACCTCTCATCTAGAGTTCAAACTTAACGTTTCCTATTAACCTCCTAGCTAATGGTTCCTCTTCAAAAATTTCCATAATATGATTCCATCCCATATGTCCCATACCATACGTAGTATAATCATTCATATACGTTTCTCATTAATATGAATTAATCTTTTCAAATCTATAAGAATAACTATCCATTAACTTAGTTCAAGTCTTTTTTTTTCTATTCAACGTTATCTTCAATTATCGCACAGTAGATTGATTTAACCACTATATATACATTCATTTAATTCATTATATATATACATATATAATACGGCACCCCGAGTCACAACTGTGGTGCATGCATTACTCTCCTATCACGTCCCGGTATCGCTGGTCGCCGAATAGGGGACGAAAGGTTCGGTAATGATATCTCGAACCACAAACATCAACACATAAATTAGAGGAGAACATAGTTCTTGTATCCACGGATCACGCACATACCTAAGTTCCCATAGTCAGCGGACTTATCAACTCCCCGATAAGTCTTTCATAGACCTATATTCTCGAGCGACAAATCAAAGATCCCATGGACTCATCAGGATATGACTGCCCTCACGCGCAAACCTCCCCATCGATAGCAAGTAAGCTAGGTATGTCATACACATAAATCATCAATCAATCAAATAGGCACTATCATCTACCTATATAAATATAATATCAACAAGGTACTCACACTACCCTAAGATAATTCCCATACGTAGCATTATATCTCTTAAATCCTACGTATTAAAATATTCTGACTTTACTTCTTTAATTTAATTATTCCAGAGCCTCACTCACTACTCAAGATTTAAATAGGTTTTTTTTCAATATATTTATTCAGTAAGAAGTCACAAATATCTTACTGATCCATAACATCTTATCTCCCGAATTACTACGAATTAAACTCTCCTTCAATAAGGGTTATAACCGATAGTTTCTAATCTCTTATAAATACATCTTCTTTCACCTAGGATTGAAACCTCTTGTAAACCTAGGGCTACCTAGTTGATTTATTAAATTACCCCTACTGGACCTATCCTTAACCCTCATGCATACAAATTAGAATCCAACACATGCATCTAGCAACCGAAATCTCTTTAAATTTAATTATCATAATTCTAATCCATTAAATCCCAATCACATTAATTCGATTCTTATCTAGGGATTACTGATCTTCCCTACGTCCCATAATATCCAATTTATAATCACCAAAGATTTACAAAAGGTTTGGGATACGAACAAGCATTAAAAAGAAACAACTTCATGAATTCTGGGGAGGTCGATCGATCGAAGGCAGAGGGTCGATCGATCGATCGCCCAGATATCAGCCCAGTTTTCTACATTTCTTATACTACGGGTTTCATAACTTTTGATCATTCAAACCTTCATATTAACAACCCAAATTCCTTATAATCCTTAATACATGATATAGCAACATATGTTAATGATTTCTAATGCTCTAAACATCCTAGAATCATCAAGAGTTTGAATTAAAAGCATATGTTTATCCTCTTTTTTCAGAAAATTATATATATGATATCTTCAAGAACACACCATTGATTCTCAGAATTTCTTCAACAACTTAATGATTATTTCGTGGATTACTATCTACCTATAACATGTTTTTTATTCCTATATATTTCCATGTTTCCAGAAATTCATTAACAACTCCATCTTTATCTTCCAAACATGAAAAATCTCATCTTTTTATAACTATCCTAACATGGACAATATACAAACTTAGATTGCAATCATCAAATACTTGCCTCTAATGAAGGTCTGATCCTTGGGGGTTGTATGTCATAGGTGGTTCTCACCTTCTCCGGCCAACTTCTGGTGGTGGTTGGTGGTGGTGACCTTTGGCCTTTGGTTCTCCTCCTTTCCAAGCAAACTTCTCTTCTTCCAAGCAACCTTTCACTCTCTCTAAGAAGATGACCTCTCAATATTATATAGAAGAGATAAATGAACCCACGTACAACTAATCTCCAAATACTTATAATAAGACAAAATCCGAAATCACTATTCATCCCCCTTGTAAAAATGATCAAAATTCCCTTTTGGATTGTCTTTTCATTTCCAAATGACCCGAGACTCAAAACCAACATCCAAATAGACTTTTCTGACTATTTCACTCCTTCCGGACGCAACGACGTACTCAAAATGACTATAAGGTCGATATAAAAATAAGTTCCCTTTTTAATTTAACAAATTAGTCCCGACACATCCCATACCGCGTCTAACTAAAAATTCAAATTACTGTATTTATAACTCACAACAATATCAATAACATCACATTCATATATTACCTAAATATCTTTAAGTAATATTCAGAATCATACATTTTAATATCCACAATTCGGATAAAACCCAAATGAATTAATTTATAATAAAATCTAATTAATCCATTAATTTAAAATATAACAATTTTAAAAGTCATTACAATCACGGGTTATTACATACTGCCCCCCTTATAACAGAATTTTGTCCCAAAATTCGGAAAGAGAAATCAGACAGGTAAGGTCAACTGTGAGTATAAATCTCACATCGCAAGTAATCTATGGTGTACCGCCCATACAGTACATTAACGAAAGTCCCCATTGATGTTATACGCCAAGCCTCACCATATAGTTCCAACTTAATCAAATTTAAACTATGCCCAATCTTCCCTATACCATCCTCGTGACAAAGTTTGGGAAAAATGATCCTCACTTATTACACAAATAAATCCTGAAGTCACAACTACTTACCATTTCACAATTATGAAAAATACTACAATCCAACCATCCAGGGCGCCCATACACCCTACCGTACAACTTTCATTATAAAATGGATTTGATTACCCGCATAATACTCTAGTTATAAACTCATATCCTAAAGACCTAACTTATTTCGACTCCCAACGTTTATTAGTTTCATGCGTGGGGCGTCTCGCAAGCGAAATCCAAACAAGGAAGCCCCCCGATACACTACTACCTAAAGTAGTCGGTCATCGAAACTCCTCAAGTCCTTAGTCAATAGTATATAACTTCACTACAGGTCTTATCGATTTCAATTAAAAGTCTACTCATCTACTATCTTATTAAAGACAAGATGCTGGCTAGTATTACATACGCTCTCATATACCACAAATCAATTCACGCCGCTAGTCCCATCATGTTCGGATATGCCTAAAGTAAATAATTTCGTGATAAAAATCAGACCCACGTGATGACATGTAAAATATAGGTGTCCCACACCCCTCGGTGAGTCTACGTAAATAACAGTGCTATAGGCTAAGTTTAGTAACCCTTTTTCCCATACAATATTAATCGCTACAAAAATCAGTATGCGCCTCATAACTCCTTAGATAGAAAACATACCCTCATTCGTGGGCGGTGGTTGTTGTCTCCCACTATTATAACTTTTTTCGATGAGTCAAGAAAAATTTTATCCCAAATTTTCAGTTCTAGCTAACCACACTCCACTATATGTCCAAGACTTTGAATAATTGCCTTCGTTGTGTAACACACCCAATTCTCGTATTTCTAGAACTTCTACTGATGACTCTCCTCAATTTTCCATTTGACCCTCTCCCAAGCATACTACGTTGGGTGAGTCTAATTTAGCATCACCTTCGACTATAGCAGCACTTGGAATTTGTAGGCTGCGTCCTAACCGTCTTTACAGTCCTTGCCTCTCATGACATAATAGGGGTGACCTCGACTACGTTCATCATCCTCGAACATACTTCATAACCTCCTAAGCACGACCTCCGCTATCCGTCCAATGGCCCTCATCTTACATACTTCTTGTACCCGAACTCGCCCGAACGCAAATAAGATTCACTAATATATACGTTATAGCAGGAGAACAGAATCTTACCAAAGAAATCAACAATCCTAAACATAGGGCTCTACATCAAAGAACGCTAAGCTGAAAACACATTAAGCCATACAGATCCTAAAGGATACTAGAACCTCATGCTCTGATACCACCTGTAACACCCCGCCTAATTAAATACCGGGTGGCCAGTCCCATACCAAATTAAAACAGAATATACAGTTGGCTCATTCTTAGCATCACTATTGAAAACATTTACAAATCACCCAATACTCAATTAAGCCGTTGTTAAAAACTTTCCAAATTTTAATTTCAACAAAAACCATTTTTAGTTTACAAATAACACTACACATATTATTCTACAACACTAATAACTGAACAGATACTCAAAAGAATTTAAATGCAATTGGAATAAACATTCCCACATAATAATCTAATACAGTAATCCCCACAATAATAATAAATGTACTAAAATGACACAAATACAAGAGTATTTGACTCAGATAGAAAAGAGATAATTGAATTCCTTTGGGCGACATGCCCTAACTAAAAGAATACTGTGAATCAAATGAAGAAAGGCGTCTAAGAAATATTCCATAACTCCATAGTTTGTCATACTCCACTAAGGTTAGCGTCCCTGCTGCTGGACACCTGATATAGAACGTACAATAGAAAAGAGAATATGCAAGGAAACGGGTCAGAGCCCGATGTGAAAATGATTCTGAAAATAGCAAGTATTTAACAAGTGCAATAAAGCATTTATTATGTACATGTTAGTATCCATACTCTCACTTGATATTCTCACCTCTCATCTAGAGTTCACACTTAAAGTTTCCTATTAACCTCCTAGTTAATGGTTCCTCTTCACAAATTTCCATAATATGATTCCATCCCATATCATAACCCCATATGTCCCATACCATACGTAGTATAATCATTCATATACGTTTCTCATTTAATATGAATTAATCTTTTCAAATCTATAAGAATAACTATTCATTAACTTAGTTCAAGTCTTTTTTTTTCTATTCACCGTTATCTTCAATTATCGCACAGTAGATTGATTTAACCACTATATATACATTCATTTAATTCATTATATATATGCATATATAATACGGCACCACGAGTCACAGCTGTGGTGCATGCATTACTCTGCTATCACGTCCCGGTATCATTGATCACCGAATAGGGGACTAAAGGTTTGGTAATGATTACTCGAACCACAAAAATCAACACATAAATTGGAGGTGAACATAGTTCTCGTATCCACGGGTCACGTACATACCTACGTTCCCATAGTCAGCGGAATTATCAACTCCTCGATAAGTGTTTCATAGACCTATGTTCTCGAGCGACAAATCAAAGATCTCATGGACTCATCAGGATATGACTGCCCTCACGCGCAAACCTCCCCATCGATAGAAAGTAAGCTAGGTATGGCATACACATAAATCATCAATCAATTAAATAGGCATTATCATCTACCTATATAAATATAATATCAACAAGGTACTCACATTACCCTAAGATAGTTTCCATACGTAGCATTATATCTCTTAAATCCTAAGTATTAAAATATTCTGACTTTACTTCTTTAATTTAATTATTCCAGAGCCTCACTCACTACTCAAGGTTTAAATAGGTTTTTGCTCAATATATTTATTCAGTAAGAAATCACAAATATCTTACTGATCCATAACATCTTATCTACCGAATTACTACGAATTAAACTCTTCTTCAATAAGGGTTATAACCGATAGTTTCTAATCTCTTATAAACACATCTTCTTTCACCTAGGATTGAACCCTCTTGTAAACCTAGGGTTGCCCAGTTGATTTATTAAATTACCCTACTGGACCTATCCTTAATCCTCATGCATACAAATTAGAATCCAACACATGCATCTAGCAACCGAAATCTCTTTAAATTTAATTATCATAATTCTAATCCATTAAATCCCAATCACATTAATTCGATTCCTATCTAGGGCTTATTGATCTTCCCTAAGTCCCATAATATCCAATTTATAATCACCAAAGATTTACGAAAGGTTTGGAATAAGAACAAGCATTAAAAAGAAATAACTTCATGAATTCTGGGGAGGTCGATCGATCGAAGGCAGGGGGTCGATCGATCGATCGCCCAGATATCAGCCCAGTTTTCTACATTTCTTATACTACGGGTTTCATAACTTTTGATCATTCAAACCTTCATATTAACAACCAAGATTCCTTATAATCCTTACTACATGATATAGAAACATATGTGAATGATTTCTAATGCTCCAAACATCCTAGAATCATTAAGAGTTTGAATTAAAAGCATATGTTTATCCTCTTTTTTCAGAAAATTATATATAGGATTTCTTCATGAACACACCATTGATTCTCAGAATTTGTTCAACAACTTAATGATTATTTCATGGATTACTATCTATCTAGAACATGAGTTTAATTCCTATATATTTCCATATTTCCAGAAATTTATTAGCAACTCCATCTTTATCTTTCAAACATGGAAAAATCTCATCTTTTTATAACTATCCTAACATGGACAATATACAAACTTAGATTGCAATCATCAAATACTTGCCTATAGTGAAGGTTTGATCCTTTGGGGTTGTATATCATAGGTGGCTCTCCCCTTCTCCGTCCAACTTCCGATGGTGGTTAGTGGTGGTGACCTTTGGCCTTTGGTTCTCCTCCTTCCCAAGCAAACTTCTCTTCTTCCAAGCAACCTTTCACTCTCTCTAAGAAGATGATCTCTCAATATTGTGTAGAAGAGATGAATGAACCCACATACAACTAATCTCCAAATACTTATAATAAGACAAAATTCGAAATCACTATTCATCCCCCTTGTAAAAATGACAAAAATGCCCTTTTGGGTTGTCTTTTCATTTCCAAATGACCCGAGACTCAAAACCAACATTCAAATAGACTTTTCTGACTATTTCAACCCTTTCGGATGCAAAGACGCACTCGAAATGACTATAAGGTCAATATAAAAATAAGTTTCCTTTTTAATTTAACAAATTAGTCCCGACATGTCCCATACCGCGTCTGACTAAAAATTCAAATTACTGAATTTATAACTCACTGCAATATCAATAACATCACATTTATATATTACCTAAATATCTTTAAGTAATATCCAGAATCATACATTTGAATATCTAAAATTCGAATAAAACCCAAATGAATTAATTTATAACAAAATCCAATTAATCAATTAATTTAAAATATAACAATTTTAAAAGTCATTAAAATCACGGAGTATTACAATAGTTTGTCAGACAGATCCGCTTTCCGTAGGACTGCTTTAAGGGGGTGTGATGTAAGGACAATGATAGTGTGAGCTTCGAAGTAGTGCTTCAGTGTCCTCGAAGCTACCACTAGTGCAAAGGCGAGCTTCTCTAGTGGTAGGTACCGCTGCTCGGCATTCAATAAGGTCTTGCTCACGTAGTAGACTGGGTGTTGGATTCCTGTCTTTTCGCATACCAATGCAGAACTGGCGGCGTGGCTGGAGACGGCAAGGTATAAGTACACGGAATCATTCTCTTGAGGTATCACGAGCAGGGTGTAACACCTCGCCTAATTAAATACCAGGTGATCAGTCCTTTATTAAATTATAATCAAGGTGAATGGTTGGTTCATTCTTAGCATCACTGTCGCAATTAATAAATTTTCCAATTTAAACACCCTAAATAATTAAGCTAAGTGTCAAAACCATTTAAAACATTATTTTCATTTCATTAAATCCAATTATAAAACTTTTAACAATATACAGTTTAAGAATCACACCATTATTAGAATGGAAATAAATACCCATGAATTTAATCATTCAAATAACTAAGACTAACTTTAGAACCATAAAGGAAAACCATCCTGACAGTAATGAAATCCCAAAGAGTAAAATACTAATGATAAAGGAACATAGTCTCTGACAAATCCAACTGAATAAGGAAAAAGGGCAACACATGCCCAAGTAATTAAAACGGAACTATCAGTGGAATCAATAATGAGATCGTCTAAGCAAATGGCCTGCAACTCCCACATAAGCTGTAGCACGCCCCGTCCAAAGAACCTAAGCATGACGCCCCTGTGGCTGGGCACCTGTAATATATACATATATACACAAGAGATAAGAGACAATAAGAAACGGGTTGTATCCCGAGTGTAAAATAGTTTAAAATTAGTTTAGCAAGTATTTAAAATGCTTACCGGCTAATTCAACAACCATGTTAGTATCCGACACTCTCTTGAGAAATTCCCACCTCTCATCTAGTGTGCACGACTACCGTACTAATAAATCTCAGCAGCTTCCCTATCTTATTCTCCATAAGGTTTTATCTTGTGAAAAGCGAGGTTATGATATTTACTTTAGGAAATCATTCTCTTCAAGATTTTTTATGTTATTTAAAATGATTCATTACCATTATAAAGTTCCCGAACACTTAAAATAAAGTTGAAGCATTTATTCATTTCTTATCTACTTATACGCACAGTAGAAAGTTTCCATATAAATATACGTATATATATTAGTCACACATATAATATATTTACTAACGGCACCCCACATAAGATCTAAGGTGCTAGCATACTCTGCTATCAAGTTCCCGTACCATACAAACTAAGGGAAATACTAGTTCGGAATCACTCTCGAACCGTATTAACACAAAACACAAACAAATGGAGGCGAATCCTAGTTCCCAGTCCTAAGAGGTCAGCATATACCCACACGTCTCTTAGGACCATCTGACTATAACTCAGATAGCCTGTAATCAAGGATACTATCTTCATGGGTACAAGTCGTTATCCCCCATAAAGGTTCAACCGAGATAAGACTGTCTCGACGCGAAAACCCCCGTGATAGCAAGTAGCTCAGGTACGATTTTTACACAGATGTATAATATATGCACAATCACAGTCATATATATATAAATATTCACATTTCCAAATTTGGTGCGCTCATGACCCAAAATTATAATTATCCATTTTTAGCACATATTACTCAATTATCTCTCATAACGGATTCGTCTCTTTCATTCTCGTTTATAATTTAGTTCATACTTATTTCTCATCTCTCGAAGTATTCTATCTCACTATGTATAATTTCAGTAGGTAGACTCTCACTTACCTTATGGTATAAATCCTAATTACGATTATCTCACTCCCGTGATCTTCAGGGTAAACTCATTGTCCCAAATATTTAAATCATTACACCTAAACAACTCCCAATAATTTTGTACTATACTGGGTTCCTCGGATACTGGTTTTCCTCACTCAAATTAACCGTTCACTAAAATAGGGGCAAAATAGGAAATTCCCTAAAAATTAGAAATCTCGCTCGAACTAGAATGGATCTCGCTCAAACAACTTCCACGTGTCGCTCGAACGACTTCGCGCGACTACGCGCGAACTGGACTGTTTCGTCTTCAACTTTTGGCAGCCTCATTTTTCACCATTTTTAAGCTTAAAAATCTCTACAGTTTAATCCCTAGCGTCTCATCTTCAATCCCAATCAATAATAACATGTTTATATATCATTCATAACCTCCTAGAATCATTAATTCGTCAAAAATCATTAATATTACATGAAATCCCCAAATTAATTCATAAGAACCCTAGTTTCCAAATTTTCAATTAAAGAAACCAACCAACCTCAATTCGTTCATCAATATTATTTCCAATTTCATGATAAAACCTCTACATATGATCAAAATTCAGACTACATGGATTCTCCCTACAACACATGCGATTTTTCTTCTAAAACATATAATTCTTCAAATAAAATATATGATCCTCATTCCTAGACTAACATGGAAGGAACATTAACTAGAAATCAGAAAGATAGATACTTGCCTGGAAATTTTGTTTCTGATTTGTGGAAGAAAGTGGTGTGGTTGTGTTCCTCATCGCGCGATCTACAATTTGGCGGTGACGGCAATGCAAACGACGGAGTTTTTTGGCCTAGAACTCCTTGGAAAGATTCTCCACATCTTCTCCAATGGCCATTCTTTGGTTTTGATTATGTTAACCCTAGATGACAACCCCTAACATCTGATATATCCTTGGAAAATTCGTGGGTTTAATTACCCAAAAATATGAAATGTCCAAAATGCCCTCCCGGAATGCTAATTAGGCCTAAAAACGCTCCGAGACCCAAACTAAACCCCTGGGTACATTATTTTGACTATCCTGACCCTTCTGGACACATTGGCGCACTCAAAACGATCATACGTGTGACTTATTTTTTTATTCATTTTTTATAATCATAATTTAGTCCTGACACGACGCAGGCGCGTCCCGACTTAAATTTCCATAATTGTCATTTTATTCACTCGTGATAATTTTTATAAAATCAATCTTATACATTACTTTACTCATGTAGTAATATTCGACAAATTTCCAATAATTACTAACTATCGTCACGCTAGTAAATAATAAACAATTTTCCGAATTAATATTAAATTAATTTATCTCAATTAAATTTAATACATCCCTAAATTTAAAAGCCACAAAAATAAGGGTATTACATACTTCCCCCCTAATAATGGAATTTCGTCCCGAAATTCAGAAAATAAGGCCTACCTGGTAAAACAAATTTGGATACCTTATCAGCACGTAAACTATCTACACAGTAAGGCGTTCAATTACTATAGCCCCCACCTCTCAGCAAGCTTGTTTAACATTCTCATTAAAGACACTTCAGATTGTGCTCCTATCTGACATCATTCGTATAAGACATGCCTACATATTATTAATTCCCATTATTTCAATATCATTGGGAGGTCGCATCTCACTACATGACGACTACTCGGATTTCTAAACGACAAACTCCCATTCTGAGAGAAACCATACGAACACCTGACCGCTCTTGTTCGCCTAAAATAGTGGTGGAATCCTACCATAGTCATCCGACTCTAACTCAACCAACCCAAAATTCTGATTATCCGCCCATCTCTTAACATTCAGAGTGAGAAAGTTAGGGTTTTTTTTTCCCACATTAAAACCTCAATAAGCATCATGTTCACAATAAACAGGTACGCGTGCTCCCACGGAACCCTACCCTTAGGTAATATCATTTCCTAATTATCGTACTCTACTCCTCTTGTTAATTACATCCGTTGCAGAAGTGAAACGATTACAATGAATCCAAAATTTCTTTCACGTGGCTCCACTAATCGTTAATCACCGTGCGCCTATTCCCCGGCTATGGGTGATACATCCTACTCAAAACGAAACGTTACCCCCGCTGCTTCTTGAAATCCCATATTGAAGGTGGGATAAAAATCTCATTCCGATCCAAAAAATATTATCGTCTAGGACCACGTACCGGCGCGATCCTTCCTTTCAAAGGAAGACTGGGGCACACTAGTTAATATTATAAATCACCCCAAAGTAATATCAATCACGTCCCTCCTGGGCAACTTGACCTACGTGTTCGAATGGACCCTTGATTTGATCTTGAGGATGGCAACCCATCCAATAAACTTTACTGACTTCATCACCCTCCTCCATTACAGGAATTGTCGATAGCCCCACAATTTCTCTGGTTGATCCTCTTATTCCAACCGATATATATCTATGAGTGGTGAGTGCAGAGACTTCTCACTATGTCCCGCTAAACATCGAATTTTACTTGGAATGTCTCACATTAAATGACACTTAATACTCCCCTTCTTTCCTTGGCGTATTACCGAAAGTTCCGACTCGTGTACTTTTCTCCACAATGTGCACTTCTGGACCTTTTATACCATACTAAGAGCAACCCTTACGGGTAGGGTAAACCCGAATATATGCGGTATATCTGTATGTTATGGGTAAGGTAGAATTTCAAATATAACTGTGGATAGTGTAAAAAATAACAAAGATGCAATTGGACTAGTTGGTTTTTTGTGGGATCCACTCTCAAAACGGAACATCATGTTCCGCGCAAGGAAGCAAAAAAAAAGGCTTAAGCGGAACATCATGTTCCGCCCAAGATTTAACCCTTTTCCCCCTATTTATGTTTTGACCCCAAATTTTTCAAATACTTTCAACGGCTATTTATCCAACGGTTTTTTTTTTAATAAATAGGAGGTTCAAAACACTTTTTTCATTTTCATTTTCATTTATATTCTAAACACTCTCTATTTTCATTTATATTTTAATTCATTTAAATTTGGGGGAAAACGTAATAGGCTAAATCTTTTGGGGTGAAAAATTGAATTTACAAGACCCTTAAGCGGAACATCATGTTCCGCCCAAGGGTCCAACCTTTAATCCCTGAATGTCGTCGTTTTATTACCCTTTGCATCCCACAATTCTGTTTTTTTCCTACCCACAGCAAATCTCTCAACTTTCTGTGTATATTTTTACACTAGTTGAGGCTTAATTTGAACTACCCGTAAGGGTTGCTCTAACATCATCACTCTTTGTATGCGCAAGTCGTTATCATATTTGACTAATTACAACTCCACTCCGAGTATCCTCCATAATAATTAAATTATACCCTTATCAAGGAATACTCCTTTCAAATGGATTCCCACAGTCTTCCAACCCAATTCGGGTGTGCTATTCTAATCGCACACGTATATATGGATTATCGTCCCTCATGGACGCTTAATCCACTCTACCACTTCCACCTCGTTATGCTAGTCCAACAAACATATATTCCACACGTCTATTCCCACATCCCTACAACTCGGACGATTCTAGCATCAGCTAACCAGGATGTCTACACACCCTATAAACCATGCATACTAGCGTAGGCATCTTATACACTTCACACATAATACCTAATTCTTTATTTTCGTGATCACAACGTTATTACAACACTTGGGTACTCTCAATCATCCTAGAAATTGAAATTTTAAATCTTTCTTATCATCGTTCCACCCCTCAACTCGGGGTGATGAGACGAAACTTTCAATGCTTTCTTTCCACATAACCGGCTCCAATAGCCTTAAATCATAACTCAACTTCCAACTTACAGATATAATTACCTACTCCTATTATGACCGAGGTACCAAACTCATGGACTAATGAGCGAATATCTCCCTATTTCCAACCTTACGCTAAGTTTCATGCATGGGATGTCTCGCAAAGCGAAATCCAAATAAGAACCCCCCCCCCCCCGATACACTACTACCTAGCGTTGTCGGTTATCGAAATCCGTTAGGCCCTCCGTCCATAGCATGTACCCCTTTATTCCGTCTCTTGACAGAAAAGTTACATCTCTTCCCGTAATTATACTTAACAACGAACATTTTTCCAAATGTACAATCATTCAATATTGGTGGTAATCACACTCCATAAACCTCGAAAACATATGCTCAGGGATCTCGAAATCCTATCCCCAAACATGTTGGTCCAACTCTTAACTCTAACATCTCTAAAGGATAGATATATCAATGCGCTCTTCCTATCACCAAGTCTTGAGCACTAAACATCCTAATGAGTTAAATCTTTTCGCTCAATAGTAAACCTAATACATATTGAATCGTAACAACAAAGTACTTACACGCATCGGGATCGAATATCTCGAGCCCACTATTCCCTCTGATGTCTCTAAAATAGATAATATAAGTGTGAGTCCGACCCTCTCACAGGTGAGGCCTCACCAGAACAAAACATGTTGCACTAATACAAACATTTCGATAGCCTTGCAATAACTGCCTATTATCGTACTAAGCATTACTATAAAGTTATAACCAAGACAATATCATACTCGTATATCACATCACTAAAACGAGTAATCTCAATAAAGTATATAACACTATTAATATAACTATTTATCCTCCGCGGTTAGCACTAAGGAAAATCCCGCTACACTAGGAAAAATATTCACATAATAATGTTTATAGTTATACACATTAAACTCATCTCACATGCTAATCTAACAATGAATAGGGAAGTAGTGACTCGCTCGGGTCACATAAAACACGCCTCATCCATCGAGGATAAAACTCATACTTCTACCTCGCCAATCGTGTTGACTGCACAGATGGTCTCCGGACGTGACTCACCTGTCTAAACCAAAACAAAACTACTTTAATCATTGTCCCTTACTAGACACCATACTCTTGTCCCCTATACTCGCTTCGGGAAAAATATTTTAGCACATGTGATTTCACTCTCCACAAAATACCTCGATACTTAATCCACTTATCACCTGAAATACATTCGGAAACTCACGAACGACTGGACTCGAATCCAGGAGAATCATAATTTCCTTAGAGGTATCCTCCTTTATATAATAAAAATAGGTGGAGGATCCCCCTTCTGGGCGAGGCATCGCCACCCAAACCTCTCCTGCCCCGCAATGATAAAGGTGATACTCCTACCTAATCAATTTATCATGGCTATGTGCATAGCGAGCCAATCCATGCCAATATTGACGTCGTGCTCACGTATGACCAAAATTAGTATGACTGCAGGTAAGACCTAACTACCAAACTATATACCTACACCTCAGCGTATACAGAAAATTAATGACCCTTTCCCAATGATGAGTCTACGCATGACACCGTACTTTAGTAGTGCCTAAAAATCCTAAGGTCCGTGCAAAGCGAGTATCTATGAAACAGATGACGCCCCAGTATTAAATAAAATGGGTCTCAAAGTACTAGAAGGAAAGAACGTACCATTAATGGCCGATGATGGCTGCTGGACTTTAGTATGATGGATATCGTACACACATTCGTGTTGTTTCTTCCCCTGCTCTTGGGGTATCTTACTCTTATCTGGGCAATCCTGCCTCCGGTGACCCATCCTGCCGCAATTAAAGCATCTACCTCTAAACTATTTCATTTTTTGGCTCTGTTGGTTTTGGTCCGATTGTACAGTTCCACTTTCTCCTTGGCCTTGTTGAGTATCTTGATGAAAAACGACATCTGGTTGAGGACAGTCCCTCCACTTGTGACCCGTTTGTACACACTTATAGCAGAGTCCTAAAAGTTCTCGCTGGTTGGGTTGGAGTTCCTCTCCAGACTGATCTGGACAAGTTCGACGTTCATGACCGTCCATTCCACATTTGAAACACCTCTTCGTGACTTCACTCGGACCCCGGCTTCGTTGGCCTTGATGCTTTTCGGGTTTCCCTGCACAATTTGTTGCCTTCGTGGCTTTTACGATCTTGAAGAGCTTGTTATTGCGATTTTAGTGTCTTCACACACTTGTTATTTCTAGTCATGACAGACTGACTATACTCTCTAGATCTTTTGCCCCTATAAGTTGTGTGCTACGTTCTTGATACTGTAAGACCGCAGTGGTAACTGCCTGTGCCATAATACCTGCTAACTCGACGGTTGATACTCTCTTTGGATACACCTGAGGTGTGAGTCGACCTTGCTTGTTGACTTCCCTAACGGCATTAGCTAGTTCTTCTTGACGATCCATCTGAAAATTAAAATAATCTGGATGAGTTCATCATTCACATAAACAAATTGAAGAAGCACGAATTCCCAACGCATAAAGATGAATTCAACATTTCTAATATTAGGGCTCTAAATCAAAGACGCTAAGCTGGAAACGAACTAAGTCGTACAGATCCTAAAGGACACTAGAACCCGATGCTCTGTTACCACCTGTAACACCCCGCCTAATCCTTTATTAAATTATAATCAAGGTGAATGGTTAGTTCATTCTTAGCATCACTGTCGCAATTAATAAATTTTCCAATTTAAACACCCTAAATAATTAAGCTAAGTGTCAAAACCATTTAAAATTATTTTCATTTCATTAAATCCAATTATAAAACTTTTAACAATATACAGTTTAAGAATCACACCATTATTAGAATGGAAATAAACACCCATGAATTTAATCATTCAAATAACTAAGACTAACTTTAGAACCATAAAGGAAAACCATCCTGACAGTAATGAAATCCCAAAGAGTAAAATACGAAAGATAAAGGAACATAGTCTCTGACAAATCCAACTGAATAAGGAAAAAGGGCGACACATGCCCAACTAATTAAAATGGAACTATGAGTGGAATCAATAATGAGATCGTCTAAGAAAATGACCTGCAACTCCCACATAAGCTGCAGCACGCACCGTCCAAAGAACCTAAGCATGACGCCCCTGTAATATATACATATATACACAAGAGAGAAGAGATAACAAGAAACGTGTCATAGCCCGAGTGTAAAATAGTTTAAAATTATTTTAACAAGTATTTAAAATGCTTACCTGCTAATGCAACAACCATGTTAGTATGCAACACTCTCTTGAGAAATTCTCACCTCTCATCTAGTGTGCACGACTACCGTACTAATAAATCTCATCCGTTTCCCTATCTTATTCTCCATAAGGTTTTATCTTGTGAAAGGCGAGGTTATGATATTTACTTTAGGAAATCATTCTCTTCAAGATTTCTTACGTTATTTAAAACGACTCATTACCGTTATAAAGTTCCCGAACACTTAAATAAAGTTGAAGTATTTATTCATTTCTTATCTACTTATACGCACAGTAGAAAGTTCCCATATAAATATACGTATATATATTAGTCACACATATAATATATTTACTAACGGCACCCCACATAAGATCTAAGGTGCTGGCATACTCTGCTATCAAGTCCCCGTATCATACAAACTAAGGGAAATACTAGTTCGAAATCACTCTCGAATCGTATTAACACAAAACACAAACAAATGGAGGCGAAGCATAGTTCCCAGCCCTAAGAGGTCATCACATACCCACGCGTCTCTTAGGACCATCTGACTATAACTCAGATAGCCTGTAATCAAGGATACTATCTTTCTAGGGTACAAGTCGTTATCCCCCATAAAGGTCCAATCGAGATAAGACTGTCTCGACGCAGAAACCCCCGTGATAGCAAGTAGCTCGGGTACAATTTTTACACAGATGTATAATATATGCACAATCACAGTCATATATATATAAATATTCACATTTCCAAATTTGGTGCGCTCACGACCCAAAATTATAATTATCCGTTCTTAGCGCATATTACTCAATTATCTCGCATAACGAATTCGTCTCTTTTATTCTCGTTTATAATTTAGTTCATACTTACTTCTCATCTCTCGAAGTATTCTATCTCACTATGTATAATTTCAGTAGGTAGACTCTCACTTACCTTATGGTATAAATCCTAATTACGATTATCTCACTCCCGTGATCTTCAGGGCAAACTCATCGTCCCAAATATTTAAATCATTACACCTAAATAACTCCCAATAATTTTGTACTATACTGGGTTCCTCGGATACTGGTTTTCCTCACTCAAATTAACCGTTCACTAAAATAGGGGGAAAATAAGAAATTCCCTAAAAATTAGAAATCTCGCTCGAACCAGAATGGATCTTGCTCGAACGACTTCCACGTGTCGCTCGAACGACTTCATGCGACATTGCATCTCGCTTGAACGACTTTGCGCGACTACGCACGAACTGGACTGTTTCATCTTCAACCTTTGGCAGCCTCATTTTTCACCATTTTTAAGCTTAAAAACTTCTACAGTTTAATCCCCAACGTGTCATCTTCAATCCCAATCAATAATAACATGGTTATATATCATTCATAACCTCCTAGAATCATTAATTCGTCAAAAATCATTAAGATTACATGAAATCCCCAAATTAATTCATAAGAACCCTAGTTTCCAAATTTTCAATTAAAGAACCCAACCAACCTCAATTCGTTCATCAATATTATTTCCAATTTCGTGATAAAACCTCTACATATGATCAAAATTCAGACTACATAGATTCTCCCTACAACACATGCGATTTTTCTTCTAAAACATATAATTATTCAAATAAAATATATGATCCTCATTCCTAGACTAACATGGAAGGAACATTAACTAGAAATCAGCAAGATAGATACTTGCCTAGAAATTTTGTTGCTGATTTGTGGAAGAAAGTGGTGTGGTTTTATTCCTTGTCGCGCGATCTACAATTTGGCGGTGACGGCGGTGCAAACGGCGGAGTTTTTTAGCCTAGAACTCCTTGGAAAGCTTCTCCACTTCTTCTCCAATGGCCATTCTTTGGTTTTTCTTATGTTAACCCTAGATGACAACCCCTAACATCTGATATATCCTTGGTAAATTCGTGGGTTTAATTATTCAAAAATATGAAATGTCCAAAACGCCCTCTCGGGATGCTAATTAGGCCTAAAAACGCCCCGAGACCCAAACTAAACCCCCGGGTACATTGGCGCACTCAAAATGACAATACGAGTGACTTATTTTTTTTTCATTTTTTTATAATCATAATTTAGTCCTGACACGATGCAGGCGCGTCCTGACTTAAATTTCCATAATTGTCATTTTACTCACTCGTGATAATTTTTATGAAATCAATCTTGTACATTACTTTACTCATGTAGTAATATTCGACAAATTTCCAATAATTACTAACTCTCGTCACGCTAGTAAATAATAAAAAAAAAATCCGAATTAATATTAAATTAATTTATCTCAATTAAATTTAATACATCCCTAAATTTAAATGCCACAAAAATATGGGGTATTACACAGGGGTGGTGTGTTGATATAAGATTTGAGCTCTTCTAATGCGCTCGAGCAATCTTGGTTCCACTCTGCCATTTTGCTTCTTTTTAATAGCTGGAAAAATGGCTTGCACTTCTCAGAGGACTTTGAGATAAAATGATTCAAAGCGGCGAGCATGCCCATGAGCTTCTGTACATCTCGTATCGTGCGGGTCGGATGTACCCTATTAATCGTGTCGATCTGGGCCGGGTTGGACTCAATGCCTCTCTCGCTCACCAAGTACCCGAGGAATTTTCCTGACTGGACACCAAAAGAACATTTGCTCGCGTTGAGTTTCATTCGGTATTACCTGAGGATTTCGAAGGTCCTTGAATGGTCTGAGAGATGGTCCTCTTTGCGCTTGCTCTTGATGAGCATATCATCAATGTAGACTTCCATGGTTTCTCCCATTTGGTCTTTGAACATCTTGGTGACCAGCCGCTAGTAAGTTGCTCCTGCATTCTTGAGCCCGAAGGGCATAACTTTATAACAGTATAAACCAATGGTGATGATGAACGATGTCTTGTCTTGGTCTGGTGCATACAGAGGAATCTGGTGATACCCGGAGTATGCGTCCAGGAAGCTCATCCTCTAATGAGCTGTTGTGGCGTCCACCAATTGGTCGATCTTTGGGAGGGGGAAACTGTCCTTAGGACATGCCCTGTTAAGGTCAGTGAAGTCTATACAAACTCTCCATTTTCCATTGCTCTTTGGAACTACTACTGGGTTAGAAAGCCATTTAGGGAATTGAACTTCCCGTATGGATCCTGCATCCAACAGCTTCTCTACTTCCTTTTCTACAGTTTTGACCTTCTCGCGCGCAGTTCGCTGTGCCTTCTGCGCGATAGGCCTGAAAGTGGGGTCGACGGGCAACCGATGACAAACCACACTGGGGTCAATTCCAGGCAACTCGTATGGTTCCCACACGAAAACGTCTAGATTGCTTCTCAATAATACCATTAATTCCTTCTTTTCTTGATCTGTGAGAGAAGCTTCAATCAAGAACATCCTGTCTTTCTTTCTCCCACCAGCTGTGATCTCTTCCAGGTTTTCAATGACCCGCTCAGAGGGGAGGAGCCTGGTCTCCTCCACCCCGGGTTTTCCATACTTCAGTTGTTATTTTGAGGGTATCAAACCTTCTTGTTCCTCGATCTTCTCTTTGTCCTTCTCGACCTTCTTCTCTAGTTTTGGGCGGATGGCCGCTATGAAGCACCTTATTGCCATCGCTTGATCTCCGTGGATCTCCATTACTCCTCGCTCAGTCACGTACTTGAGTTTCTGATGGTAGGTCGATGAGACTGCCCTCATGGCATGTAGCCACCCCCTGCCGAGGATAGCTTGGTATGGAGAGTCAATGTCGACTACCAGAAACTCGATCATTTTGGAGACACTTCCTACCCTTACTGGCAACATAAACTTTCCCAATGGGATAGTTACTTTTCCAGCGAAGCCAACTAGAGGGATAGTAGCTTCCTTCAGGTCGGCAATGCTTAACTTTAACTTTTTGAACAGGTCGAGATACATTACCTCGGATGAGCTTCCCTGGTCAACGAGCAACTTGTCGACGTCATAGTTGGCTATCCTGAGGGTAATTATCAAGGCGTCATGATGTGGGGTTCTTACTCCCACTAGGTCTTCATCTGTGAACACGATGTGTTTGCTATAATCGATGTCATTTGCTCGTCAATGCTTTCCTGACTGTGTCTTTGCTGGATCGATTTGAAAGTCTTGCATTACCGCTGTAAGCTTTTTCACTTCAATCCGAGTTGAATTCCCTTGAATCTGCTTCATATCAGATGCCCCATGAATTATTACAAATTCATGGCCAGCATTGTCCTCGAGTACGTTACCGGGACTTATGTCTCCATTAGCAGCAACCTTCTCTACCTTCTTCTCCATAAACTCATTCAGATGCCCGGCCTAGGCCAATTCTTCAAGGTGAGATTTAAGAGCCTTGCAGTGCTCAGTCTTATGTCCTCCCTCTTTGTGAAAAGTGCATCTCAGCGTGTTATTTCTCTTTGAGGGATATCTCCCCATCTTTCCGGGCACTTAACAAATGGCTCGTCTTTGATCTTCGCTAGGATCTTGTAGATTGGTTCTTTGAAGACAGTGTTTACTGCCTGAAATGTTTTTGAAACATCATTCTTGCCTCTATTCTTGGAGCTACCCTTGCCCCCATTCTTGCCTCCTTTCTTATGGTTCTAGGTCTTATCGTTGCCCTTGGCAGCGAGCTTAGCCTGGCCATTCTCCCCTGCACTGAGGCGGGTCACATCTTCCACCTTAGCGTACTTCTCGATGTGAGCCGTCAGGTCGTCGATGGTTGTGGCCTCCTTCTTCATCAGGGACTTGTGCAGAAGGCAAGAGCTGGGTAGGCAAATCTTGAAAGAGGCCACTACTACCTGCTCTAAACAGTCCTCGACTTCGTTGAATAACTCCCAGTACCTCTTTGCATAGTCCCGAAGGCTCTCCTGAGGCGTCTTCTTCATTATTAGCAAAGCATCCATCCTCTTTGGATGGGAGTTGTTGGTAATGAAGCGAGCTGTGAAGAGATCGGCTAGGGACTCAAAGCTCCTGATGGACCTGTGAGGGAGCCTCTTGAACCACTTCTGGGCCACATCATGCAGGTTCGAAGGAAAAATACGACACATTAGTGCATCCCTGTGGTTCTAGAGGGTCATGGCCTGCCGGTACTGCCTAACGTGATCGATAGGGTCAGTCTTTCCGTCATAGATCTTGAATCTCAAAATAGCAAATTTCTTGGGGGCTTCTTCTTCTATCTCCCTTAAAAAAGGGGATTTCATCTGGGTCTTGAAAGCTTGCCGAGCAAGCTCTCTGGTTGATCTAGCACCCCAATGAGTTCGGTGCTGGTTCATCTCTATTCGGACCAAATTTCGTATATCCTCATCACCTCGAGATGGGCTCCTGTAACGACGAACTGGTCGCTGTTGTTTGAGCAAATCATCATCCGACTCGTGCTCCTAAAATTTGGGATCCGCGTCTAGGGCTCCTTCCTCGGCTGCGAGACTTGCTCGCCTGAGGACTAGGAGTGCGGTATGGATGTCTCCTAGTGATGCGATGGAGTTCCCTCTCCATCCTCTCCAATCTCCTTTTGAGGCAAGCATTCTGAGCCTCTTAGTTGCGAGCGGCCTCTCCTAGCTCTTGGAGCCTTGCCTCATAGGCATCGATCAACCTGGAGATTTGTGTGGACCTTGCTAGTCCCTAACTTTCTTCTGAGGCCTGCCGCTCTGGGTAACCCCTTTGATCTGAACGTCGAACTTCAGATCTGATCCTATGAGGGGCAGGTTGTTCTTGGATATCCCCTGCTTGAGGGGCGTTGCTGCTGTGTCCAGACATTCCAAATTCTTTGTTGGTGAGGGCTTTCTTAAAGGAAGACAAATGTTCCCAAAGACGGCGCCAAATTGTGGTGAAAATTATGTTCAACACAAGTTGACAAGAAAAGACAATCACCAAAGCAAATAAAGAATGCAATGAATGCCAATCACATAACACAGTATGTACATGGTTCAGCAAGAATGCCTACGTCCACGGTGGTGTTCTCAATATTATTTCTCTATACTCCGGGGAGTGTTTTACAGAAAATACAATGCGTGCCTTTTGCCCCAGGCTTAGGGTTTGTTATATACATGCTTGTTCTCGGGGAGTGGGGGTATTGGACTCCCCCACGTTCGTCCATCACTTCCTAGAATATCTCCTTACGAGATTTCAAGAAGAGACTAAGTTGTAACTAATTTCGGTAGGGATGCGGGGCTCCCAGACTTTGGGCCTTTAGTGGGCTACTCGTCTGGGCCCGTGGTGGCTAAAATGATACCCACATATATATATAGAGAGAGAGATATATATATATATTAATTACACTTAGGCCCCCTAAACTTTAACCCTCTCCCCCAACACTTTATCATCCAAATTTTCACTTTTTTCAATTAACCCCCTTAACTTTAAAATCGGTTATAAATAAGAGCACATTTTGGTGGGAAAGTTAGACACGAGCGTGGCACATGACTTAAAGTAAGGACATTTTTGTCCTAAGATAATTTTTTTTTAAAATTAAGAAAATGCTAAAAAAATTAAATATAAAAAAACATTGGAAAAAATATACAAAAATTTTCAAACATTTGGAAAAAAATGAATATATATACATAAAAATTTTGAAATTTACCAAAAAAAATCTGCAAAATTCTAAAAAAATAATTCAAAAAATATATATAAAATAATTATTGAAAAAATACAATGAAATACAAAAACAGACATTTAAAAATATGAAAATTCATAAACAATTAAAATTCTAAAAATTGCTGAAAAATATTTTTAAAAAAGGAAAAATATTTTAAAGATAAATAGAATATTCGAATATATATCTAAAAAATCTTAAAATACCGAAAAAACATTTGAAATCTTTAAAATTATAGAAAAAAGAATTTTCAGAAATAATAAATTATTTCCAGCAGTAATAAAATAGTTTTAGATATAAAAAAAATATTTCCCACAAATAAAAAAATATTTTCATCGATAAAAAATGATTTTCAGCAAGATAAATTATTTTCAGCATATAAAAATAATTGCCATAAAATAAAAAATAATTTATGCAAATAAAATATGATTTCCAACAATAAAAAAGTAGTTTAAGAAATAAAAAAATCATTTTCAACAAATAAAAATTACTTTCAGCAATAAAAAAAAAAGATTATCTGCAATATAAAATTATTTCCAACATATAAAAAATGATTTTCAACAAATAAAAAATAATTTCCAATAATAATAAAATATTTTCTAGAAAACAAAAAGTAGGAAAAACATGTTTCAGCAAAAAAATTCCAACCTTAGTAAATAAAACAGGAAAAAAATAAACTTCCCAAAAAAATTTCCACAGACAAATTGGATTTGTCGTTGATAATTGCAAAAAAAAGTAACGAACAAATCTAACCAACACATATTTACAAAACTAACCAGATTTACAACTCACAAATTTACACTAACAAATCTAACCATGGCAGATTTACACTAACAGATCTAAGCATGCACAAACTTATGTGTTTGTAAAAGGAGATGAAAAGAGAGAGAGAGAAGATAGCGGGTGCTATTGGGCAGGGGTGGAATGAGGAGTTGTCATGGTTGAGAGAGAGAGGGCTTAAAAAAGCTTTTGAAATGATAAAAATGCCCTTTAAGAAGTTACATACCATGCACATGTCTAACTTTTCTCCAAAAAACTAATGGATTTGGACGACAAGGAATTATTTATAGATGTTTTGAAAGTTAGGAGGGTTAAAAAAACTAAAAGTTGGTCTGGCAAAGTGTTGGAGGGATCAATATATATATATATATATATATATATATATATATATATATGTTCGGAACAGTTTCAGTTTAGTCCAGGTTTTTGCGTCGGTTTCAAATCAGATCAATATGATTTGTTTGGGTTTTGATTGATATCGGGAACTACCGAAAAATCCAGTTCGGTAATTTTTAGGAGTCAAGCCGAATGTAACACCCCGTATTTTTAAGCATTACATATTTAATTAATCCGGGTAATTTAAATTACTTTTGTGTCGTAATTTAAAGAAATTAATTATTATGAATATATTTAAATATTAATCGGGAGACTAAATGGTTAATACTTATGGAATATAAATTACTAAGTGAATAGTAATTATTAATTTATGTCATAACGTATAATAGTGATGTGGTATTATTTTATCTCAACCGGGAGTCGGGCAGAGACTATATTAAGAGCGAGATAGAAATTTTAGTGAAGTAATTTGGATGTCAATTCTGAGTACACGGTTGATTTCGAATAGGCCGAAATAGTCAAAAAAGTGTACCCGAGGGTAGGGTCTCGGTGTGTTTTTAGGCATGACCAGGTCCACACGGAGCGTTTAGGCCATTTTAACTTGGCCCACAAGCATAATTTCAGATTAACACATTAAACCCTAAGTTTGAGAGTTTGGGGTGAACACAACTCTAATAGAAAAAACATCATAAAACCCAAGTTAGAGGATCTTTGTCAGACACAATTCAAAAGGCAAAACCCTAGTTCTACAGAGAAGAAAAGAGGGAGAATTTAGGAGCCAAATCAAGAGGGAATTTTTGTGTTCTTTGTGAAATCACCATCAACACCAAAGGAATTCAGACTCTACGAATTACAAAAGGCAATTGGTTAACTTGCTTTTAATTTAAATTGCAGTCTTCATTTCATATCATAGTGGATATAACAAAATCCATTATTTTTTGTTGGGTTGGTACATAAATTGGGTTTTCAGAATTTATGTAACAATAGGTGTATAAATTTTTTAGGAAAGATGTTATCTCAAAGAAAACTATTTAGGAATTAAAGTGGTGATTATAAACCCAGAAATTTATCTCCTTATATTGATGATTGGAGAATACAAATTTAGACGGAGGTGTCATTAATCTGTGTAATTAGTTCGTATGAAATTTAGGAGGAAATATTTTAGTCTGTTAATGATTTGAAATCCATGAAACCGAATCAATTATGGGTAAGGAAATTAGGACATGAGTTTAATAGAAATCATTTTTATACTAAGAGTTACAGTAAGGAAAATATGGAAAAAGAGGTTTGAACATTCTTCAATAGCGAACGAACTGAACAGAAGAAGAAGAAGTGGAGAGAGAAAATCAGGGCATCGCTCGAACGACCCTAGTAATCATTCGCATGACATCACCTATCATTCGAACGGCATGGTGAGTCGTTCGAGCGAGGCAAGTGGACCAGGCGCAATTTGGGTTGCTTTTTGTTTTGGTATGGAAGAATTAATTTTGGTGGCTCAGTGATTTAATAGTAAATTTTGGTTTATTTATAAGTTATGGGTTTTAAAAAGGGGAGTTTAGTATAATTATTTTTGTAGAGACAAAAAGGGGGAAGTCTAAATTATAGAATTTGGAGAAATAAATTCTAAGGAATAGATTATGGGCCTCAGGGAATGGGTCCGGGCATTTTTGGTTGAGTGATACCATTTTAATAAATTAATTAATGTGTAAATTAGTTAACTTAGAGTCGGAAAAATTAACTCGGATATTTTACACTAGTGTACGGGAGTTAGGCATGGATTAGTCGGGATTAAATTAATTATATATATACAGAAAGTGTATTGGTATATATATATATATATATATATATATATATATATATATATATATATATATATATATATATATATATATATATATATATATATATATATATATATATATATATATAATATGATGTTCTTGTGCAGACTAGTCCGCATTTTAAGAGTGCGGACCGAACATGTGTCACCTAACGGTGCGCTTAGAAATTATCGCCAAAATTGTGGGCACACTCCCTCTCTTTTCTGGGCTCACCGCCAGGTGACACATGTCCAGTCCGCACTCTTAAAATGCGGACTAGTCCTCACAAGAGCAAGACTATATATATATTCTTGTGTGCTCTTTTAATATCAGTGTAGATATTTTATAAATACATACCCCTCTAGTGCTATCACAGGAGGTTGTGCGATGTGGGTGAATCCCCCTGACTAGTGAATGCAGGACGAGTATAATCCCCAGGTCATAGGCGTTCAGTATTTATATGTTGTGATTCTTTTGAGGGGTGAGACGCTTTGGGTATGATTCGGTCTCACAACCGGGGAACTATGACCACCTCTGCTACGTTTATTTTAATTTTTACTAATTTGGGGAGCTAATCGTGTTGGGGTGTCCGGGTGGATGAGTATACCTGGGGTGATAGTATTTTAGAGAAAGCATCCTATGAGTTCTTACTCGGGAGGATGGATACTATATACAACATATGTGTGATGTGTAGTATATTTATATGTATATAATAGTGTCAATAATTATTTACGAGTAAAATACCGGGAGTGTATCTGTATTGCTTATATAACTAGTGAAATTTTTATATGGTTAATTAAAAATGATAAATTAAATAACAAGAGGAATAACTTAACCATCATTAGAAAAATTTAGTCGGCTAGAGTAAGGTTTCAGGCAGCGGTTATAACAAGACTAGTTAAGACGGGGTAGTGTAGCTAGGAAGGTTATAAGGGAAGTGGTAGGTGTGCACAATAGTTGAGGGGTGAGTATTATATCAAGTGAGTGCGACAACACTAGATTAAATATGAAAAGAATTCATGCATTTTAATTACTGCAATCTTAATCACTTGCTAAATATTTTTAAAATATTTTGGATTCTAACCCTTGCTGCAAAAATATTTTCAGAACCCTTTAGGTGTCCAGCCACAGGGACGTCAAACTTGAGATTCTATTCCAAGGGTACGCAACTACGGCATATGTGGATGCATGCAGGAGATTGGATTAGACGCATCTGTTCTTTATTCCTAGATTAAGGATCTCATTTCAGTTACAGTTTTATTTAGGGAATATTGCCCAATTTACTCTCAGATTCGATTTTGGATTTATTTATCTTTTCCTTGGATTATTATGTTGGATTTGGATTTGTAGCCGATGGTTTATTCAGCCAGTTACTTATTTATTTATTTAGCATTTTTTAGACTCATTGATGGTGTGTTTGGATTACTAGTTAATTTTATTACGCATGTTTGATTATCTGTTTAATGAAAGATAAAATTTGGCACCAGTTTAATTAATAATTTAGTTGGTTAGTAATTAATAAGATTTTTGACAGTGATGCTAAGAATGAACCAAATGGAAATTCTGATTTAATTTAATAAAGGACCGAACAACCGGTATTTACTTAGGCGGGGTGTCAGACCGAACCAATAGGTGGAACCCAAATATTTGATAAATGACAAAGTTACCCTTTACCCTAACATAAATAAACCCCATTTCACTTCTTCAATTGTTAACGACTTCAAGGGGGCCGTTCACCATTTCAAGAGACAGAGAGCTCCACTCTTCAAACCCCATTTCATTTTACCTTTTTCATAAATCCAAAATATCCTAAAAATCCATTTCATCTTCCATTTACAAATGATAATATCAGATAAAGAAAGTGTAGATTTTGGGAGAAAAGTCAACCCTAACTACTACATAATTACTTGATTTTGATGAAATAATTCATTTCACAAACACAAATGACATCGAAGACATTTCAAAGAATTACGATTTCAGCTCCAATACCTCATGTGATTTTTCTTTTATATATTTTATTATATAGATGTTAGTTATTAAATAATTATTAGAATTACCTGTATATATTTTATGGTTTCCTTTTTTCAACATGCATTTATTACAGTAATCAAAATAATTTTTCACATTTTAATTTAATATTTTTCTATGTTTATAGCACTGAAAAAAATACCAGGTGATGTTGATATTATTGAATCTTAAAAATGAATGTATTTGACCCTTAATAAATTTCCAAACCGAGAAGAACTCCTCGATGGTATTCGTAATGTGGCGCTAATTCAAGGATATGTTGCTGCAATTAAAAAATCAAAAAAAGATTGTCCATTTCAGATTTGGGGAAAAAATATCGTGGCACTAGAGTTTCGATGGATCAACGAAAAGGACAACCACGTCGCGACTTATAAATTGTCCATTTCAGATTTGGGGAAAAAATAAAAGAGAATTAACTTGGCAAGTGCAAATAAAAATGCGTCCCACAGTCACGAGCCTTCAAAGGAAATGTCCGCACATCCATCTTTTCGACGTTTTTTCAAGGAAGAATTTTTGCGAATTAAAGAGATGACGTTGGCTGGTGTGCCTATTCATTAAATACTTTCAGCACTTCGACAAAGTAATCCAAATATTCAAGTGATTTCAAAGACGATTTATAATGCAAAGGCAAAAATCATTAAAGAACTTATATCGGATAGTACCGTTCTTCAAGCATTATTTGAGGAACTTTCCCAAGGTGATTTTATTTTTGACATAAAGTACAATAAAGATGATCATTTAATTCATATATTTTTTTCATATCCCAAGTCAATTGCATTAATCAAAAGTTATGGCAATATTTTTGTGATGGATTGTCCATATAAGACAAATAAGTATAAAATGCCATTATTGCTTATAGTTGGAGTTACAAGTTTTAATACTTCCTTTTGCTCTTGTTTTGCCTTCACGCAAAAAGATTAAGAAGACGATTATGTGTGGGCGTTGCAAAGGTTCCACAACATTTTGGGTTTTGATCAACATCCTTTAGCAATTGTGACGGATAGGGAGTTAGCTTTGGTAAATGCAATTGAAGTTATTTTTCCAAGAATCGGGCATCTTTTGTGTTTATGGCACATTGAGAAAAATATTCTTGGTAAGTGTAAAAAGGAATTTGATAAAGATGAAGATTATGATGCATTCTTGTTGAGTTGAACTAAATTAATAGAATTCCTCGATTTACCGAATTATGATGAAGCTTAGCATATTCTTGAAGTTCAATATAGAGAAAAATAATGTGTTCTTTGTTACATAAAAAAACTTGGCTTCCTTTCAAAGAGAAATTCGTATATGCATGGACGGAAAATTATTCACACTTTGGGAATCGTGAAACTTCAAGGATGGAAGGTGCGCATGTAATGGTCAAGAAACATATTCATGTTTCCACTGGAAATTTACGTAAGGTGAAAGAAAAGATTTATCTTGCAATTGAAAATCAATACAAAGAAATATGCACACAACTTGCTAGTGAAAAAATCTGTGTTCCGCATAAATTTGGTGGTCCTCTTTTCAAAAAACTTGTTACTAATATTTCTAGGTTTGCACTTCGGGAGATTTTCAAGTAATATGAATTATTAAAATCCGACTCACTCAGGGGTACATGTATGGGGCATTTTACAAAGACAATGGGTATGACATGTGCACACATGATGAGAAATAATAACCTCAACATTTTACGGCTTTTTGATATACATTTACAATGGAGGATTGATATACGATCATCTAGTAGTTTTAAGAGGGTGTTGATTAGCCAAAAGGATAAAATTGAAGGTCTTCTTGGGGAATTTCGTGCTAAGTATATACAAATGTCGCTTGCTCAAAGGGAAGATAGCCAAAATCAAATTGTTAAACTACTTGATTTTCTATTTATGTCCATTATTGAACCTATTATTCAACCTCATAAAGGGCGTCAGTGTGGTCAAAAAAAAGAAAGGTAATTAGTTCTACAAGTCGTGATCCCTCCATATTTGAGATTGTTGAAAATGGTAAAAAATGTAGTGCTTGTCAAAATGTGGGATACAATAGCCGCACTTGCATAAAGCACTTGGAGGATATTATCGATTTAAATTACTTTTGGCGAAAATCAAGTAAGTTTTCTTATCGTGTATATTGTTATTTCATTAAAAAAAAGATTATAATAGTTAACGTTTTGGAACTAGTGACTTTTTTATTTTTTTAAAGGTTAGTTACTCATAAGATTCAAGAGGAAATGGGCTAATTGCATTTTTTTTTAAGGTTAGTTGTTTTTTTATATAATTAAACCCTGAATTTTATTCATATGATTATATTTTGTGACAAGTGTTTTTTTTACAGATTTTGGACACTATGCTTTGGGACTGCATTTTGACAAATATTTGGCAGATTTTTGGACATTTTTTGATATTTTGGAAGGCCAATATTAATGAATGTGTTTTTGTAAACTTTGTTTAATTCTCAAATATTTGTGCCAATATATAATGAAATAGGTGTTGACAGTTTTCTATACCCGTACCATTTGATGTTACCAGGCAGTTTTTATGCCAATATATAATCTAAAGCTTTGAGTTGTTAACAGGGAAGTTTTTGTAACTCTATTTTGTGCCATTTGACCGTGTGTTTGTAACTCTAATTTAGTGTCATTTAATAGTGTGTTTTCAATGAAAGAAAAGGAGATTGTGGGTTTTGAGGGTAATTGAATCAATTTTTGGAGTGTCTTAGGAATTCTATGGAGTGCAAATTGCTGCACCCGCATTTTGAATGCCGAAAGCTGAAATTTTCATTTATTTTGTCTGAATGGATTTCTTACTTGACGTCATTTGTTTCAAACTTCTTGGTTTATTGCTTATTTTTTTATATTATTTACATTATAAAGAAGAAGATACATTAGTGTCATTAACAAATATAATTAGAAAGAGGTTGAATTAAACATCAAGGGATTGGTTGAATGGTTGATCATTCATAACTGAGAAACTTGTACTCCTAAATAAGGTTATGAGTTTGATTCCCCCGTCAACATAAACTTGGATCCACGGACCGCAAGAAGTAATTTTTGTTTCGTACGTCATATTAGCTACGATTGGCACCTCAAAAGTCTAAGACGGAATACATATATAAAAAAATGTAAGGACATATTTTAGAAGTCCTGTTTTCAATTGAGTTTGTCGTATACCGCTACAACCGTCGAAGACTTATACTGGATAAATCATACATCAAGACATATTCGAATATCAAAGTTCTTCAACATTCAAGCCTCCACGAGGTTAATTTTGGTAAAGTTGTGTTTAAGTACCTTAACGGTTCACTTAGAGTGTTGGGATATTTTTTACAAAATATTTTCTAAGGGTTGGAGTGGAGTTTTTCGTCAAAGAATTTTTTCTAAGTGTTGAGGTGGACTATTTTCTGACGAAACAAAAAATATTTATTTTTAATATCTCGTTCGAGCGACAGAGGGACTTCGTTCGAGAGACATGGCTATGTCGCGCAAAGTCGTTTAAACGACGCGTGTTATCGTTCGATTGACACTAACAACTCGTTCGAGCGACGCGACGCCTTAAGTTTTTTATAAAGATGGTGTTAAACCACTCCGTTTTCGATAAGAAGACTTGTCATTTTAGTTTTCGCAAACACTGCAAATTGGCAGAGAACTTTGTCTTCTTCGTTTAGGGTTTAATCCTTTTTATTTTCAATTCACAAAACATCCCAATCTTTACGTGAATGGTTTTGGAACCTAAGATACAACTTTGTTGAAGTTTTCTCTTATAGAGAGGTTAAATCTACGGTTGACGACTGCGTGTCGATTGGGAGTGATCGAGGGTATTCATGTCTGATTCGGACTGCGTGTTCGTGTGGATTGTTGCGGTTGTTTCATTGCTGACTCTAGACTGTGTGTCTATTTGATTGTTCTAAGGAATGTTCATTGTCGATCTCATTGTAATCATTGTAAGTATTATAGTAAAATAAAAGGTTTGGCCCGAAAGGGATTTTTCCTGAAATTTGTGGCTTAGTAATTTTGTTTGTGATGGTTTGACACACACACACGTAGATGCATGTTTAGGGGCTGAATTAATTTGGTTTGATATTTGTCACCGATTAAATAAGGTTAACTTGGAAATTTGTGAATTCAGTTTAATTAGTATCACACACACATTCACAAATTTGTATCATAGCAGGTTACCCTAATTTATTATGTATTCCTATTTTCGCAAAAAATTGTGTGATATTAATTTTTTTTTTAAATATATTTTGTGAAAAAGTACAATTTTTCAATGGAGAACTTATATAATTGGATTCCCATTTTTTACGGGTCTAATTATGCCTACTTGAAAGCATGTATGAAATCACAGTTAAAGGCCATTAATGAGTGCGTTTGGGTAGTTTGTGAAAGAGGGTGGATGCCTCCCACTGTCATTGTAGATAACGTAACATCTTTAAAACATGTGACTACCTGGACTGAGGACGAATTTAAATAGAGCACTTTTAATTCACGTGGACTGAGTGAAATTTCTAGTGTCGTCACTCCTGAGGATTTTCGACGTATTATGACGTGCACCACGTCAAAAGAAGCGTGGGACATTTTACAACTCACCCACGAAGGCACAAATGCGATGAAAGAGTCGAAAATTCAAAATTTAACTACTCAATTTGAAACGATTACCATGTTTGAATCTCAGTGTTTTGATGATTTTTATGCACGTTTATCTGGCATTGTCAACACTAGTTTCAATCTTGGTGAGCCCATACCCGATGCTCGAGTGGTTAAAAAGATTTTAAGATTGTTGCCTAAACGTTTTATCGCAAAAGTGACTGATTTAAATACCTTAAGTGGTTTGGAAAATTTAAAATTAGAAGAGCTGGTAAGAGACCTCCAGGCATATGAAATTGACATGTTTCCTGACACTGTCAAGCCTAAGGATAGAGGGATAGCACTTAGAGCCCAGTCTAGGAAGGGAGAGGAAGTGTCCACGAGAGAGAATAAAAATAAAGTGAAAGTTTGTGAGTCCGACTCTGAGGGTGAGGTTGATTTTGATATGGACATGCTTGAAAAAAACTTTAAAAAGTTTCTCTAGTTTTCAAAAAAAAATCCAATAAAAGATTTATTGAGAAAAATAAAAATGAGGCCAAAGAGAGCGGTGAGAAAGAATGTGAGAAAGAGGAGGAAGAGAAGTGTTTTGAGTGTGAGGGGAGAGACCATAGAGATTTTGAGTGTCTCATTAGGCTAAGGAGAAAGGGAAATAAAATTTCCATACCAGCCACTCTTAGCAATAGTGAGGATGAGGTGAATGATTCCGGGGATGAATCTTCGCATGGGAAGTTTGTTCCCTTTTTAGCTAGCCACGTGAGCACACCTAGTCTTTCCTATGATGATGAGGATAATTGTGCACGTGAGACCCCCAAGGAGGAGGATAGTTTGACTGCTTTGAGTGAGGGTGATAGTGAGTGTGAAAGTGGAGATGGAAGTGAGCTCCAAATTGCGTTTAGAGATTTGTACTCCGAGACCTTAAAGACAAAGAAATTGAATAAGAAGTTAGGTATTAGGGTGAGATATTTGGAGAGAGAGTTAGAGAGTCTGAGGGTGTTTGAGGCGAAACCAAGTCAACTCGATAAAGTGAAGGTTTCTTTAAGTGAACAGTTGATTGCTTTAGATTGGAAAAAGAGTGATTTGACCAACACGGTGTCTAGTCTGACGACACGTGTATCCCAACTCGAGTGTGACATCAAACGTGCCCAGGAGGTCAAAGTCCCTTAAGAGAACGCATCTAAGAAGGTTGGAAAGATGGTTCTCAATCCCGTTTTAGGTGATGTTGAGAGACGAGGAATAGGTCATGACGATGCATCCACTTTCCACGTTGCACCTGATCCGGTTCTCGAGTTTCTGATGGATCCATATGGCACTCAACCTAACTCACCTAGGCATCCCGTAATTGATAGTAAAGTGCGTAGGAGACATTTTGAGAGAGGTGCACCTAGGCTTGTTTATGTTTGCACACACTGCAAGAAGAGAGGAAACCTAAAAGAGTTTTATTTTAAGTCGGGTCATATGTCACGTTTTTCTGCTACACATGTTCACACACACACACACACACATGATCCTCTAGATGATTACACGAGAGAGTTTGAACATATTAGGGAGCAGGTAAAGTTTTTGGTCAAAACTTTATATGATTTGATGGAGGTTTTTCATAGGATGTCACCACCTTTGAAAAACTCCACCGCACCTAACGATAGAGGTTTAGAATTGTTTGCTAGCATAGGTTGATTTGCATGATGATATTTTTTCCTATTGCTAGTGTGTATCATTTTTTGTATTAGATTTTTATTTTTGGAAAAATTTTGAAAAATAAAAAAAGACTTTCATTTTTTTGAGAAAAGATTGAAAAGGCCAAAAAGATTTTATTTAGATAATTTTTTTGGAAAAAGATAAAAATAGTTTTTTTTGCACCGTATATGAATGCACATTTAGGATGACAGAGTCACAATTTCATTCCATATTCATGTGACATTTTGATAGTGTTTTGATATACGTCATCATTTCATTTTTGTGCTTTACAATGTTTGGAATATTGAGATGTGATTAGTTGTTACTACCTACATGTTTGACTCATGAGTTCCTTTAATGCACATTTCCACGGATTTATTTGATTATTGTACTTGTTTATCACATATTGGTCGGAGTGTTGTCATCTCAATTCTATCTTTAAAACGTACCATATGCGATAAAACTTGACAATGAAAGTAGTGCATGTAAGAACCGTTTACCGTGAGGATTTTGTAACACCCCGTCTAATTAAATACCGGGTAGCTACTCCTTTATTAAATTAATACAGAATATCAAGTTAGTTCAATCTTAGCATCACTGTCGAAAACAATTAGTTAATTACTAGCCACCTAATATTTAAAAATAGAGATGCCAAATTTTATTAATTAAATTAACAATTAACCAGGTAATTAAATCATCAACTATCAATCGCATAAACAATCTCATATGAATAACCAACAAAATGAAATAAACTGAGTCCAGAGTAAATACTCCAACAATAATAATACCAGAGTAAGATAAAATCCCAATACGAGAGTGTAATAAATAAATCAATAACTGAAATAATGAAAGTCTGTAACTACAACCTCTAAATAAGAATGGGCGACGTGCCCTAACTGATACAAATGACTCTGAAGGAACCAAAGATAAATATGGAGGTGTCTACGATCGAGATCCTATAGCTTCCACAGCAGATACAGCACGTCTTCAGAATGGAACTCCTATGCTTGGCGTCCCTGTGGCTGGGCACCTAAAAGGTTTTACAAAACAAAATAGATTTGGAAGCAAACGGGTCAGAGCCCGGGGTGAAAATATTTTAAAACTGCAAGTGTTTAAACTATAATATTAAACAACACATATATTAAACATGTTAGTCACGTTCCCTCACTTGAGATCCTCACCCCTCAGCTATTGTGCACGCCTGAAGTATCCTTTAAATTCCACCTAGTTACACCACTACCTGACTAGTCTATTCTACCCCCATCTAGACGGTTATTACTTTAGATGCCACTCATTTTATTTAAATAGAGTATTTTCACAATTCACACATTCAATAACCAGAGTACTTATCTCAAGTATTAGTTAAGTCTAGATTGTTCTTAACTCCATTAAAATCCTTAATTATTCATATCTATTAAGTAGTGGTGAATCAGTCACAAGTATATATATAAATCACTCTCAATACATATATACATATAAGGCACCCAAAGTCTAAGCTGCGGTGCACGCATACTCTGCTATCGAATCCTGGTACATCTCGTACATAAGAATCACGTATTTCGAATCGCTCAGGAACCGTTTCAATACAAATCACACATAGTGAAGGCGAACATAGTCCACATACCCATGGGTCATGTACATACCTAAGCTCCCACGGTCAGCTGACTTATCAACTCACAACTAAGCCATTCACATTCCTATGTCCTTAAGGTACCAGTCTAAATCCCCTCGAAGGCACACAAAGATAAGACGGTCCTTTTTCGAAAATCAACATCCCGTGATAGCAAGTATGGTAGGTGTGTCATACACATAATCATCCATATAATAAGTATTGACACAACTTAGGTAATCATCATTTTAGTATTGGTATATTCCAGCCCCATATCGTATGTCTCACACATATAATAATATCGTCCCATTTATTCTACACAATAGATTTTAACCCGATAATTCTCGACGTATGGCTCCGAGCACATACCCTAACCCTAAAAGGTTAGTAAGTCCCCCGCTAATATCTAAGGTTATCTCAGTATTTAAAGTTTCCCCCTTTTTGTCTTTAACCTCAAATTCAATTTGGAGCAAAAGGTATTCAGGTTCTCACAACTTACAATCGTACCTCGCTAGTCGGATATTCGTGGATCTACCACATTACCTCAATTAAATATAATAATTGTTTGGGGTTCAAATACCGTCCTACTGGTCTTCACTAAGTACTAAGGTGCTCAATCAATCATCACTAAAAAGTTCTGGAGGTTGGAAGTTATTCAATTATTTAAAGGAAAATACTTCACTTTTTCTACAGGGGTAGATAGATCGAAGAAATGGGTCGATCGATCGATGGTAGATCGATCGACATGCTTGGATCGATCGATCGATCGATCAAGCAGTTATCTGCCCAGAATTCCTTAACAGTTACGGGATTCTACCATTTTTACACCTACAAATCCCATTACAACGTCCCAAACTCCCAAATGAGTATACTAATCATGAAACCAATATTACTACACTAGTCTTAACGTTCAAGATTCATCAAAACATCACAGATTATCAATTTCTTGGATTAAAAGTCATTAAAAATACTATAACCCTAGTTTTTCATTATATCTTCAAAAGTCATTATAAACCTCAATTCAATTACGTGATTTCCTGACTCTTAGTTTAGAATTCATTCACTTAATGATTCCAGAAGGTCCACTACATGCAAACCTACCCAAGTTCATGATTTAGTCTCTAATTTCACATTATCAAAATTATTCATAATTTGTCTCCAAATCTAATTTATCATGAATAATATATGCCATAAATATTTTGCAAGATAAATCACTTGCCTGAATTAGAGATTCTGATCCTTTGAAGCAAACGATATGGGAATGATCCTTGCTTTTCGATATATCCAGTGGTGGTGGCGGTGGTGTAAAAGTCTGTAAGTGGTGGTTATCGTTTGGAAACTTCCTTCTATTCCTCTCCAATGGTCGTTTATGAATTTTGGTTGTGAAACCCTAAGGGACTCAAGTGTTGGCTGATATAATCAGTCTAAAATTCGTGGGTTACTATTCCTGAAAAAGTTAAAATGACTGAAATACCCTCCTGGGTTGCCGATTAGGCCTAAAATACCCTGGGACCCGAACTAAACCCCCAGCTAGTGTTTTATGACTATCTCGACCCTTCTAGACACGTTGGCGCACTCAAAATGATTATACGGATGACATAAAAATAAATTATCTTTTCAATCCCTTAAATTGGGTCCTGATATGCACGTCCCAACTTAATTACTGAAACTGCCATATTTTTAACTCTCGACAATTTTAATAACTTAATAATCGCGTATTACCATAATCACTCAGTAATATTCAACATTATCATCATAATCAAATACTAATTCTCGTCTCGCTAGTTATTTAAATTTGAATTAATTTCCTATTAATTATCCCAAATTAATTTAATTAATTCCATAATTAAAAGTAATTTCATTTAACTAATCTCACAATTAAAAGTCATAAAATACGGGGTATTACATACTTTCCCCCTAATAATGGAATTTCATCGCGAAATTCGGAAAAGTAAGGCATACCTGGAAAAGTTAGGTATCCTCCAGTACTCAAAATAAAATTCAAAGTAAGGCTCAATCACTACAGCCCTCGCTTTACAATAAGCTGGTTGAATACTCTCGACACTTTATCAGTTATAGGGTCACACCTCAATAAATGTACCTCACGTTGTGCTCTTACTAAACAACATTCGAATAAGAATAGCCTATACATCATTGGCCGCATTATCTCAATATTATTGGGAGTTCTCACCTCACTTCGTATCAACTCCCGCATTTTTATAAACACAAAACTCCCATCCTGGGAGAAACCATAGAACATCTGACTACTCTTGTTCGTTCTTCGAATCTCTGTTCTTGACGGTGTGACTTTTACACAAGGAAAAGCCACTTAAGACATTGGTGGTTATCCCATTATAGTCATCAAACTCTAACTTCTGACTGATCCCAAAACTCTAATAATCCGCTCACCTCTAAGCATCCAGAGGAAGGATAGTAAGGTTTTAACTACACAAAACATCTGTAAGCACCTTGTCCACTACAAATAGGTACGGGTGCTTTCACACAACTCTATTATTAGGTAATATCCTCTCCCCTTTTCCATATTGTATTTCACTTACTAGCTATATCCGTTGTGAAAATTCAATGATCGCAATGAGTACAAACTTACTTTCATACAGCTCCACCAGTCGTCAATCACCTTGCGCCTACTCCTCGGGCTATAGGTGATACAACCTTCTCAAAACAAAACGTTATCCCCACTACTTCCTGATACCCCATATTGAAGGTGGGTTTCAAGGATCTCATCCTAGTCCAGAATAATACTGGGCAGGACCACGTACCGGCACGATCACTAACTAAAAGTGTAAATCACTCAAGGATATAACAATTACTTTCCTTCTGGTCAACCCGTTACACACATTCGAAGGAACTCGTCACATATCTTTAGGTTAGCAACCCATCAAAGAAATTTACCATTTGACTCTTCCACTACTGAAATCGTTTGCTGGATACAAAATTTTCCAGTTGATACTCTTACTCTAACCGATTTACTACTTACTATGTTTCTTTCAACACTGACTTTCACTTATAATTCTTCCCATTAAATGGTACTTAATAATCCTCTTCTTCCCTTGGCATATACCAAAAGTTCCGACCCGTGCACCTTTCACCACAATGTGCACTTCTGGACTCTTTATACCTTATCGACATCGTCATTCTATTTACGCGCAAGTCACTCTCACCATTCGATTGCGTAGAACTCCGTTACAAAGTGTCCATAATAGTTAAATATTTGTCTTCTCAAGGGATACCCCCTTTTTAAAATATTTCCCACTGCCTTCCTATCAAGTTCGGACGTGCTACTCTGATTGTTCATGAATATATGGATTCTCGTCCTTCTCTAACGATGCTAAATCCACTCTACCACTTCCATTTGTCATATTAGTCCCCCAAGCCTAAATTTTACCCATCCATTTCCATGTCTCTTTTTTCGGCGATTCTCACATTAGCCAACCAAGGTGTCCACACACCCTATAAATCATGCATATGGGTTCAAACATCATATATGCTTCACACATACGCCTAATTATTTATTGCCCCTGTATTCGCAACGTGGCTTAACCACTTGGGCATTCTCAATCACCCCAGGATTTGAAATCCTAAATCCTCGTTAACATCATTCCATCCTTCAACCTCCTTAAATAAAATAAAATAAAATTTTCAATACTTCCTTACCACACAACTGGCTTTACTGGCCTTATATCGAAATTTAGCTTTCAACTTACAATTATAACTACATATTTTTATAACGATTGAGATACCGAACTCATGGACGAATGGCCAAACATCTCCCTACTACCAACCTTACGCTAAGTTTTATGCGTGGGATGTCTCGCAAAGTGAAATCCAAATAAGGAACCCCACCGATACACTACTACCTAGCATTGTCGATCATCGAAATCCATTAGGCCCTCAGTCCATAATATGTACCCCTATATTTCCGTCTCTTGATACTAAAATTACATCTTCTTTCGCAATTACTCTTAAACAAGGAACTTCCTCCAAAAGATAATGTCAGTTAACATTAGTGTAATCACATTCCATAAACATCGTGCACATATAATCGGGGATCTCGAAATTCTATCCCCAGACATACAATTATGAGTATTAACTCCCACGTCTCTAAAGGGTGATATAACAATGCGCTCCATCTGTTACCTAGTGCTGAGCGTTAAACATAATAACAAGCTAAATATTTCCGCTGAACAGTAAATTCAATACACTCTGGATCATAACAATAAAGTCCCTACACATACCGGGATTGATTATCCGAGACCACTATACCTTTCGAAGTCTCTATAATATATATATATATATATAAATGCGAGCTCGACCCTCTTGCAGGTGAGGTTTTCCCATAACAAAACATTCTACATTGAGGTAGTAACCCCGATAGACTTGCGATATTCTCCCACTACTGGTCTAATCATTTCCATAAAATCATAATCAGGATAATATCATACTCGTATAACATATCACAAAAATGAGTAATAACAATAAAGTATATACCACTATAAATACACCCATGCATCCTCCGCGGGTACCTCTAAGGGTAACCCCGCTATACAAGAAAAAAATACTCACATAATAATAACGTAGTTGATATATACACTAAACTCATCTCACATGCGAATATAGAATTAATAAAATGTAGTAACTCCTTTGTGCCACATAAAATACGCATCATCCTCTAAGGGGGGTAAAACTCATACTTCTACCTTGCCAATCGCCCTGGCTGCTTTAATGGTCCTTGGATATAGCACACCTGTCCGAACCAAACCAAAAATTACAATAACTATTTCCTTTGCTAGGCATCATACCCTTATCCCTTTACTCGATTCGAGAAAATTTTAACACATGGGGTTTTACTCTCCCCAAAAAGCCTTTACACCTAACCACGTATCTCCGGTCATACTGACCATATTAGGGTTGTCGTTCTCTCGGACTTTGGTAGTCTCGATTCTGATGGCTACCTCTGTTGTTCCATTAGCTTTGATGGCCCTAAGGAACATGTTACTAGCTTCAACAGCCCTTACTGAATTCACCATCGCTCGGTAAAAATTTAGCTATCCGAATCATCTAAATGGGTCCCCTGATGGGTCTCCCCCTTGTTGTGCTTTACTAATACTATTTCACCCAATCTTACTCTCTGACTAAATTCTTTGATTCTTGTAACTCCCCGTATAAGGAAGCGTTAACACCCACATCGATAAACACAACATTTTTGTCATTTGTATTAATCGCCCAAGCCCCATAAGTGCTAGCAAAATTATACCTACTTCATCCGGTGCAAGGTTCGCTAATTTATTTAAATTCATTTTTACAAAGTGACCTCTGTCCAACCTTCTTATGTGAGTTTAGAACGTTCGCATCTTATCTTGAACATCTAATGAAGGAACTTATGGTCAAACCATACCTATGCGCCTTCTCTTGATAGAACATTCCACTTCTAAGTGTGGTGGTTGCCTCTCACCATTGTAACTATGCTCAAACGAGCTAAGAAAAAATTTACCCTAAATTTTCACTCCCAGTTAGCCATACTCTGACACATGTTCTAACCTTTGGATATTTTATCTTCGTTGGCTAACACACGTTATTTTTGCATTTCTAGAATTTCCACTGTTGGTTATCTTCCATGTTTCCTCTGACTCTCTCCCGATCCAACCTTGTTGGGTGAGTCTAATTTGACTCCACTTTCTACTATAGCGGTACCTGAAAGTCCTATGGTGTGCCCAAGCCATCTTTACCATCCTGGCCTTAACTACGGTCATCATTATTGAATATATCATATAACCTCAATTGAGCTTTACCTCCTGTTGTCTGCCTAACTGCCCTCGCCTGGCATGCTGCATGGTTCGGCACACGAACACACCCGAATGCAAATAAGATTCACTATCATATACATTATAGCAGGAGAATGAAATCTCACCAAAGGAATCAACAATCCTAAATGTAGGGCTCTATATCAAAGAAAGCTACGCCGGAAGAATAATAAGCCGCACATATCCTAAAGGACACTAGAACTTTATGCTCTGATACCACCTGTAACACCCCGTCTAATTAAATACCGGGTAGCTATTCCTTTATTAAATTAATATAGAATATCAAGTTGGTTCAGTCTTAGCATCATTGTCGAAAACAATTAGTTAATTACTAGCCACCTAATATTTTAAAAGAGAGATGCCAAACTTCATTAATTAAATTAACAATTAACCACGTAATTAAATCATCAACCATCAATCGCATAAACAATCTCCTATGAATAACCAACGAAATGAAATAAACTGAGTCTGGAGTAAACACTCCAACAATAATAATACCAGAGTAAGATAAAATCCCAGTACGAGAGTCTGAATAAATAAATCAATAACTGAAATAATGAAAGTCTGTAACTACAACCTCTAAATAAGAATGGGCGACATGCCCTAACTGATACAAATGACTCTGAAGGAACCAAAGATAAATATGGACGCGTCTACGATTGAGATCCTGTAGCTTCCACGGCAGCTACAGCACGTCCTCAGAATGGATATCCTATGCTTGGTGTCCCTGTGGATGAAAACTTAAAAGGTTTTACAAAACAAAATAGATTTGGAAGCAAACGGGTCAGAGCCCGAGGTGAAAATATTTTAAAACCACAAGTATTTAAATTACAATATTAAACAACACATATATTAAGCATGTTAGTCAAGTGCCCTCACTTAAGATCCTCACCCCTCAGCTTTTGTGCAAGCCGAACGCATCCTTTAAATTCCACCTAGTTACACCACTACCTGACTAGTCTATTCTACCCTCATCTAGACGGTTCTTATTTTAGATGCCACCCATTTTATTTAAATAGAGTATTTTCACAACTCACAAATTCAATAACCAGAGTACTTAGCTCAAGTATTAGTTAAGTCTACATTGTTCTTAACTCCATTAAATTCCTTAATTATTCACATCTATTAAGTAGCGGTGAATCATTCACAAGTATATATATAAATCACTCTCAATACATATATACATATAAGGCACCCAAAGGCTAATCTGCGTTGCACGCATACTCTGCTATCGAATCTCGGTACATCTCGTACATAAGGATCACGTGTTTCTAAACGCTCAGGAACAGTTTCAATACAAATCACACATAGTGGAGGCGAACATTGTCCACATACCCATGAATCACGTACATACCTATGCTCCCATGGTCAGCTGACTTATCAACTCACAAATGAGCCATTCACAATCCTATGTCCTTAAGATACGAGTCTAAATCCCCCCGAAGGCACACAAAGATAAGACGGTCCTTTTTCGAAAATCAACCTCCCGTGATAGCAAGTATGGTAGGTCTGTCATACACATAATCATCCATATAATAAGTATTCACACAAATTAGGTAATCATCATTTTAGTGTAGGTATATTCCAGTCCCATATCGTATGTCTTACACATGTAATAATATCGTCCCATTTATTCTACACAATAGATTTTAACGCGATAATTCTCGACGTATAGCTCCGAGCACATACCCTATCCCAAAAGGTTACTAAGTCCCCCGCTAATATCTAAGGTTATATCAGTATTTAAAGTTTCCCCCTTTTTCTCTTTAACCTCAAATTCAATTTGGATCAAAAGGTATTCAGGTTCTCACAACTTACAATCGTACCTCACTAGTCGGATATTCGTGAATCTACCACATAACCTCAATTAAATCTAATAATTTTTTGGGCTTCAAATACCATCCTACTGGTCTTCCCTAAGTACCAAGGTTCTCAATCAATCATCACTAAAAAATTCTGAAGGTTGGAAGTTATTCAATTATTTAAAGGAAAATACTTCACTTTTTCTAGAGGAGTCGATCGATCGAAGAAATGGATCGATCGATCGACGGTAGATCGATCGACATGCTTGGATCGATCGATCGATCAAGCAGTTATCTGCCCAGAATTCTTTAACAATTACGAAATTCTACCATTTTTACACCTCCAAATCCCATTACAACGTCCCAAACTCCCAAATGAGTATACTAATCATGAAACCAACGTTACTACACCAGTCTTAACGTTCAAGATTCATCAAAACATCACAGATTATCGATTTCTTGGATTAAAAGTCATTAAAAATACTATAACCCTAGTTTTTCATTATCTCTTCAAAAATCATTATAAACCTCAATTCAATTTCATGATTTCCTAACTCTTAGTCTATAATTCATTCACTTAATGATTTCAGAAGGTCCACTACATGCAAACCTACCCAAGTTCATGATTTAGTCTGTAATTTCACATTATCACAATTATTCATAATTTGTTTCCAAATCTAATTTATCATGTAGAATATATGCCATAAATCTTTGCAAGATAAATCACTTGCCTGAATTATAGATGATACTTTAAAGAGACGGTATGGGAGTGATCCTTGCTTTCTGATCTATTCGATGGTGGTGACGATGGTGCAAAGCCCTCTAAGTGGTGGTTCTCGTTTGGGAACTTCCTTTTATTCCTCTCCAATGGCCGTTTATGAATTTCAGTTGTGAAACCATAAGGGACTCAAGTGTTGGATGATATAATCAGTCTAAAATCCATGGGTTACTATTCCTCAAAAAGTCCAAATGACTAAAATACCCTCCCGAGATGTCAGTTAGGCCTAAAATACCCCGGGACCCGAACTAAACCCCGGGCTAGTGTTTTCTGACTATCTCGACCCTTCCGGACATGTTGGCACACTCAAAATGATCATACGGATGACATAAAAATCAATTATCTTTTAAATCCCTTAAATTGGATCCTGACACGACTGACACGCGCGTCCCAACTTAATTAATGAAACTGTCGTATTTTTAACTCACGACAATTTTAATAACTTAATAATCACTTATTACCATAATCACTCAGTAATATTCAACATTATCATCATAATCAAATATTAACTCTCATCTCGCTAGTTATTTAAATCAGAATTAATTTCGAATTAATTATCCTAAATTAATTTAATTAATCCCATAATTAAAAGCAATTTCATTTAATTAATCTCATAATTAAAAGCTATAAAAATACGGGGTATTACAGATTTAATTGCAACAAAATATGATGAGTGAAACACGTGAAAGGGCTGTGAGAGTAAAAAATTAACTCGCCGTTAAAGTCATCGTTTAAAAGAGCTCAAAAAAATTAAAAGCAATAAAAAGATAAATTTACCAACAAAGGGCCACCTCAAAAGAAAAATAAATGATTATTATTTATGAGGAAGTTTGGATGGAAAGTAATGAAAAACGAATTTGCACGTCCTGACAACGTCATGAAAAAACATTACATAGTTTTAGACGTTATTGGTGTGGGAATCATTCTTGACTTTTATGTGTTGATGGATTGAGTCGATGTCATTTAAATTTAACACTTTCAACACCTAAGGACGATTTTGAGATCCATTCATTAGGAGTACACATATTCATCTTGCACATATGTTATATTTGATTACTTTGATTTTACTATCAAATATGTTCACACCCCATTCATTTCGTCTCCATGATTTGGGTGTCTTAACGAAAATTCATGGTGTGTGATTTTTGTAAAAATTATTTTTGCAATTTTGTATGAAAAAATAAAAAATGAAAAATATTTTGTGGAAGCTTTTGAGTTACTCATTTGCATGAGCGTAGTTTGATTCATATTTGCTATGCATTTTTATCGTGATAACTCCATGTTTATTCGTTTTCTTGTCTATTTCGGTCAAAAAAAAGGGGAGAACGAATTATGGGGGAGTTTTTGCATATGGGGAAGATTTGATCATTAATTGATTTATACTTATATCAATTCAAACTCGATGCGTCACGAAGGTATTTTCTTTTTCTCATGTGTGTAGATACAAAAATTGAAGATCGTTACTTTGTACATCCTGATGAGAAAAGCTTAAAGATTTGAAGATTTGATGTTAAAGATTTTTAAAGAAAGTTTTAGACTTGCATTTTTTATACCTTTTCAGTTTTGGGTTCATACGAGGGTATTAGATTTGTATAGGCATTTTGTTTTGATAATTCGGATGTTTTTATTTTGTATCGGCATACACATAGGAGAGATTTGTAAGGACGTATTTTATAAGTCATGTTTTCAATTAAGTATGTCGTATACCGCTACAACAGTCGAATACTTATACAAGATCAATCATGCATCAAGACGACTCCGAATATCAAAGTTCTTCAACATTCAAGCCTCCGCGAGATTAATTTTGGTAAGGTTGTGTTTAAGTACCTTAACGGTTCACTTAGAGTGTTGGGATATTTTTCACAAAATATTTTCTAAGTGTTGAAGCGGAGTGTTTTCGTCAAATATTTTTTTCTAAGTGTTGAGACAGACTATTTTCTGACGAAACAAAAAATATTTATTTTTTAATATCTCGTTCGAGCGATAGAGGGACTTCGTTTGAGCGACATGGCTATGTCGCGCGAAGTCATTTGAATGACACGTATCATCGTTCGAGCCACACTGACAACTCGTTCGAGCGACGCGCCGCCTTAAGTTTTTTATAAATAGGGTGTTAAACCGTTACCTTTTCGATTAGAAGGCCTGACGTTTTAGTTTCTGCAAACACTGAAAATCGACAAAACACTTTGTCTTCTTCGTTTAGGGTTTAATCCTTTATGTTTTCAATTCACAAAATATCCCAATCTTTATGTGAATTGTTTTGGAAACCAAGATACAACTTTGTTGAAGTTTTCTCTTATAGAGAGGGTAAATCTATGCTTGACGACTGCGTGTCGATTGGGAGTGCTCGAGGGTATTCCTGGTTGATGCGGACTGCGTGTTCGTGTAGACTGTTGCGGTTTTTCCATTGCTGACTCTAGACTGTGCGTCTATGTGATTGTTCTGAGGAGTGATCATTGCGAATTTCATTGTAATCATTGTAAGTATTATAGTAAAATAAAAGGTTTTGCCCGAAAGGAATTTTTTCTGAAATCTGTGAGTTAGCTATTTTATTTGTGATGGTTTGACACACTCACGTAGTTGCATGTTTAGGGGATGAATTAATTTGGTTTGATATTTGTCACCGATTAAATAAGGTTAACTTGGAAATTTTCGAATTCGGTCTAATCAGTATCACACACACATTCACAAATTGGTTTCAGAGCAGGTTACACTAATTTATTGAGTATTCCTATTTCCGCAAAAAAATTGTGTGATATTGATTTTTTCTTTAAATTTATTTTCTGAAAAATCGCAATTTTTCAATGGAGCACTTATATAATCGGATGCCCATTTTTTACGGGTCTAATTTTGCCTACTGGAAAGCACGTATAAACCACAGTTAAAGGCCATTGATGAGCGTGTTTGGGTAGTTTGTGAAAGAGGGTGGACACCTCCCACTGTCACTGTAGATAACGTAACATCTTTAAAACATGTGACTACCTGGACTGAGGACGAATTTAAATGGAGCAATTTTAATTCACGTGGGCTGAGTGCAATTTCTGGTGTCGTCACTCCTGAGGAATTTTGACATATTATAACGTGCGCCATGTCAAAAGAAGCGTGGGACATTTTACAACTTACCCACGAAGGCACAAATGCGGTGAAAGAGTTGAAAATCCAAAATTTAACTACTCAATTTGAAATGATAACCATGTTGAATTTGAGTGTTTTGATGATTTTTACGCACGTTTATCTGATCAGCACTAATTTCAATCTTGGTGAGCCCATTCCCAATGCTCTAGTGGTTAAAAAGATTTTGAGATTGATGCCTAAACGTTTTATTCAAAAGTGGCATTTTTAAATACCTTAGGTGGTTTGGGCAATTTAAAATTGGAAGAGCTGCTAGGAGACCTCCAGACATTTGAAATTGACATATTTCCTGACACTATCAAGCCTAAGGATAGAGGGATAGCACTTAGAGCCACGACTAGGAAGGGAAAAGAAGTGTCCACAAGAGAGAAGAAAAAGAAAGTGAAAGCTTGTGAGTCCGACTATGAGGTGAGGTTGATTTTGATATGGCCATGCTTGCAAAAAAATTTAAAAAGTTTCTCAAGTTTTCAAAAAAAAATCTTCTAATAAAAGATTTTTTGAGAAAAATAAAAAGGAGGCCAAAGAGATCAGTGAGACAGAGGAGGAAGAAAAGTGTTTTCAGTATGAGGGGAGAGGGCATAGAGTTTTTGAGTTTCCTACTAGGCTAAGGAGAAAGGGCAAGAAAATTTGCATGCCAGCCACTCTTAGTTATAGTGAGGATGACGTGAATGATTCTGAGGATGAGTCTTCACATGGAAAGTTTGTTGCCTTTTTAGCTAGCCACGTGAGCACACCTAGTTTATCCCACGACGATGAAGATACTTGTGCACGAGAGACCCCCGAGGAGGAGGATAGTTTGACTGTTTTGAGTGATGGTGATAGTCAGGATGACCCTCGGGAGACATGGCCCCACAACGCCTGTGTTAGCCCTCTATCTTTAATAAAGATAGAGTGGTACTCGTCCTCATCAGGGTTAGTCAATGGTTCCAAACCTTTGTCTGAGATCACTTTCTTATCAGAAAAGATAAGCCGCTGAAAACATGGAACAACTCTAGTGTTGCAGCTCGGCTCGGGTAGCCTGTTCCAGCTTGAGCAGCTCGGTCAGCACTACCCTAAAGGGCAGTTGGGATTCCTGATGCTCGTAATAGAGATATAGATCCGGAGGATGGGTTGAGAGATTTGGAGAGAGAGTTAAAGATTTTGAGGGTGTTTGAGGCGAAATCAAATTAACTCGAGAAAGTGAAGATTTCTTTGAGTGAACAGTTGATTGCTTTAGATCGGGAAAAGAGTTATTTGATCAACACAGTGTCTAGTCTGACGACACGTGTATCCCTATACGTAATTATCTATTTTGTTGGCATACCAATATTCATGGACTGTCTTATCGGCTCGGGGGTTCGCGCATTCGGACTGAGTACCACATGTCGGCACAGGTGGGCTTGACGATGTGTAGGTTTGTTAGGACATTTTTGTCCATTAGCATTTTATATGTCGTACGCCGTTACACCGTTGAGAAAATTCAAGAATCTTTCGCTCATCAACGGAATCCGAATATCAAAAAGCAGAAAAGGAATCAGGGAACAGACCGGACCGATCCGCCTAAAGAGACCGAACCGATCCGCCTGCTGAGGTGAGGCCAGTGTACCCCGGATCCATAGCGAACCGATGAAGCCAAAATGCCGAACCGATCCGATGCCAACCGGATCGATCCACCTTCAGATAAAAGAACCGATCCGGTTCATCCGGACCGATCCTCCTAAAGAGACCGGACCGATCCGACGAGGATAATTCCAATCAGATCGTGTTCAGATCATGTTCCGAATTTTAGGGCTCAAGTTCTCCTATTTAATCCCACTACGGGAAGTGGTTTTTTCAAGACTTCTACACACGATTTTCAGAGTAGAGAAAGCCCAAGTCTTCACCTATTGAGTACCAATACTCTAGGTATTTTGATTCACACAAAATCCATACATTTGTGAAACCTTTTGGTAACCCAGGAACGCAGTTTTGCAGTTCAACCCTTGTGGAGGAGACCATTCTTCTTCTCCATTGAAGCCCTACTAGAAAGGGATAATTCCAGCCGCGACTACAGAATTCGATACCTGAGGGTAATTCTTAGTCAACTTGTATTTTCATTGTAATCCGATTGTAAGCCGTTTTCTTACAAATTATAGTGAAAATAAATGGTTTTGCCCCTGAGGGGGATTTTTCCTTAATTGCATGTGTTTGAATGTTCTTGCGTAAATTATCTATTTATTCAATCACATACTGCTGCATGTTTAGGGGTTGTTTGTGTTGAAAGGGTTTTATATATAACTTGATCATTTGAACGCGAGCACACACGTTCTCAAATTGGTATCAGAGCAGGTTACGCTAATCTATCGCGTATTCCTATTTTCCGCAAAAAATTTCTAAGATATCAATTTTCCAAAAAAAAAATTGATTTTTGAAAAAGTGCGTGTTCAAATGGAGAAGTCATATTATAAAATGCCTGTTTTTGATGGGTCAAATTATGCTTATTGGAAAGCCCGTATGAGGTCGGCTTTAAAAGCCATTGATGAACGTGTCTGGATTTTGGTTGAATGAGGGTGGACTCCTCCCACCGTGACTGTTGATAATGTGACCAACTTGAAACCTGATATTTCTTGGACTGATGAAGAAATTAAATGGTCATCTTTTAATTCTAAGGGTCTAAGTGCTATTTCTGGGTCTGTCACACCTGATGAGTTCAAACGCATAATTACATGTACCACGTCAAAAGATGCATGGGATGTTTTACCACTCACCCATGAAGGAACTAATGCTGTGAAAGAGTCTAAGTTGCAAAACTTGACAACTCAATTTGAAACAATCACCATGCATGATTCTGAATGCTTTGATGAATTTTATGCTAGACTTTCTGACATTGTGAATACTAGTTTTAATCTTGGTGAACATATTCCGAATGCTAGAGTTGTTAAAAAGATTCTTCGTTCTTTGCCTAAGCGTTTTATCCCTAAAGTCACTGTGCTAAATTCTATGGGTAATTTAAATACGCTAAAATTGGAAGAACTTGTAGGAGATTTGCAAACTTATGAAATTGATATGTTCCCTAAAAATGCTAAATCTAAAGATAAGGGAATTGCTCTTAAAGCCCAAGAGAGAAGGAGTGAGGGGTCAGCTAGAAAGAGGGTAGAGTCATCTAGAAAGAGAGAGACTGACACGTCAGATTCTGAGTGCGATTTTGACTTAGATGATTTGGCTCTTTTCGCAAAAAATTTCAAGAGGATTCTCAAATTTAAGAAAAATGGCAATTTTAAAGATAAAAAGAAATTTGAGAAAAATAAGTTTGAAAAGAAAAATGAAAAAGATTCCAAAAATCCTCCTCTGAAAGAAAGTGAAAGATGTTTTGAGTGCGATGGTAGGGGTCATAGATCCTTTGAGTGTGCCAATCGTCTGAATAGAGAGAAAGGGAAAGTTGTCCTTAATGCTACTCTTAGCGACGACAGTGAGGTCGAGACGGTGGATTCAGGAGATGAATCACCGCATGAGTGTAACTTCACCGCATTCATGGCCAGTCATGTGAGAACTCCTAGCTCTCCTCACGACGATGAGGATGATGCTTCACAGGGACACCTCGACAGTGAGATCGATGTGAGTGAGGGGGAGGATGACACAAGTGAGAGCGAGAGTGATATACAACGCGCCTACGCTGAGTTATATTCTGAGTCTTTTAAAAATAAAAAGCGTAATAAAGCATTAGTTCTTAAGATCACCTGCTTAGAGGAAGATTTAAAGAAAGCGAAAGAAAGAGAGTTCTCCACCTGCACCGCCCTGAGAGAGAGAGATTCTACATGTGTCGAGAATGAGAATTTGTTTAGAGAGAGAGAAAGTGTTTTAGAGAAAGAGAGAGGGGAATTGATTAAGCAAGTGGCTAGTCTTACGAGTCAGCTCCATTCCTCCGTGGAGACTCGAAAGAAACTTGAAGCCCTTGTTGCTCAGCTGACTCATGATCTTGAGAAAGCACAGGAAGTCAAGGTACAAATTGAGGACAGATCTGGGAAGATGGGAAAGATGCTCCTCGGCCCCGCTTTAGGTTTTGGTGATCGTCAAGGAATTGGATATGATGGTGCCTCCACGTCCCAAATTGCACCTGGACCAGTTCCTGAGTTTACTACAACTCCTTATGGTCACCGTAAAAAACCTCGAAGGAGAGTTCGACCAAGAAAAGCAAACCAAGGTCCGCCTTTGACTGTGCTCTTTTGTACTTATTGCAAAAGAAAAGGCCACCTTAGGGAAACTTGCTATAGCATGGGTCGGACACGACGTATTACTGCTCCACCACGTCATACTGATGAGTTTTCTAGTCTGAGAGAGCGAGTTGAGTTCTTAGATGCCACGACTCAAAGTTTGATGAAAGAATTCCGACGGATGTCTTCGCCGTTAGTGAATGCTTCTCACATTCCAGCTAAAATCAACAACAACAAAGGCAAACAAAAGGTCATCTCTGCTTGGGTGCCTAAGAAAGATAAAAAGGCTTTTGTTGTTCATGTTGCTCTCAAAGCACATAATACCTCTCAGTGGTATTTTGATAGTGGGTGCTCCAGACACATGACAGGTGATGCCTCATTTTTTACTACTCTTGAGGACTATCAAGATGGCAAAGTCACCTTTGGAGATGGGAGTAAGTCTAGCATTATAGGACGAGGTACTATCGAGTTACCTGGTTTTCCTAAGCTAGAAAATGTTTTGTACGTCAAAGGTTTGAAAGCAAACCTTCTCAGCATTAGCCAGCTGTGCGACACTGACTTTGCAGTAAAGTTTGACCGGGACCCGTGTAAAGTCTACAATCAAGCCGGTAAACTTTTGATGCAAGGGGTGAGGACCAAGGATAATTGCTATGGGACTGAGCCCACATCCTCACTTGTCTGCAACAGCGCCACGATCACTCCTATGGATCTGTGGCACCAACGTCTAGGTCACGTGAACGTTAGAGATCTTAATCGTTTATCTAAAAAGGACCTAGTACATGGCTTAACATCTCTTGGAAAGTCGACTTCAACCGTTTGTGGACCCTGTCAGTTGGGAAAACAAATTCGTAGTCCTCATAGGAAGTTGCATTCCATTACCACCTCTCGTGTTCTGGAGTTGATTCACATGGATCTTATGGGTCCCACTCGTACTGAGAGTCTAGGTGGTAAGAGGTACATCCTCGTGATGGTAGATGATTTCTCCAGGTACTCCATTGTAGGTTTTCTGAGAGAGAAATCCGATGTTGTAGATTTTTTAACGACTAAGTGTCGTGTCCTGCAAAATCAACATGGTGTCTCTATTAACAGAATACGTAGTGACAACGGCACTGAATTTAAGGAAGCAAAGGTGGATTTGTACTGTGATAGCCTTGGGATCAAACATGAGTTTTCTGCTGTGAGAACTCCTCAGCAAAATGGGATTGTTGAGAGAAAGAATAGAACGATCCAAGAGATGTCTAGATCTATGCTTCTAGGTCGTAAAGTCTCTAGGAGATTTTGGGCAGAGGCAGTGTCTACTGTATGCCACACGGTGAATAGGGTGTATCTGCGTCCACACACTCTTCACACTCCTTATGAGTTGTGGACTGGCAAGAAGCCCAACCTGGCATATTTCCGTGTTTTTGGGAGTAAATGCTACATCCTACGGGATAGAGAGCAATTAGGTAAGTTCGACTCCCGGAGCGACGAGGGAATATTTCTAGGATATTCATCGAATAGTAGAGCGTACCGGGTGTTTTAACCTGAAGAGCTCTAAGATTATGGAATCAATAAACGTCACCGTGCAAGATGACGAACCTCCGACGGTTATTGATCCTAATCTTCAGTGTGAGGATGAGGATTGTTCTGACAGTGATTTACCTGTTCCTCTCTCACACTCTGTGGACCCTACTCCTGTATTAGGGGACTCACCTGCTTGGGTTCGCAAGAGTAATGACCCATCTGCCATTGTTGGCGATCCCACTCTAGGGGTCAAGACTCGTGCTCAGCTAGAGAACGTTGTTAGCCATCTTTGTTATACGTCCAAAGTCGAGCCCAAGAACCATAAAGAAGCACTCAAGGATGAACACTGGATATCTGCTATGCAGGATGAGTTGCTTCAGTTTAAAAAGAATAATGTCTGGGACTTAGTTCCCCGACCTAGTGAGACTAATGTGATAGGTACCCGGTGGATTTTCAAGAACAAAATGGATGAATATGGTACCATAATCAGAAATAAGGCTAGGTTGGTCGCTCAAGGCTACACACAGATAGAGGGTGTAGACTTTGGGGAGACATTTGCTCCTGTTGCGAGGCTTGAGTCCGTCCGTCTTCTACTCGCCATCGTGTGTCATCTGCGCTTCAAGGTATATCAGATGGATGTCAAGAGTGCCTTTATGAATGGCATTCTACAGGAGGAGGTTTATGTGGAACAACCAAAAGGGTTTAAAGACCCTCAGTACCCTGAGCACGTCTACTATCTGAGGAAAGCCTTGTATGGTTTGAAGCAAGCACCCCGTGCTTGGTACGAGAGGCTTACTTCCTATCTCTTAGCTCGTGGCTTCAAAAGAGGGGGAGTAGATATGACGTTGTTCGTCAGGAGAGATGACGGTGCTATTTTGGTTGCCCAGGTCTATGTGGACGACATAGTCTTTGGATCCACATGCTCCCAGCATGCTCACCATTTTGAGAAGGAGATGAAAAGAGAGTTTGAGATGAGCATGGTTGGTGAGCTTACATTCTTCCTTGGTCTCCAGGTTCGTCAGCTAGAGGATGGGATGTTCATCTCCCAATCCAAGTATGCTAGAGACCTAGTGAAGAAATTTGGTTTAGACTCCGCTAAGCATGCACGTACACCTATGAGTACCACTACCAAGCTTAGTAAGGACACTTCAGGCAAGGACGTAGAGCAAACCTTATATCGGAGTATGATAGGTAGTCTTCTCTACTTGACTTCCAGTCGTCCCAACATCGCCTTTAGTGTTGGAGTCTGTGCGCGATATCAGGCGTCCCCGAAAGAGTCACATTTACTTGCTCTAAAACATATCATTAAATACATGAGTGGGACTTTCTCATACGGTATTTGGTATTCCTTTGATACTGATGACCGTTTGTCTGCCTATTCAGATGCCGATTGGGCCGGGGATGTAGATGGATGTAGGAGCACTTCTGGTGGGTGTTTCTATTTTGGTTCTGCTCTTGTCTCCTGGCTGAGCAAGAAGCAAAATTCCATCTCTTTGTCCACTGCGGAGGCTGAGTACATAGCCGCCGGGAGTTGTTGCACACAACTCTTGTGGATGAAGCAAATGCTGGAGGATTATGGGATATCACAGGACACCATGACCATTTCCTGTGATAACACGAGCGCGATACACATATCCCGCAATCCAGTTCAGCATTCGCGCACAAAACACATCAGGATACGTGAGCACTTTATACGTCAGTTAGTTGAAGAGAAAGTCGTATCCCTGAGTTTTGTTCCCACCGACCGTCAGTTAGCCGATATTTTCACGAAACCTTTAGATGCCCTTAGATTTGAGAGTCTTAGGAAATCTTTAGGGATTTGCACAGTTGACTGAGGGGTTGGTCTATGTCTAGAATAGGATGCTTCTTCATGTTCATATCATATGCTTCCTATTGCTAGTCTGTTTTATATGTACCATTGCTTAGTTGTACAGCTTTGTTTTATTCTTGTTGCTTTTTATATTTCTTTTGAAAAATACAAAAAGATTTTCCTTTAAGAAAAATTTTGAGAAAAAGCACAAAAAGATTTTATTTTGATAATTTTTTTTTTTAAAAAGGCCAAAAAGATTTTTCTGTTTTTGCACCTTTTATGGATGCGCATTTAAGTTAGCCAAGTCACAACTTCATTCCATATATCCATGTGACTGTTTGATAGAGATTTGAGAGGCTACATCATTTCATCCATGTGCTTTACATTGATTGGAGTCTTTTAGATGTAATTAGTGATATCTTCCTACATGTTTGACTCCTATATCCTTTATTGCACACATGCACGGATATATTTGATTATTGCACTTATCTATCTCATGTTGGCTTGCGTGTTTTCATCTCAATCCTGTCTATATAATGTAAAATATGCGATAAAACTTGACAAGATTGGAATGCATGTAAAAACCGTTTTGGTGAGACTGTGTGTTTTTGTATAACGGGGAGGGGCTGCGAAAGGTAATCATATATCCTTTGCGCAAAAGCCACCGCTAAAAAGGTCCTAAAAATGGAGCAATTTTAATATCCGAGGTCCTAAGAGGTTAAAAGAGCCTGAAAAAATTTACAGGCAATAAAAAGCAATTCATGCCAAATATGGGCCACTTAGGTTTCACAATCAATTCTCCAAAGTTTGAGAATTTAGAATGCCTCTATTCAAAATTATATCTGAGGGAGTTTGGTTGGAGAATCTTTAAAACGGGTTTGCACTTCCTTGAAAGTCCTGAAAAAGCATAAAATCATTTTGGACGTTATTGGTGTGAAAATCATTTTGAGCTTTGATTTGTTGAATTGATTGAGTCAATATCTTATACTGTCACTCTTTTACACCAAAGGAAGCATTTGAGTTCATTCGCTAGGAATATCCAATATTCATCGTGCACATATGTCATGTTTGTATGCATTGATTTTCCTATCGAATTTGATCAGACCACTTCATTTACGCTATCATCGACTTGATTGATTTCTGTTTATTCATGGTGTTTTTTTATCCTAGTGACACCCCTCACTTGCTTATTTGATTTATTTCTCTCATTTGTCTATTTGGGGACATCATAAAAAGGGGGAGAATGAATTATCTTATTATGGAGGAGAATTGAAATTTGAGTTTGCTCATAAATTGATATATATATATATATATATATATATATATATATATGTTTATCTCTCATTTCAAACTCGATATGTCACTTGGGGTATTTTGCTTTTTCTCATGTGTGTAGGTACTACATTGATTATCATTGTATTGCACACCCTGATGAGAAAAGCGTTGAGATTCCTGAAGATTTGAAGATCAAACCATGCAGTCTTATTCACTTGTACTCTTTCAGTTTTGGGTTCATGGAAGGGTAGATTTGTATAGGCAATTTTTTATGATTGATAATTCGGATGTTTGTTTTTATGTATGTACCGGCATAAACATAGGGGGATATTTGTTACGACATTTTTGTCCATTAGCATTTTATATGTCGTACGCCGTTACACCGTTGAGAAAATTCAAGAATCATTCGCTCATCAACGGAATCCGAATATCAAAAATCAGAAAAGGAATCAGGGAACAGACCGGACCGATCCGGCTCAGATAAAAGAACCGATCCGGTTCCTCCGGACCGATCCTCCTAAAGAGACCGGACCGATCCGCCTGCTGAGGTGAGGCCAGTGTACCCCGGATCCATAGCGAACCGATGAAGCCAAAATGCCGAACCGATCCGATGCCAACCGGATCGATCCACCTTCAGATAAAAGAACCGATCCGGTTCATCCGGACCGATCCTCCTAAAGAGACCGGACCGATCCGACGAGGATAATTCCAATCAGATCGTGTTCAGATCATGTTCCGAATTTTAGGGCTCAAGTTCTCCTATTTAATCCCACTACGGGAAGTGGTTTTTTCAAGACTTCTACACACGATTTTCAGAGTAGAGAAAGCCCAAGTCTTCACCTATTGAGTACCAATACTCTAGGTATTTTGATTCACACAAAATCCATACATTTGTGAAACCTTTTGGTAACCCAGGAACGCAGTTTTGCAGTTCAACCCTTGTGGAGGAGACCGTTCTTCTTCTCCATTGCAGCCCTACTGGAAAGGGATAATTCCAGCCGCGACTACAGAATCCGATACCTGAGGGTAATTCTTAGTCAACTTGTATTTTCATTGTAATCCGATTGTAAGCCGTTTTCTTACAAATTATAGTGAAAATAAATGGTTTTGCCCCTGAGGGGGATTTTTCCTTAATTGCATGTGTTTGAATGTTCTTGCGTAAATTATCTATTTATTCAATCACATACTGCTGCATGTTTAGGGGTTGTTTGTGTTGAAAGGGTTTTATATATAACTTGATCATTTGAACGCGAGCACACACGTTCTCAAGGTTATATAGGTACTACGTAGAGCCATCATCTACGAGAGGTAGGTATTGACGATGACCCTTCCTATGTCACCGCTGGGAATGGTCCATGTAGAGGTGTCCTGCGTAGGGAACACCCTCAATTTATGTGTGTTTGTGTTGTTCGCTTAGGATAAGATATTCCTCTGGACTTGACAATAGAGCACGAATTAAACACCAACGGTAGTTGCTCTTGTGTGTCAAATATATGGAAGGACATATATTAATAATTACCCGGACTTTAATGTAATAAATTTAATTGTCTAAGAATGTGGGCAGTGATTATTATTCTTGACCCTATAATGCATAATATATGTTTATGCCTTATATGTGATACTTATGAGATTGGAATAAATGGGAATTGACAATTAAATGTAGGGATTATATTTAAATAATTAATTATCGATATATCCATTCTATAAATTTAAGATAACATCACAATTCATTATTTGGGACGTATTTGGTGCGAATAATATCACGCTTAGATGAGGGGTGAGGTGTTATACGCATGTGAGTGACGAAGGGGGGATATTTATTGTGCATCGACTGTATTATTGCATCATAAATTAATTAAGTTAATTCTTGCACACCTAGGGCTCTGTCCCAAATTTAAATATTTTGCCCCCAGGTGCTCCTAGACAGGGATAGCTGGATTGTGCTGTATCAGTCCTGCAGTCTCACTTGTGCTTCAGTTTTTAGCCTCTTCGATTCTACTATAGGTGCTCATTCTGTCGTACTTATTTATTTATTTGGGAACATTTATAAGGGCATAAGCCCAAGACTTTTACTTTATGTTGGTTGATACTTATATTACTATGCTTGGATATTTATTAGATTAGTAGTGGTTTCGATCTATTTATTTATTGTGAATGTGTTCGTGACATTTTGAACTTGGGCCTTAAATAATAATTACGTTATAGTTGCATTTGTGTTAAGGATGGTATTAATTGACAAGAAAGACCTATCTTCGGCGTATCGTGTCTGGCCAGCCTTTACGTGAGAAAATGGGGGTTGTTACAGTTGGTATCAGAGCACAGTTCTAGTGTCCTTAAGATATGTGTTTGCGCTCATTATGTTCTGCGTTGCGTTCTTTGATATATAGAGCCTATACTTATGACTCATTGTATTCTTACGATTGATACTAATTTGAATCTTGTTTGCTTTCAGATGGCAAACGGTCGTAGAGGCAGACCGAGGCGAGAAGTTCCACCGGTTGAGGAGGAGGAGGAGGAGGAGGCTCACCCGGAGCCACCACAGGCCCCACAGTTTATCACCCACGCTGAGATAGCCATAATTGTGTCTCAGGCAGTATCTACGGTGATCGCAATCGTGCTTCAGCATTTTCCACCGCCACAGGCACCTCAGCAGCCACCACTCCAGCAGATGGTTATACCAGCACAGGCACCAGGTTACATGTGTGATCAAGCAAGGGAGGCCTTTGTTAAGGTCCAGTCTCTAGAGTTCCCGGGAGGATCTGATATATTGGTTACGAGTCTGTGGAATAAGGACATTACGAGGCACTTGCGGATGGTTGATTGCACGTCGGTTCAGAAGTAGATGTTAGCTTCATTCAGATTGGCGGGGAGGCTCTTTAGTGGTGGGAAGCGGTTACGACTGTTGAGGAGAGGGACAGCCTCGCCATTGGACAGTTGTGGGAAAGGTTTGAGGGGAAATACTTTCCCCTAGCCATGCAGTCCAAGATGAGGACCAGGTTCACAGAGCTTAAGCAGGAGGGGCGTACTGTCGTCGAGTACGAGGAGGAGTTCACCGCCCTCTCGTACTTCTCCAGGGAGGATGTTCGTACTGAGAAGATGAGGATGGATAGATTTATAGCGGGGTTCGAATGGCATATCAGGAAGGCTCTTATGGGGAATCCAGCCTTCACGACATATAACCAGTTAGTTAATGATGCACTTCTCCACTGCCAGGATCACAAGGCTTTTCTGAAAAATAAGGGGGAGAAGCGACACGGAGGAGAGTCGTCTAGCCAGCAGGGCAAGGCGAGTGGAGGAAGTGGATCTGGAGCCAAGCAGCACAGAGGCACCCCATCCGCTGATCAGAGTAAGAGCTTTAGAGGTGCAGATGACCGACAGAGGCAGGGTCAGCATGATCAAAGTCAGGAAGGACAGGGCCAGCAGGGCCAATAGTATAAAGGCCATCAGGGCCAAGAACAATAGGACCGACAGGTTGAGCGGGGTCCGTTTCAGGGAAATTTATATACATGTGGTGAGAGGGGCCATACTTCGAGGAATTGCACGCGAGGGGACCAGGCAGCCCAGGGGCAGGGAGGTTTTAGAGGACTGCAAGCGCCAAAGGGACAGCGCCCACCGATTCCGGCTCAGGGAGCCATTGCACCAGCCGCTCCAGCACTCGCCACCCCACCTCAGGGGAAACAGCCATTGCAGTGAGGATGGCAATTTTCCCCTAAAACCCGATAATCCGCCGATACCCGAAAAAAAATCCCGAGAAATCCCCAAAAATTCGGGGATTGGGTCGGGTTTGGGGATTAAAAAAATTCTCGAAAAATTTCGGGTCGATTTCGGGGATACCCGATTTTTTAATATATAATAAAAAAAAGAATATATATATATATATACATATTATAATAAATATATACGTATATAAACATCAAAACCCTAACCTCACTTATTTTTTTACCCTCACGCCGCTAACCTCTCTTTTGTCACTCTAAAGCCTGATATACCCTCACCTCACGCCGCTAACCTCTCATACTCTCCCTCTCTTCTCTGTCACTCTCCCTCACGCAGTTAGGCAGCTACGCCGCTAACCTCTCATACTCTCCGACCGTGGCGCTGATTATACCTCACGCAGCTACGCAGGTAAACATCAAAGTCCTCTCTCTCCGTTATTACACAGGCGCCGGCCCCCGGCTGTTACTGTTATGATTTTAGCATGACTTGTTAATATTGTTAGAAGCAAACGTCTCTTCTGGGATGGGTACTTCGAGTACAGTTTCGAGATCATCTTCTCGATCCAAGTTGGGACGCAAAGTCCTCATATGATACATATGGAGTAGTAAAGAAAGAGAGTGTCTTAGATCCAAAACAGATTTAAAAATTACAAAATTATGTCTAGTGTATGAGAGTCGAACCCTTTGAATATTAAAATTGGGTTTTTTTTAGCATGATTTTATATAGGGTTGTTACTGTTATTTTTTTAGCATGATTTTAGATGTTTTCTTTTTTAGCATGATTTTAGATGTTTATTTTCTTTCTGATTGTTACTGTTATTTTCTTTCATGATTTTTTCTAATTGAGATCTAAAACTATTTTGGAGTTGCATTTTACTTGTGTTTAATCATTTTCTAATTGAGATGTAATTTAAAAGTAACTTTTACTTGGGTGCTTAAAGAGGAGTTGAAAAAAAAATCAAAACGGGTTCCCCACGGGGAACCCGATACCCGTTTTAAATGGGGACGGGGATCCCCGAACCCGTTATAACGGGGAACGGGGCGAGGACGGGGAATGATTTTTCTAATGGGGATGGGAATGGGGAGTTAAAACCCGATCCCGATCCCGAACCGACCCGTTTACATCCCTACATTGCAGTATGGGCGGGTATGTTTCCCATTTTTGGTCATGTTGGTCGCATTCTTTTTTATACAGGTGCATCGCATTCTTTTGTTAGCATGGGGTTCGCACGGGAGACGGGTATGGTAGATTTTGCATCAGACATTATCTTACACATAGATTCACCACTGGGTAGAGGGGCACCCATACGGTCCGTATGCCTAGATATTAGTATTGAGATAGGTCTACTTACCTTTGTAGTTGATTTACTAGTATTTGACATGCACGAGTACGACGTCATTTTGGGATGGACTGGCTAGCCACTTATAGAGCATGTGTGGATTGCTATGGGAGGTCCATCGTCTTCGCCATTCCGGGGCAGGAGATGAACCTAGTTGCAATGTCTCACCCAAGGGTGGGTCGAGCACGCATTTGTATTACATCGAGGAGGAGACTTCTTCGGAGGTTGTGGTGACGCTAGATTTCATCCCGATGGTAAACGATTTTTCTGATGTTTTGGGGGAGATTCCGGGGTTACCGCCTAGTCGGGAGATCAACTTTGTGATCGACTTGATTCCAGGATGAGACCTATTGCTTGTACTCCGTATAGGTTGGCTCCGTTGGAGATGAGGGAACTACGATAGCAGATTGAGCAGTTTTAGGGCAGGGGTTTATCAAGAGGAGTACTTCACCCTGGGGTACTCTAGTGTTATTCGTCAAGAAGAGGGACAAATCTTTACGGCTTTGTGTCGACTACCAGGAGTTGAAAAAAGTCACTATTCAAAATAAATACTCATTTCCATGTATAGATGATTTGTTTGACCAGCTGAGGGGTGTTGCGTATTTTTCGAAGATTGATTTGAGGTCAGGGTACCACCAGTTAAGAATCCGGGAGCAGGACGTCTCAAAGACAGTCTTTCTTACTCGATATGGGTCGTATGAGTTTTTGGTGATGCCATTCGGGCTAACCAATGCACCGGTAGTATTTGTGGATTTGATGAACTAAGTGTTCAGGGACTATTTGGATCGGTTTGTTATCATATTTATAGATGACATTTTGATTTATTCTCAGACTGGGGAGGAGCTCGTAGAGCATCTATGAGTGGCCTTACAGACGCTTGGGGATCATCAGTTGTATGCAAAGTTTGAGAAGTGCAGGTTTTGGCTGAGAGAGGTGCATTTCTTGGGTCACATTGTGTCTTAGCGAGGGATATCCATTGACCCAGGGAAAGTTTCTGTCCTGACGGAGTGGGGACAACCCACTACACCCACCGAGGTGCGCAGCTTCTTGGGATTGGCCAGGAACTACCGTTGATTGATTCAAGGGTTCTCCAAAATAGCAAGACCCTTAACGAATTTGACGAGGAAGGGGGTACCATTTGTTTGGGATGATATTTCTCTGCAGACATTTAAGGAGCTGAAGACTAGATTGACTACAGCACCAGTTTTGGCGTTGCCTCATGCAGGAGTTGATTACAGAGTTTATATAGATGCGTCCCTAAGGGAACTTGGCGGGGTTGTGATGCAGGAGGAGAGGCTGATAGCTTATGTTTCTGAAAGCTTAAGCCTCATGAGGGACATTACCTCACCCACGACTAGGAGTTAGAATACATGGTTTTTTCCTTGCAAGTGTGGAGACACTATCTCCTGGGGAAAAAAATTTAGCTTTTCAAAGACCACAAAAGCCTGCAGTACTTATTCACACAGCGGGAGTTGAACATGCGACAGAGGAGGTGGTTAAAGTTTGTGAAGGATTATCAGTTCGACATTCAATACCACCAGAGAAAGGCGAATGTCGTAGTGGATGCACTCAGCCGTAAGTCGTTTCTGGAGTTGGCGGCAGTGTGGAAGGCGAAGTGGAGGTTACTTCGTGGGGACAATGACTTGACCCGAGTGTCACACCCCGCGAAATCCGACAGACGGGGTCGCCAGACACCGCCGCCGAACTACGCCCGGCGTGAACTAAATAAATATCATTCTTAGCATAAGACAGATATGAGACATAAATAAATCAATCCACAAGATAAATAATGGAATCAATCCCAACTAATAGTAGCAATTGAACGATAAAATCCATCACATGCTAAAACTCCGAATAAATCCAATCTCTAATACTGATTAAATAAAATCTGAATAATAAAGAACTGTGAATAATCCAACTGAAATCCTCTAACAATTTTGGAACCAAATGTCTCAATGAAAATTTGAATGAAGTCTCATAAGGAAATACGACTAAAAAGAAATCTAATTAAATAAAGCAATGAAAGAATAACTCCAGTTGCACCTCCGAAAGTTGGGTTTTAGGCCCAACTCGGGATTAGCCGCTAATTAAGTGTTTAAGTGGGCGTAAACCACTCCGCCGCTGTCATTAGAGAAAATGTAAATCAACAGTTACGGGAGAAGAAGGGAGAAATGCCAAAAGAGGAGAAAAGGGGCAAGAACAAAGGGAAAAACCAAAGGATTTCAAGAGGCTTTCTCCTCCAAATTTTAAGGCAAGAATTCTCTTACTTAATTTATGTTTTTCAATTTATTTCTTAATGCATAAAATTGTCCCCTTTAAATTTCTTGGATTTAGGTTTGAGTATGTTTGATTTGATGATAAACAACACATGTAGAGGACTCATTATGTAGAATATGTACTAGAAATTAGGTATCGAAAATCTGAATATTGATGTTAGATTTCCTTAAGCTTTGATAGTTATTTGGGGGTAGTTGAATAACCAATGTAGAGATTGTTCTTGTTAATTAATGGTCTGAAATCTGGATGTAGATTCCCTAACAAATGCTCCTTGTTGTGAAATGAACCTGGTTGGAATTTGGAGATTTTAAATCGTTACAATCTGGTAATTTTAGTAACCTTGTTGGGATTGAATCTGTACGATGTGAATACAAAATTTTGGACTTGTGTGATGTCTTTAGGTTTAGGAAATATAATTCTGGGAAGCACTGAAATTGAGGGGCGAATTGGGGAAGAAGGAGCAGGTCGCTCAAGTGACGTGGGAAGTCGTTCGAGCGACATGTCATGTCGCGCGAACGACCCCAGGGGTCGTTTGAGCGACGTCGGGAGGTTTTGGCATTTTGTTTCCCCTTTTTAAATTTGCTATTTGCTTAGTACCTCACCTTGGTTTAATTCCTTATTATGGCTTGGGCTTACTGTTAGGAGAAACAATTAAATTAAAAAGAGGAACTATAAGTAGTGGGGTAAATAAATTGTGTGCCTACATTTAATTAAAAATAATTACCAATAACTAGCGGTTAAGTAATTATTTTATGGAATGAGATTAATAATTTATTATATGGTTAATTATAAATCAATGGAAATGTTGTGAATTTCAGTTGTACTTTTTATGGTAATTATAGAGTAATTATCTATACATATTATATGGGATAATATTATGTACTATTATATATTTGTGTGGGCATACCAATATTCGTGGACTGTCCTATCGGCTCGGGGGTTCGCGCATTCGAACCGCGTACCACACATCGGCACGGGTGGGTTAACGATGTGTAGGTCATATAGGTACTAGGTGGAGGTGTCATCTACGAGAGGTATGTATTGACGCTGACCCGTCCTGTGTCACCGTTGTGTACAGGTGTCCTGCGTAGGGAACACCCTCAATTTATGTGTGTTTGTGCTGTCCGCTTAAGATAAAATATTCCTCTGGACTTGACAATAGAGCACGAATTAAACACCAACGGTAGTTGCTCTTGTGTGTCAAATATATGGAAGGACATATATTAATAATTACCCGAACTTTAATGTAATAAATTTAATTGTCTAAGAATGTGGGCAATAATTATTATTCTTGACCCTATAATGCGTAATAAATGTTTATGCCTTATATGTAATACTTATGAGATTGGAATAAATGGGAGTTGACAATTAAATGTAGAGATTACATTTAAATAATTAATTATCGATATATCCATTCTATAAATTTGAGATGATGTCACAATTCATTATTTGGGGCATATTAGGGGAAAATAATATCACACTTAAATGAGGTGTGAGGTGTTATACGCATGTGAGTGACGAAGGGGGGATATTTATTGTGCGTCGACTGTATTAATGCATCATAAATTAATTAAGGTAATTCTTGCACACCTCGAACTCTAACCCAAATTTAAATATTTTCCCTCCAGGTGCTCCTAGACAGGGATAGCTGGATTGTGTTGTATCAGTCCTGCAGTCTCACTTGTGCTTCAGTTTTCAGACTCTTCAATTCTAGTATAGGTGTTGTTGTACTTATTTATTTGGGAACATTTGTAATGGCATAAGCCCGAGACTTTTACTTTATTTTGGTTGAGACTTATATTACTCTGGTTGGATATTTATTGTATTGGTGGTGGTTTGGATCTATTTATTTATTGTGAATGTGTTCGTGACATTTTGAACTTCGGCCTTAAATAATAATTACGTTATATTCGCATTTTTGCTGAGGATGGTATTAATTAACAAGCAAGTCATATATTCGGCGTATGGTGTCTGGACAGCCTTTACGTGAGAAAATAGGAATTATTACAGTTGGTTCATCGATTAAAGTCGGCAGATCAAAATCGTTTGATGTCCTAGTCGGGGCCGATTCACTCGCAGGTCACTAGCAATGAATAGCGAGTCAAAAGGTTGAGAACCATTGTAAACCTTTTTGTTCTCGCAGCTCCCATGCAGGACTAGTATGTGGGAGCTACATACAGGATATATTTTAGAAAATCAAAAATAAGTTTTTTTTTTATTTTGGGAAAACTGTCAAATAATAACCCATTTTTTTAAATACCAAAAAAATCATTTAAAATTAATTTTTTTACTAGTCTGCTGAAATTTTAAATCCCCAAAATAAAAATAATAAATAAATAAAACTTTTTTTATTTTCTAAAAAATATCCCACACAAGAGTCCCGCATTTGGACTCCCGCACTTGAGCCCCTCTCTTGTGTGTGAGAGAGAGAAACTCTCGATTTCTCTCTATGTGACTAATAACCTCTGGATTTATCTCAACATGTCAAAGGAACAGAAACAATATCACATTTCTCAAGTTAAGAAATGATATCTTGTTAATTAAGATCTATTACCATGTTGGTTACTCAAATTACAGTACCATTGTAAAAAGAACAATTACTCGCATTACCCACATTTCACAGGTTTTGGTGGTTAAAGAAATAGAGTCAAGTTGGGCTAGTAACCCAGCCCAACCCATGTTTGACCCAAACCAATTCAAGTAGATGTCCTGATGGAGCTCTGAAATGTACCATAAGCAGCAAGAAGGAACGTTGACGAACCTTCCAATCTGTTTGAAAACTAAAATTAGGCTTAGAGTATACCAAATCATTTGTGGTCAATAAATAGAAATAAAAATGGTCACAAAGCAATTGATTAAAATATGCGATGTGTCTCTCTTTGACGAGGTAGGGCGAAGCCGGTAACCTTCACCTCGCCTCGCAAATATGGGCGTCATGACCATGATGCCCTAGGATGTTAAATCCTCCTTGACCAAGGACAAGTGCCAAAATCTACTCAATATTTCTAGATGGTCACTCGAGAAAAAGGGGAAGTTGTTGCACTTGGGTTCCTAAAATACCCTTGAGGATCTCGAAGAGTTGCTAATAGAAACTTAAGATCCATTTGATAGCAACATTTGCCATGGCAAATAAAAAATCCCTCTCGTTTTTCAACTTTTAATTGCTTTTGATAGCACTTTTTTGCCCTGAAAAATAATTACAACTTACACTAAGGTACTAACACCTAAAGCAAAAAAAACTGATTTGCCATGGAATTCAATTCTTTGGGAGCCAATGACTTGGAAATTAATTCCACCTTCATCTATCAAACAAGGCCTTCAGTTTATCAAGGCATGTCTATGCTCCAGTCAATTAAAATTGGTATCAAGTACCTCTATTAACTGTTCACAATTAAATATTCCCCCAATCTCTCAAAGTGCTACTACTTGGGATATCCTGTACTGCACATGTAAAGGCTCCCAAAAAATCCACTAGAAACAATACGTTAAAGCTTCTCTTTTTTGGTTAACGTTTCTATATCTTTTATGGCCGTATTTAAAATCTGATGGAGGATGAAAAACTAAGTTGCAATGCATGAAGTAGCAAGAATCCAGTAACATGCTCCCATCTCAACTTCGTGCGTTAGCGAAACGTAAATATTTTCATATGTTCCCATTTCCACAAGAAAATTAAACAAATTGTCCTGATTATGTACCATGATCTATCCTACAATGCTCTCAAAATACGATTTAAGCTAAAAGTTATCTCGAGCAACCACCATTTGACCTGCAATGCTATCAGATATACCATTTGACCTAAATTGTTCTCGAGCAACCACCATTTGACATAGAAGGCTCTCCGGAATACTATTTGACCTACAAGTGCCTCCAAGCCTACCACATACACATACATATATCAGGTACCAAAGCAAAGACCATGTCAAAATTCATATACTTCCGTTCAAGCGACTAATAGAACATACGTCGTGTTTGGCTCCAATGTGTAAAACATCAGAGTGTAGTTATGGATACAAATGATAAAATTGACCTCCCACGCCCCGCCAACCCAAAAGGTAAGTAAATCAATCAATAAATAATGGTGAGTCACTGACCATAAACTTACCAAAAAAAATTATTAAACATTTACCATTAGCGGGGAAAAATATTTGTAAGTTGTAAAGCACGCACACAAAATAGAAGAATCACATGTGCATCTAAAGCAGCTATTGTCATCCCTCCACAAAACAAGAAATCCCTTTGGGGGTTCATAATTCAACCTTGTTAGGATATAACTGGATGCAAAGAAACAAATCACGTCCACTGGGACCAGCTGCAACACAGCTACCAAACCAGACTCCGTCATCAACACTGAAAAAACAGTAGTAACTGAAGGACCAGACTCAATAGCAATCAGCAACGTGTTCAGCAACAACCGATCTACCAAGATATCGGCTATCACTTCACAGCTACAGCCACGAGCTCATGCTGTAACATTATGCAACTATCATCAGCTTAAACTATATTTACAAGTGTACGTACTATATATTTCAACCCATGTTACAACATAGTTAACAGCCTAACAGAAAAATAATTAAATAGATGGTGTCTAACTAAAAACTAGGAAAACAGCAAGGGGGTGATCTTTGCTTTAGATTATATATATATATAATATACTCCCTCCTTCCCGAATTAGGTGTTACTGTCCTTTTTAGCCGTCCCTAATTTTTGAGTCCGCTTTTAATATCAAAGAACTAATTTCATAATATTCAACGTCGTTTGAATTTTGACCATTAAGACATCAAAGTCAATGTTTTCTTTAAAATGTTAGCTTTCTTTAACATCAAAAACAAATATGTTTCATTCAAGATGAATAAAATAAAATAAAATAAAATAAAATAAAGGGAGGTACTAGGGACAAGCAGTCCCCTAAAGCAAAACTAAGCCATTAACGAAAAATCAATAGGCACAAGAACATATCCAAAATACTATCATTCCAACTCAAGGAAACCAAGAAGAAAGGAAGATCTATAAACATCGAAGAAAAATACGTGAAGCTGAAAATTTAATCTTACCCCCCCCCCCACCCCCCCCACCCCCACAAAAAAAATGTCAACTTTTTTATACAAGGACTCTTAAATCAGGACAGAGAGAGTATGTATTAGTTAGGATATAAAGTGAAATTCATGTAAAGTAAAGAGTAAAAGTGTAAAACTAATTTTAAGACACCATTGATACTAATATCTATGATATTAAGTTTATGATTTATATTTATCTTCTATGACAATTTCGTAACACTTTCATAATTTTCAAAATACCATTACTATAAGCAATATCGTTTAGTTAACATTTTCTTGTGTAAAAATATTATGATATCAATACAGCATATTTTTTATCTTTGCATGTTTTCTGAACTTATATTAAATGCCCACCTTTCTTGGTTGGATAAAAAATTTTAGTACATTTCGCGCACACTGAACAAAAAGCTTGAGTCTGCCACAGCAACTGTCAGCACATCCGACCACGTGTTAACAGTGTCCATCCCAACGTAACAGCTTTCAAATTAAAATCTGCTTAACAGAACACATGGAGCTGCAGACAGTGGCATGAGCTACAGCTAAAGGCATGTGGACTCCGACCATCTTTTAGAGTCATCACAGCAACTAAGGGTCCTTTTCAGGCCCAAAACATGAAGTCAGCAAATATATTAATGATGACTGCTCAAATGTCCAACGTGACTTCAGCAACACAGGTTTTCAATCTTACCAATCATGACATCATCATAGAAAAATTGAAAGCCAGATGAAAATGATATCAACCAACTGCAGAAAACAGCATCAACAGCTGCTGCATCATCTCACCAGTCAGCAACATTCAGCCTTCCCAGATACAACTAGAGGCCAGTAAATGGACCACCAAAAGTCCAAATTCCAGTTCCCCAAATTGATATTGTACAACGTGCATACATAACTAAAACAAAATGAGAAAGATTGAAGAACAGAGAAAAATAGAGAGCCAATATGAAATGCATTTCCACCAAAATGAAGAACTCTAAGATAACATCACAAAGTAAATTTGCAAACACTGAATATAATAACAACCAATAAAAACCAGACTGCAGAAACCACCATCAAAGAACAACAAAATGATAACCTTACAAGTATGACTGGGGCAATCAGTTCAACCATTCATCATATTGATCATAACACTGAAAGTCTGAATATGTCTTTCTGCAAACCGAAGACAGCTAAACATAATACATGAAACCAAAGACAACTCCCTTATTCCTGCAAAACAAAAATCCAAACCACCAGTTTAGCCATCAAGCTCTGAATCCAGTCAATCTTATTGATGCAGTTCAGAACTCACATCAGCATCGGAATTACGCGGAGATGGGGTTCGAGAATCAGCAGCTCGGCCAGGTGGTGAAACGCTTTTTGGAGTTGGGGAGCGTTCTTTGTGATTTCCTCCACCAGGGCTTCTGCCCCTAGGAGGCGTCCTGCGTGGGGATGGGCTCCTTCGAGGACTGGGGCTACGACGAGAAGGAGAGGCACTTCAACACAAACCAAAATTGAATGAGATTTAAGCAAACCCATAGGTTATAAAGAAACAGGTCAATTAATAAAAGTTTAAAGAAGAAAAGAAGTTGAGAGAAAGTTCAAAAAAAATCTATTTATTTACAAATAACCTTGAACTAATAATTTTGTTGCAAAGAACCCTTTACCAACACACATAGGATGGTCTCTTTGTAACAAAATGCGTAGTTCGGGATTTCTTGAATAGAAAATAGTTCAGGGAGTTCCTAGCAAAACCTCCAAAGCTCAGGGGGTCTTTCTTGCAGTTTAGACAGAACATACCTTCCTTGCGATCCACTCCGGCTACGCCTCTCATCACGTCTGCTGCCTCTTCCACGGTCCTTGCGATAATCAGGACTTCCACTGAGGCTCCTACTTCGATGATGATAATCTCTTTCTTTACCCCGGTGACGGTTACGGTCAGATCTATCCCTACTTCTACTGCGACTTCTCCTCCTGTAATCCTTATCCCTGTACTCATCCCTATGTCTGACAATGTTTCAAAATAGTATGAGGTAACTAGGTGTTTCCAAGTAAATGACTTCGAACAATCAAGCACATTGGAATTAAGATATGAAGGGGCAGTACAGTGTGGGGACTTCTCCCAAGGAAAATAGAAGAGCTATTATTGGATGTAATATTACAATAAATTCCTACGCATGAAAACATATTTTTAGCAGGCGATGGAGGAGAAACTATCTTAGAATTTGCTAAGGCCTACGACCTAACGTCTGTATTCTAAAAGGCCCGCCTAGGCTTGAGGCTTGAGAGAAACGCATCGCCTACGCCTTATTACGCCTTATTCTTGGTAAAAGGCTTAAGGCACACTTTTTTTTTTTAAAACAAAGGATTAGTTGACAAATATTGGTTATGGAGCATGAATATGATAAAGATGGTTACCAAACATATGGATATATTTTCAAAATTCAAGGTATGTATTATTTTATTATATTACTAGCCTTTGAATAATTAAAATAATAAAAAAAGGAAAAACGCCTTTTTACGCCTAGGCTCCTAAGGCTTGAGGCTTGACCTCTACGCCTCGACCACGCCTCGCGCCTTTTAGAACCTTGCCTAACGTTAACAAACACATTATTTCAAAAAAGGGAAGAACATTTAATAACATTTAAAAGCGGAGACAATAAAACTCAAATAGATTATTGCTTACTTAGAAAAAGAGACTTAAACACTTGCAACGACTTGCAAAGTTATACTGGGTGAAAGCTTAACAAATCAACATCGCCTATTAGTACAAGTAAGTTTTAAAGAGTGGCAAAAGAGTAAAAATCAAGAAGACTAAGAAAGGTATAAAAAATTAAAAATTGAAGTGAAAAATCTAATTAAAAATGCGCAACAAAATGCACTAGATAATCTTTATAGTAAATTAGGTACCAAGGAAGGTGAAAAGGAGATATATAAATTGGCAAAGAACAGAGAGAGACTGACAAGGGATATGAGTCCAGTTAAGTGTATTAAAGGCATAAATCAAAATATATTAATTAACGATAAAAAAATTCTAGATAGATGGCAAAAGTATTTTAAAGGATTATTAAATGAAGAATATCCCAAAAACGATGTCGAGAATATAAAACCGAATATAGAAATGGTATGTCCGATTGCTGAAAAAGAAGTAGATATATTAATAAAAAAAAATGGGAAGGAATAAAGCGGCCGGCCCGAATAAAATACCCATAGAGGTGGAGAACCCTTGGAAGTCTAGAGGTAAAATAGTTAACAGGTTTATTTAATAAAATTTTAAAAGGAAACATGTCAGATGAGTGGAGGAAAAGCACCATATAATACATTTGTATATAAATAAAGGAGATATACAAAACTGCGATAATTATAAAGGAATCAAACTGATGAATCACACTATAAAATTATGGGAAAAGGTTATATAACAAAGATTAAGAAATGAGTCAACTATTTCGAACAATTAATTTGGATTTATGCCAGGACGATTCACCATGGAAGCTATTTACTTATTAAGACAATTAATGAAGAAATGTAATTATAAGAATAAAAATTTACACGTGATCATATGATAGAATACCTGGGGATATAATATGATGAGCTTTAAGGAAGAAAAGAATCCCTATGAGCTATATTGAAGTTATTGAAGATATGTATGAAAACACAAAGACTGGAGTAAGAACTATTCGTGAAGAAACTAATGATTTTACGATTAAAGTGGGTCTACATCAAGGATAAGCTTTAAGTCCTTACTTATTTGTCGTAGTATTGGATGAGATTACTAAGGACGTATAGGAAGATGTCCCATGGTGTATGTTGTTTGCGAATGATATAGTTTTTGTAGACACTTAAAAGGAGGCCTTAGCAATGATAGTAGAGACTTGAAGAAATGCGTTAGAGTCTAAGGGACTAAAAATCAGTAGAAATAAATCTGAATTTATGAATTTATGGAATGTAAATTTAATAATGAGGCGTCTGATAGCATAATATTATAGATTGAAGAAAAGTGTCAAACCAAACTAATAAATTTCGTTATTTAAGTTCATTGATACAAAGCAATGGGAATATTGATGGGGATGTTACGAGTAAAATATCAATTGGTTGAATGAAATGGAGACAAGCAAGTGGGGTGTTATGCCATAAGAGGATAACTAATAAATTATAAGAAAAAACTCATAGAACAGGTGTTAGCCAGCGACCCTCTATGGATCGGAGTGTTGGGCTTTAAAGAAAAAACATGAACAAAGTCTCCATGTTAGTGAGATGAGGATGTTCCGATAGATGATAGGAATTACTAGAGAAAAGACAAGATTAAAAATCATTATGTGAGAGAGAAGTTAAGAGTAGCTCCCCTTAGTGATAAATTAAGAGAAAGCAGACTTTGATGGTACGAACATGTGTTGCGTAGATCAGTATCGCGGGAGGAAATTAGAAGAGATCTTAAGGAATTAAACTTGAATTCTAATATTGCTTATAATATCTTAGAACGGAAAAGGAGAATCCCCGTGGCCGACCTCATCACCCCATGTGATGAAATTAAGGCAAGGATATGATGATGATGATGATTCAAAGTTTCAAACAAGACCAAGTTCATAATACGATTGAAAATTCATGTGTAAGGAACAGAAAATACTTCAGGATAATAACTGAATTCTAGATCCAGCAATAAATTGATGGAGAACAGAAAAATATCATGTTTCACTTCTTGGGGCAAAAAAGCATACAGAAATTCAGTGAATGACTCTTTGTACGAAAATATTCAAATTTACACCTGACCTTCTTAGTTTGATAATTGACTAAAATTTATACGGTATACACACCTATGGAGATCCTGTACTCCTGATGAGTTAATATTGATTTATTTAAAACATAAATGAGATTGCAACATGGATGCTTCATCATGTGGCTCCAGCAGCAAGGTTTTCAAGGACATTTTTGGTTAAAAACAGCAATATTAGAAACTTCAAGAAAACAAAGTTATATTCAAGAAACAAACTTGTGTATGAAAACCAAAACCACTACACTCTCAGATATTGTTCTCAGAAACCTGAATGCCGCTATAAGTGGAACATAGAACTATTTTCGGAGAGAACATGTTATAAGCATTTTTGCAAAAAAAAAGAATTCTTACCTTGGCCGAGGGCTGCGGCTCCTTGACCTCCTGTTGGACCTTTCCACTGATTCCGATACCCTCCCTTTATGACTGAAAACCAATACCAAGCATTTATTCGCTTAAACAGCTTAAAATCACGAAAACAGGTTGTCTAACAAAACATACAATTTCAAACAACCTAAACAATAAATTGTACCATAAGACAATATGTCACATTAACAACCAATTAATCGTGAATAATATAATCATATATGTGTAATGTTAAATTGTTATATGCAAGAAGAGACTCACATTCGTTCAGCATTAGGCCCATACTTTGCCAATTGAACCATTATCTCTCTTCCATCGACAACTCGTCCTGACAAATTAGGCATCAATAGTCAAAACAACTTCAAATCAAAAACTATTATGGTAATTTACCACAAATTGAGAAAATACCATCTAGCTTATCCACAGCCTTCTGGGCCTCCTCTGCATACTTATACCTAACAAATGCAAAACCCCGCGAATCTCCGGTCCTGTCATTATTCATTTCACCCCATTTGGAATTTGTATATTAATAAACAAGGTGCATTTTTAAAACTAAAATACCCTCCAAAAAAATCTTTATCCTCTCCTAAACCCATCTCTCTATTATAAGCTAAGCTAATTGGTTCATTTGTTGTCCTATGGTTTTAATAAACAAAACCCAGTTGGTGGGTGGGTGAAAAATTTACTGGGTTCATTTTAAATCTACCTAAAACATAAAATCACACACACACACACACATGTAGAAGGTAAGAAATTGACCTTCGGTCTCTGGGGATGAAAACATCGACAACCTTGCCATACTTGTCGAAGAGAGGGAATAAATCATCAGCAGAAGTTCCTGGTGAAAAACAAAAGAAAAGAGGAAAGATTAAATAAAAAGAGGTGGGTGATGAAGAGTTTAGGAAGTGTGTGATAATTACTGAAAGTGATGTTTAGAACAAGGACAGAGTATGTGTCTCTGATGTCCGGAGGACCGGCTCTTCCGAAGTGCGACATGGTTTTGAAGTTGGGTTGAGTTGGGATGCTGCTAGGGTTTCCGATTTGAGGTGGGTCTCTTCACGATTCACAATGACAAATATATAAAATATATCAAATTCGACATCACATTTTCTCATTCCTTCCATCAAAATTCATTTTCTATTTTTTATTTAAGGTTGTAAATATGAAACAAATTTAGGGTCAATTATTTAAGAGTCCCTACTATAAATATATATTTTTTAAAAATGACACATATTTTTAATTTAACCCATTTAGTCCCTCAAGCACTCAATATTCTCTAATTTTTAGAGGTCCGCGTCAGCGGACTCCCTTTCCAAAATATGTGGCAAAGGACTTTTTGGGTCAAAATAAAAAGGTTTGGACTAAATGAGTATTAAAAAATGTTCGAGGGACTATTTGTTATATGTCCCAACAATTTACGCGAACTCGATTCATATTTGTTTGAAGAAAAAGTCATTTGACGCGTTTTAAAAATAAACGAGTCAAGCATTAAAATAATTTTAAGTTCATTGTCTTATCGAGACCAGCTCGATTACAAATAATCATAATGCATGGTATAAAATAACTAATATATTCAAGTTCTGCTCATTTTCGTTCGCTTCGAAGCTCATTCTCGGTTTGTTAATAAATGAGTTAAAGTAGATTTTACTTTTATGTTCGTTAACATTTTCAAACAAGTTTAAGCAATATTAAGCTACGTTCGACTCGACTCATTTACACCTCTAAAAGTTTCCAGATTTTTATGGTAGGAGATAAGCTTATCATATTTCCTCATCTTTGCCCCCTCTTGTTCCACCAACCCTATTGTGGAGACAATATTGTGTGTCCGTCCATGGCTCAGATGAGGATATACCATGAGGCAAAGGCGGTGAGGATTTCGATTAAGATTGTTGTGGGAGCCCATTTTTTACAAGTCCATGAAAGTAGTCGACCAAGTCTTGATAAATTAAACACTTGGCCTGGCCCAAATCATGACTCAATTTCCAAACGAGAATTTTAGTAGTATGATAACACTCATGGATATGTTCAAATCAGGTACCCATAATCTCGGATGAGATAATCAAGTACCTCATGGCAAATCCCCACGCTACTTTGAGTTCCTTGAACAACTCAAACTCTATAACAACATATCTATAAATTGTACAACCTGACCCGAGGCAAAGGGATGGAAAATTTGAGACCTCGAGAGACACTTAATAAGAACAAGTAACCTCTCCGTGGATATAGGCGAGTTATCGAACCACGCACATCATTATTGTGTGTGATACTATTTACTTTTTGCTATTTGTGATTGTTTTCGTAGAATATTTTATTATGATATATTATGCACTCACAATTGGCACCGTCTGTGGAAAACAACTTGTATTAGTATGAAAGCATTCGTTACCAGAAAGCCCGCAATGTCTCACCATAGCAACAACATTCCCCAAGACGACGATGTTCAAGAAGACCCAACTCCTCCTAGGGTCGGGTCTAAAATTCGTCAACATACAAACCCAAGGTTTCGCTATGAAAGGCACCTTCTGAAGAAAGCCATGGGACACCCAAGTTGATCCAAATTTCTAGGTTGGTCGATGCCTATGAAGCCAAACTTCATGAATAAGAAGAGGCAACGCGCCGCCAAAAAGAAGAGAATGCTCGCCTTAAGAGGCGACTTGAAAGAATGGAGAGAGATCTCCACAAAAACACAAGGCGACGCCAAGACAGGACTCTTAACCCTCGGGGGGAGACTCCCCCAGACGAGGAAGGTGCATTAAGCGTGACCGGGAGAGAACTCAACGTGACAGGTCAGAGCGATCAGAGCGTGGCCAGCAGGAGAGGCGCTACAGGAGCAACGATCGACCGAATGAAGATTTAAGGATTCTGATCCGTAGGGAGATGGACCAACACCCATCGCACTGAGGATCCAGATCAACGAGAGAGCTAGCCAGAAGTTCTCTCAACTCTCAGATGAAGTCCCTATTTTCAATGGCGATCGAACAGGAGGAGAGTGAACTATATGTTGACTTTTGTGAGTTTTATGAAGAATTAGTGATATTAAGAAAATGCAAACTCGAAGTTGGAAGTTAGTTTAAAGAACGTTCCATAGATGTTGAATATACTAGATTGTTTGAGGACCTTAGGGCACGTGAGAGGACTCTTAAGGGGAAGCTCTAGTATGTTGAGGGTGAGATAAATAGCCTTCCTGGTTTGATAGAGGTTTTGAATAAGAATCTTCTTGAGTTTCAAGGGACTAAGCCTTTGTTAGAGTATAGGATAGTGGATCTAGAAGAGAGATTGATATACTCGAGTCATGTCAAATTTGAATTGGAATCTTTATCGTAGATGTTGGATAAAATATTAGGCACCGTTTGAATCAAAGATGACAAGTGTGGGATTGTCTTTCAAATGCTTTCCAAATAACCTTCCAAATAGCCTTCTAAATGCTTTTGCTACCAAACCTAAGACCATTCTTTTGAGAGAGTCAAACTTTGTTAGGAGGTTTAAAAAGGGTCAACCCTTAGGTAGCATCCATCGCCATGTCTACACGGGCACACATTGAGGTGGGAAAGGTCCCTTAGGCCTTTTGCTTTGATCTTAAAAATGGTCCTGAAAAGTTTAAGTATAGAGTAACCAAGGTTCTCAAAACCCTATAGCATCATCTTATACCTATGTGGGTTAGAAGATCCAATTTGGAATGTTTACATGTTAGACTTGTTGATTCTCAAATGATTGTACACGATACTCTCATGATATATCTAATGGTTGATTGTGTTCACATATTTGTCACACACTTATTTTGTGATTCATGTTATATATTATTGCTAATTTTATGACGTGTTTATTTTTTGTATTTTGATTTTTCATTTATTGGATCTTATTGAAAATTACAAAAAGATTTTTTTGTCTTTTGAGTTTTTTTTTTCAAATGGTATCATTTGGAAAATATTTAAAAACTCTAAAAGATTTTTGGTTTATGTGTAGTTTAGTTTTACATAGTTTGTGAGGCATATTGGTGTGTTTGAATCCACTCCATTCCATGTAAACATATGGATAGGACATTTTATTATGATTTTAAATGCTTAGATTGTTCTTAATTATGCTTGCATGGAGTGGTCGACTTTGATTTTCTTAATGGGTTCACTTTGTATATGCCTCCACACATACATGCACGAGCTCTTTTGAACCTTAACTTCACATATTATATTTGAGCTAAGTGAGATATCCATCCATCAATGTTGTCATCTACGTATCTAATGGCTATTCGGTATTTATGCATGTAAAAACCTTTGCCCGTGAGTATATTGATTTCTTATTGAAAATATGAGGGTACACAAGAAAGGGCTACAAAAAGAGAAAATCTCCTTTGTAGGATATCCACCGTTGGCAAGATCTTAAAAAATGAGAGGCATGTAGAAAAGATTAAAGGCCAACATGCTTATTTGATTTATTTTCAAAAAATGGAATATTCAAAATAATTGAGTGAAAAATATGATATTTCTTTAGATTTTGACGGTGTTATAGTTAAAGATCAACGGGTTTAAATAATGAATCCTGGTTATGCTTATCATATCATGCAACTATTGATTTGTAGAATCATCAAAATTCTAGGCATGTGTGCATTGTTCTTGTTTGTTCACTGAGCTCACTTTATCTATCACATGAAGCTAAATCTTAATTTGACAAAGTTTTGCAGTTAAATAGGACCTATTGGATATTTTTGAGTGATTGGGTCATAATTAATTTGTATCTAGTTATCACCCCTTCTCTACATCCCACATGTTTAGACACGTTGATACTATGCTACTGTATAAAGCTTATGTGTTTTGTAGTCGTTTATACCATATATATATATATATATATATATATATATATATATATATATATATATATATATATATATATATATATATATATATATATATATATATATATATATAGTATCAGTTTGTTTTGAGTCTTTGCTTTTGCCTTTAATCTATATTTGTCATATGCTTTTATCTTTGGATAAATTGGCATACTATATGATCATATTGGTATCTTTTGGTGCTTGTTTGCATTGATATGTCATGCTTCATTGCGTATCAATATTAGTATCATATTTGTATCAATATTGGTATTAATTGATCATTGTTTGGATTGTTTATGCTTGTGTTGCCATGTTGTGTTTTGTTGCACTTCACAATATTGCATCATATTATTATTTCTTCTTTAATATTAATTGATATCATATATTCGCACTTTTAGGGGGGGGGGGGGGAATTGTTTATTAACGGGGGAGGGGGGGAGAAATGGTATCTTTCACTTTAGTGTTAGGAGATCTTTATCATAGGAGGATTCATCTTACCTAGGTGGGGATCATTAGACATAGGGGAGTTTTATTCATATGCAATTTTATGTTGTTATATATTCAAATTGCATTTGAATGTATGTTTAAGTGTGCAGGTTTACAACATGCGAAAAAGTTTACAAGTGAGCAAAGCTACTCAACATATGTGTCACTCAAATGTGTGTACTTTTTCCCTTTGGGGTTGGAAATTGAGTATTTTAGAGAGCTTGATGGCCCATAGGTCTTTGTTTTTGTGTTTTCTTCCGGAATAGCCAAAGAGGGAGATTTATAAGGAGAAATTTTCTATTGAGTCAGCTTATATGTGTTGTCTTAATTCTGGACAAAACATTTTGAATTATATGTTAGGCATTATATGTTGACCTTTCTAACCTATGACGTGTTTGATTGAAGATTTAGCGTTAAAGCTTAAGAGATTACATATAGCGCCATGTTTCGTGCCACGTTTTATCTTCGTGTTTCCAAAGATGTCTTAGGTATGAATGCATATTCATTTTGATCCTTAAAAATTCAATTTTAGGTATTTTGTTTTTAAAATGTTTCGAGTTATTTTTAAAAGTTTGTTTCAAAAGAAATATATTTTTTTTATTTTAGCTATTTGAACAAATTTACTGATTTTGTTCGAACAAGTTTAGCAGTTCGTTCAAACGAACTTCAAGCGAACATTAAATGTTTACGAAACCAATGTCGTTCGATGTTGGTTCGATCGAGACTGGTTGTTCGTTCAAACGAGTTTTGGTTTTGTTCAAACAAGACTGTGTTTTGATTTGAACGCACTCTTATTTTTAGTTCGAATGAGTTTTCTCAAAATGGAATGGTTACAAATATGAGTATTGTGACTATAATGGTTACAAATATGAGTTGAGTGATCCTAAGACTCCTCAATAAAATGGAATTGTTGAGAGAATAAATCTTACTCTTCAAGAGATGGCACATGTTATGATTCATGCCAAGTGCTTGCCTAAGTATTTTTGGGTAGAATCTATTCGTACTGCTTGTCAGATTATCAATAGGGTCTATCTTAGGAAGAATTCTAAACAAACTCCTTACGAACTCTGGTATGGGAAAAAGCCCAATCTTAAATACTTTAGAACCTTCGATAGTACGTGTTATGTCTGCAAAGACAGAGAACACTTATCCAAATTTGAGACTCGTGGAGATAAAGCTATCTTTCGAGGATATTCTCCTGATAGTAGAGCATACCGTGCCTATAATCTTTGCACAAAAACCTTAATGGAATCCATAAACATTATTGTAAGTGATACTACTGTTGAAAGTAAGACTGGAGAACCAACTATTGTGGAAGAGTCTGAAAATATTTTAGAAAATGGCTCTCCAGAAATAGATGATTCTTTACCAATTGAGACACTTGAAGTACCTAACTGGGTTTCTAAAGATCATCCCATAGATAATATTGTTGGTAACCCAAGTGATCCTGTACGTACACGATCTCAATTAATAAAGTATGTTCATTATGCATGTTTTATTTCCCTTGTGGATCCAAAGAATGTAAATGAGGTATTGGATGACCCTCATTGGATTTTTGCCATGCAGGAAGAACTTCTTCAATTTGTCATTCATGATGTTTGGTATCTTGTACTTAGGCCTGATCATATAAAGGTTATTGGCACACGTTGGATATTTAAAAATTAATCTGATAAAAGTGGGATAACCATTAGAAACAAAGCCAGACTAGTTGCTCAAGGATACTTTAAAATTGAAGGAATAAATTTTAACGAGACTTTTGCCCCTGTTACTCGCTCAGAATATGTTCGTCTTCTTTTTGCAATAGCTTGTTACTTACATTTTACGCTTTACCAAATGGATGTCAAATTTGCCTTCCTTAATGGAATATTGACTGAAGAGACCTATGTTGAACAACCCAAAGGGTTTATTGACCCTCAGTTTCCTAACCATGCTTATCGTCTTAAAAAGGCTTTGTATGGTCTAAAACAAGCTCCAAGAGCCTGGTATGAGCGCCTTTCCAATTTTCTCTTAGATAAAGGTTTTAAGAGAGGTGGAAATGATCAAACCCTTTTTGTCAAATATTTTGATAAACATATCATTATAGCTCAAGTTTATGTTGACGATATCATTTTTGGATCAACATACCCCTCCGAAGTTAAATCTTTTTCTGAAATTATGCATAAATAATTTCAAATGTCTCTTATGGGGGAGTTATAATTTCTCTTGGGTCTTCAAGTCAAACAGAATTCAGATGGTTTATTTGTTTCTCAATCTAAATATGCTTTAGAGATTGTCAAAAAATTCAGCCTTGAAAGTGCAAAAGATGCTAAAACTCCCATGAGTACTACGGTCAAATTATCTAAGGATGAGAAGGGTAAATCCATAGATCCAACTCTATATCGTAGTATGATAGGAACCTTACTATATCTTACTACCTCACGTCATGATATTATGTACGCATGTTGCATGTGTGCCCGTTATCAAAACAATCCTAAAGAGGGCCATTTAGTTTGTGTTAAAAGAATCATAAAATACATAAAAGGCACTCTGAATTTAGGACTTTGGTACACCAATGATACTCCCAATACTATAATAGGTTACACTGATGCCGATTCGGCAGGGTGTACTGATGATAGTAAGAGCAAATTAGGAGCATATTACTATATCAGTAATAATTTGGTAGGATAGAGTAATAAGAAACAAAACTGCACTTCTTTATCTACAACTGAATCTGAACACATAGTTATTGGTAGTTGTTGTGTCCAATTACTTTGGCTTAAGCAAATGTTAAGTGATTATGGTATTTATGAAGAAAAATTGCATTTGCGTTGTGATAATCAAAGCTTATTCAATATCTCTAAAAATCTTGTTCAATACTCGCGAGCTAAACATATAAAAATTAGACATCATTTTATACGCGAATTAGTTGAGACTAAGGAATTAGAAATCAATTATCTTCCTACTGATTTGCAACTCGCAGATATGTTTACCAAACCTTTGGATTATAATAGATTTCTTTCTTTGCAAAGATCGATAGGAATGGTTTGTGCTGAATAAACTCCTATGACTTAAGTATTTTTACCTTTGTACATTTCAGACAAAATGGGAGAGAAATTTGAGTCTTATGAGTTCATTTTTTTGTACATATTTCTAATAAGCTTGATCTTAGTATTATTTGCAGGATTCTGTATATTTATTTTCAACAGATGTTATTAGGGTATTGGTTTGTACTTAGTTGAGTTATGTAATTTTCTTTTCTAGGAAATGGGTAGATAGAATTTTTGTATAGGAATAGGTTTTTCCTTATTTTTTGTTGCCCTACGAGTTCTAAATGACTCAAAGGAGATTTTGTCACATATTTCCAAAGGGGGAGATTGAAGCACCTTATACTCTTGACTCACTTGAGTCTACATTGTATAAGTGCTCATTTAGTTTGGAAATAGTGATAAAATTGAGTCCATTCCCTAGATTCCAAAAAGCCTCAGACTCTACTCCTTATTCCTCTTGATTGATTGTTTAAAGGTATATTCTCAATCATCCACACACATTAAGATTTCATTCGTCCCTTGTATATTGCATAAAATTATTGTGTGAGAGTTATGTGTGTTTAATCCCATTTAAAATTAGTTTTAATAATTGTTTGGGAATTTTTAAATAATTTTTTGGAAATTAAAATGTGGATTAAAAAAAAATTGGGGTATTTTTATAATTCCTGTTTTTATATTTTCATACCTTAAAGTTGGTTTGGTTAGGATCCGAAAGCGCTTGAGAATTGAGGGTGCCTGTGTAATTAAGTTTAAAACGCGCGTGTGAGAGCCAATCTCAGCCCTACACCTGTCATCCTTATAACGGCGTGATTTGTGTTTCTTTGTAGACACATAACCCTTTTCCAATCTCAGTACTTGGATCATTGTTATCAACGCTCTGCATGCGTTTGAACCTAATCCCTGTGAACCTATCTAGACCTATCAGAAGACGTTTAATCCATAGTTGTTCTTTAACCGTTGGATAAAAGTCTTTTTCCCTTGACTCATCTCAGCCCTTGGTTTTGAACAGACCTTCTCGATCCTTCCTTGTTCCCTATAAAAGGAGGCTTATCCTCAGTATTTGGGGAATTTTAGCATTTCGTCTAAAGAGATAAAAAGAGAGAGAAGAGAGAAACCAGAGAGCGAAAGAAACCCTAAATCGTCCTAACCCTGTTTCAAACCCCAAACTCATATTTTCCAAAGTCAGTTTGAATAAAAAACCAAACCTGAGTGTTTGAGAGTTGTTTTTGAGTTGGTTTGAAAGCCTGTTCGTGGTTTATACCCTCTTAAGTTTCAGATCATGAGTCCAACTTAAACATTTGGTTTCGATCTGTATTTCTTTTTTATAGAAATTATAAATCTGGTCATTTTATGTTATATTACACTTAGATCTGCATATTTAGTTTCTCATCTTGAGAAATTACTTTGTTGATTATTTTATTTCGTAAATGTTTTTCACAACTCTAGAATCAACAAAATTATTTTATGTTTCTAGTTCTTTTGAAACAAGACTTCTGACCTAGTTGGAATCGCAATTGGTGGTTTCCAATTTCAAAATCATTTCAAAACCCTCTGAAATTGGATATGACCTTGGCAGTCTTACGAGCAAGGTAACCTTGGATTTAGGGATTAATTAAAAGGTCAAACAAAGTTCTTTTGTTTCTTAAGAAGAGAGAAACTGAAAATCACAGCATATAGATCTAATCTATAATTTAATAGGACTGTTTGTATAAAATAAGTGTGTGTGCGTGCATGCATGTGTTATAGCACCATCACAAACACTTGACACACTACAACACAGAAGTGTTGGTTATAAGATCTTGAATCTTCAAGAGTCGACGTAAATGCTGGAACAAAGTGGAGAAGTTAGCAAACTGGGAAAGACAGATCAACATCAGAACTGCAGAGAAGTTAGAATCAAACCAGTAGGTACATTTCTAAACTTGTATATGTCTGATTTGTGTACATGTGTGTTAAATAGTTTCTAACTTGTATATTTTGTTTTAGTGGATTTTTGGTTTGTGACTTAGAAGTCACCGTGGATGTTTCCTCAGTTGGGTGAGGTTTTACCACGTTAAAAACGCCTTGTCCTTAATATTTTTACATCTCCTCATCTCATTCTTATGGTTGTGCTAAGTTTAATTGATTTAAACTATTTTACTAAACCTGTTATAAAATCTTGAATAGATCTCGTGCATGTTTTATTAAACACATCTTGTGTTAATCTGTTTTGTTTTCAAGAAAATAGTTTCCTCAAAAAACAGTTCGGAGTTACTTCAATAGTTTAATCTTGTATTAAACGGCCTAAGTAACAGATTTTTCATTTGTGGCACTGCATAAGTGAACTCTTATGTGCACTGTGGAGTAGAGGTTGAGGACTGAAGAGCATCAATGTTTGTGAGGGCATCGAGAGTATGTGTTATAAGTCTATCGTCTGTCTTCTGTAATTCCTTATCATAGTGATTTGTGTGGCTTTGTCATCTCAGATTTTTCCCATTGTGGGTTTTTCTCATACATCAGTGTGTTATATGATTGATCTTATTTTATCCGCTATCAATTAAATGCATACTTTTGGATAAAATTTGGTATATAGTTTAAATTTGGGTAAATTATGTTAAAGTTTTATATTTAATTTGAAAAAATGAAAATTTAACTTTTGATGCTCAGATCACCCTTCGTACTACCCTAGCAACTTCACAGACTTCAAGGTCCCTAAATATCTAATGTTAGGACCTGAAATTACCCAGTAGTTATTCAAATTTGAAAATTGTATTTTTCTCCATTTTTTGGATTTGAAGTTTCAAAATTATAATTAGCCTAAAGTGCCATAGTCACAATCAAACCTGGATTTTCTTATTGTTTAATTGGATGGGTGTAGACAAGAGTCTCCCAATTATATTTGTGATATGAAATTTACTTATTATTTATAATTGGGATCTAGTTTTTCTAATTAATTTTGAAAATATGAGGCCTGGAGTTCTTATGGTATTTCAAAATATTTGGACCTAAAGCTCTAACAAAATATACCGTAAATCAAAACTTGAAGTTTTGATTATTCACGGGGTATGGATATTAAAATTTATTAAAATAACTATGTATAGTTTGGACTTAAAGTTCCAAACTATTTTTTTTGTTGGATTAGTTTTTAAAATAATTAAATATTAAAACATGACTTTTCCACTTCTTATCGTTTTATTAAATAAAAGATATTTTTACATACTATTTTAATGGTTAAATCCCTTTAATTATCCTATTAATGGTTTCACCACTAAACCGTTGTCTCTTGACCTTTCATTTCATTTAAGTATTAACTTATTTTTTAATGCCATTTAATTTTAACTACTCTTCACATTCCAATCATTTACTATACATTAAAGTCTTGGAAATGTGAGAAATAATCCCCTCATTTTTAACGGGTGAACTATATTATCATACCAAGAATATGAAGTTCTAAATCACCATATATTCATAATTTGAAGTTTTATTTATTATGTCAATAGAATTGGTGCTTAAATAGAAAACCTGAACTTCTCTTTACCTTTTGTACAAAATATTAGTCATGATTATTTTAGTGATCCATAACATATCGCCAATTGTATAGTTTATTTATTACACAATTTTGAAAAAAAATGAATCAATTTTTGGCCAAGCCCAAAGTTTTGGTAAAACCTAAAGGTTTATTCCCTATTTCTATATTATAAATCTAAAGTTTCTTATTTCTAAGTCTGCAGTCTCTAACGTATGATAAGAATATGAAATTTTGATTTATCAGTTAGAACCCACAGTTCTAAACTTTAATTTTCCAATTTTCTCCTCTAAATATACACCTTGATTTGATATCCATATAGTTGAGTTTTTTTTGTGCGCTTAAAGCATAGTGATTAACTTATGATTTGTGTTGATCGAAAATACATGATTTTTAGGCATATATTTCTTCGGATAATGATACCCTCAAACATGAAACTATGTTGATGTTATTAATTATTTAAAGATTGTTACAAAACTTAAAGTTTTGTTATTCATACCATTATTTGAATATTTGATAATTATTTTATATAAGATTTTTTAAATACTTTCATTTGTTTAAGTTTGGTCACCAAAGACAGTAACATAAATTATTGTTATTCATATATATATTTGGACTCATAGTCACTTCACAGTCTATATTGAATGCTATAACTGAATTGTGAATTGTCATTATATAATGATATTTATCTAGCAGACAATGAACAACTCACACTATTATGAAAAACCAAAAGTTTTTTCAGATCTAGTATATAACGTAGTAAAAGTTTCAACCATGATTTCTTTAGAAATTATTTTAATTGATAGTTCGAGCGACTCGGACTGTCGTTCAAACGACATATGTGTCTCGCGTGAAACTCGTTCGAGTGACGCATATCCTCATTCGAGCGAGCTACCGCCTTAGAGATTTTCTATAAGTTGGTTTTTCCAACTTCATTTTTTATCAGAAGACCTGCGAATTTTCAATTGATGAAACTGCTTTAGCAGAATACTTTGTCTTATCATTTTTAGGGTTTTAATCATTTTGTTTCAATTTAAAAAATCCCATTTACTTTGTGTGAATTGTTTTGGAACCCAAAGGCACATATTTGTTGAAGATTCTCTTATAGAGAATATCCTTACGGCTTATCTAGGTACTCTTGAGGGGAGTACTAGGTTGACGTCGATATGTCATAGGGAGTGCTCGTGGGTATTCCTGGGCATAATTGGAGCTGCGATTCTTACTGGCTCTAAGCTGTGGTCTATGTGGATTTTTCGCGGTTAACTCATTGCGGGTTTCATTATAATCATTATAAGTATTATAATGAAATAAAGGTTTTACCCGAAATGGATTTTTTCCTGAAATCTGCGAGTTAGCAATTTTATTTGTGATGGTTTGACACGCATGCACACACACACACACGTAGTTGTATATTTAGGGGCTGATTTAAGTTGATTTAAAAAATTAACTCTAATTAAATAAGTTTTTAGCTGGAATTTACGAGTTTGTTTAAATTGGTATCACATACGACACACTTTTACAAATTGCCATCAGAGCAGCTTTCACTAATTTATTATGAATTCCTATTTTTTTCGCAAAATTTGTGTGATATTGATTTTTTTTGAAAAAGCTGATTTTTAAAAATTGTCGCAATGTTTCCGAATGAAAACTTATATAATCGGTTGCTAATTTTTTACGAGTCTAATTATGCTTATTGGAAAGCCCGCATGAAATCATATTTAAAAGCAATCAATGAGAGAGTTTGGGTAATTTGTAAAAGAGGCTGGACTCCTCCCAATGTCACCATAAATAATGTCACGAATTTAAAACCCGTGTCAGACTGGACTGAGGATGAGTTTAGGTGGAGCACTTTTAATTAACGTGGGCTTAACGCAATTTTTAGACACGTCAACCCCGACGAGTTCCAACGTATTATGACGTGCACCACGTCTAAAGAAGCGTGTGATGTTTTACAACTCACCCACAAAAGCACTAAGGCGGTCAAAGAGTCTAAATTTTAAAATTTAACTACTCAATTTGAAATGATAACCATGCTTGAGACTGAGTGTTTTGATAATTTTTATGCACGTTTGTCTAACATTGCCAGCACTAGTTTCAATATTGGTGAGCCTATACCTGACGCACGAGTGGTTAAAAAGATTTTAAGATCGCTACCAAAACGTTTTATCCCTAAAGTGACTGTGATGAATACCTTAGGTAATTTGAGTCATCGGAAATCAGAAGAGCTAGTAGGAGACCTCCAGACATATGAGATTGACATGTTTCCTGACACTGTTAAGCCTAAGGATAGAGGGATAGCACTTAAAGCCCAGTCTAAGAAGAAAAATAAAGTGAGTTTTTATGAGTCCGAGTCGGAGGACAAGTTTGATTTTGATATAGCCATGCTTGCAAAGAATTTCAAAAAAATTCTCAAGTTTTCAAAATAAAATTCTCCCATTAAAAGATTTTTTGAGAAAATAAAAATGAGGCCAAAAAGAGCAGTGAGAAAGAAAGTGAGAAAGAGGAAGAGGAAGAGGAGAAGTGTTTTGAGTGTGAAGGGAGAGGCCATATAGCGCTTTAGTGTCCCACCGGGCTAAAGATAAAGGGCAAAAAAGATTGCCAAGAGGTGAAAGATTTCGGGGATGAGTCGTCATATGGGAAGTTTGCTGCTTTTTCTGCTAGTCACGTGAGCATACCCAGTTTGTCCCACGACGATGAGTATACTTGTGCATGTGATTTGAGTGTTTTTAGGAAGTCTGAAACTGAGAGTGAGTGCGTTAGTGAGGTGGATAGTGAGCTCCAGGTCGCATTTAGGGATTTGTACGCTGAGACCTTAAAGACTGAAAAATTGAATAAGAGTTGAGTCTTAGGTGTAACACCCCGTAATTTTGAGGGTTTAATATTTAATTATTTTTGGGAGTTATAAAAATATTTAAATTGGAGAAACTTAAATTCATGAGTTGGAGAATTTAATTGAGTGAGTCGAATTATTTATAATTGGCGACTTTTAAGTTAATGGTTCAAAATCTCGTGTGTCGCATTTTGAGGTCAAAATTTGGTGATGTCGAAAAGTATTTCGGATGGCAATTCCTCGTGGCGGTTGCGTTCGGATGGGTCGAGATAGTCAGAAAAGAGTACCCGGGGGTAGTAATTGGGTCTCGGGGTATTTTTGGGCATAGTCAGGCCCATACGGGGTGAGTTGGGCCACTTTAATTAAGCCCTTTAGGTGAAAAACGGGATTAAGGGTTTTTAACCTAATTGGGAGATTAAGGAATGACAGCCAACATAACTCTAAACCTAGGGTTTGAGAGGGGATTTGGGGGAAAGCAAATCAAGAGCAAATTAGAGGTTATTGGAGCCAAATTAAGGGACATCAACAACATATCAGACACTACGAACACTTACAGGCAAGTGGTTAACTGTTGTGATTCTAAATTTATGATAATCAATTCATATCATGGTGATGTGTATATGAAAATTCATTTTTGGTGTGTGACCAAAAATTTAAATTTGGTTTTTGGAATTTAATATACCTTAATGGGATTAAGGGTAGGATTTATTGTGTTTATGATTCTAGAATGTAGAGAACTGAATCATATGTTAAAACCAGTAAGAGTAGATGATTAATTACTGATAAAATGAATGAAATTCGTATTGGGGATTTGAAACCCGGATAATACCCAAATCGAGAAAAAGTAGAAAATCGTGAGATTTGATTTCAGTTTGATGTTCCATAAGGTGCTTTGATCCTATTCCTATGTAGATATAGGGTTGATTGGGCTTGGGTTAGTCCAGGAAAAATAATGAGAGTTGTAGGTTTTCATTAATGGCAGAACTGCATCTCGAAGTAGACGAAGTCAGGGACGATCGATCGATCGACCAAGGGGGTTCGATCGATGGATGATTCAGAATTCTGGGCAGTTCGCCCAATTTGTATATAAGGGGGAAATTAATTAGAAATTAAATTTCCATACATTAATTAGTGATAAATAATTATGAAACAAATAGTCCTAGCAATTATGGGAGAAAGTAATTGGGACGAGGATGAATTTATGTGGGGCACTTAATGGATGAATTTGAGAAATTTTATTCCAAAATAGTGAGATACGGATCAAGTGAGCGAATCCGGGTATATTGGTCAAGCGACCCCAAAGTAGTGAATTAAGTTTGGAGATAAACTAATTAATTTAGAGTCGGGATATAGACTCAGAAAATATTAAGTTACGGGCCAAGTAAGTGTGTCCGGGGAATTGGTAAAGTAATTAATGTGTAAATTAATTATATTAGAGTCGGACCGCAGACTCGAATTTGTGTTGATTAATTAATGTGTAAATTAAATTAAATAAGAGTCGGATTGTACACTCGGGTAAGTATTAAATTAATGGGTGTAATAATTACTTTAAATGGAGTCAGGGTGTAGACACGGTTAGTTATTAAATTAATAGGTGTGTTAATTAATTTAATTAGAGTCGGATTGTAGACTCGGGGATGTATTAAATTAATATGTGTGTTAGTTAATTTAATTAGAGTCGGGTGATAGACTCGGGAAGGTATTAAATTAAAATGTGTGCTAATTAATTTAATTAGAGTCGGACGATAGACTCGGGGAGGTATTAAATTAATAAGTGTGTTAATGTTAATTAATTTAATTAGAGTCGGACGATAGACTCGGGGCGGTATTAAATTAATGGGCGAGTTAATTAATTTAATTGGAGTCGGTCCATGGACTCGGGGAAAGTATTATATTATTAGAGGCGTGAATAAATTATTAGAGTCGGACCATAGACTCGGGAAGATGATAAATAATTAAATGAGAAAATTAATTACGTTGAGTCGGGCCACAGACTCAAGGGATTACAGGCAGTGTACGGGATTTGTAGTACACGGTAAAGCTGGGGTTTTTAATATATATATATATATATATATATATATATTGCGTGTGATATTAAATTACAGGCATTGTACGGGATTTTGAGTACACGGTAAAGCCGGGGTTTATATTATATATATACGGTGAAGTGATAGTATATATATATATATATATATGTGTATATATTGTGTGTGATATTAAATACCAGTGACTGGATATTTATTCAATTTATATACTCTAATGCTATCAAGGGAGGTTGCGCGATGTGGGTGAATCCCCTAACTTGAGGAGTAGGGCGAGTATATCCCCAGGTCATAGCGTCCGGTATATATGGGTGAGGGATTTATCTCACTTTCAGTGAAGGAATATGACCGCCTCCACCACGTTTATATTTTTGGCCAAGTTGGTGAGCGATTCCAACTTGGAGAAACTAGGTTTTGTGAGCACACCTAGTGAGATAGCATTTTAGAGGGAATCATCCGGTGAGGGTATACTCGGAAGGATGAATGCACGTATGATATATGTGTGGATGTTAGTAAAGGTACGTATAATATGGTAGTAAATATTTTAGGTGATAATACAGTGTGTGATGTATTTACCTTATATAACTCGGGTTATATGTTGTTAATTAATGAGAAATTAATTAATTTAATTATTTGTGGGAATAATACAGTGTGTGATGTATTTATTTTATATAACTTGTGACACGGTTATATGCTACTATTTAAGAGGAATTAATTAAGTAAATTGTGAAATAACTTATAATTCAGAAAATCATTATACTCGGGTTAGAGTAGTATGGCAAGGGAAGGTTATAGCAGGACTAGTTGGACGGGGTAGCACAACTAGGTGGGGCTAAGATAACTGGTAGGTGTGCACAATAGTGGAGGGGTGAGAATGTCCACAAGGGAGTGCGACACTAACTTAAATATGAAGCGCATTCATGCATTTTAAATTACTGCAGTTAATTCACTTGCTAAATATTTTCAAAATGTTTTGGGTTCTAACCCTTGCTATAAAACTATTTTCAAAACCTTTTAGGTGTCCAGCCACAGGGACGCCAGGATTGATATTCTATTCCAGGAACACTGAGCTGCGGCATATGTGGATGCTAGCAGGAGTTTGGATTAGACGCATCATTCATTCATTCCTAGAGTAGGAATATTGTATCAGTTTCAGTTATATTTAGGGCTTGTCGCCCAGACTTCTCGGTACAGTTTTTAGGTGTAATTTATTCAGGTGTTGAATATTTGTATTGGATTATTTCTTTGGTGGACGGTGATTTATTCGGCAAGTTGTGTAATTATAATTCAGTTTATTTTCATTCAGATGTGTGAATGGTTTATATTATATTTCCGCATGTACTGTTTTGTTTAATTAAAAAGTTAAAATTGGCACCAGTTTTTGGAATACTAGGTGGTTAGTAAGTTTTAAAAAGTTTTCGATAGTGATGCTAAGGATTATCCAACTGAGATTCCTGTTTTAATTTGGTACAGGAATGATCACCCGGTATTTTATTAGGCGGGGTGTCACATTAGGGTGAGAGAATCAGAGAGAGAGAGTTAGAGGTTTTGAGGGAGTTTGAGGCGAAATCGAGCCAACTCGAGAAGGTTAAGGTTTCTTTGAGTGAACAGTTGATAACTTTAGGATGGGAAATGAGTGATTTGACCAACTCAGTGTCTAGTTTGACGGCACGTGTATCCCAACTCGAGAGTGATCTCGAATGTTCCTAGAAGGTCAAATTCCTTTTAGAGAATGCATCTAAGAAGGTTAGAGAGATGGTTCTCAATCCTGTTTTGGGTAGAGGTAAGAGTTTAGGAATAAGTTATAACGGTGCTTCTACTTTCTAAGTTGCACCCGAGCTGGTTCCCACTATAGTGTTTGATTCACATAGCTCTCAACTCAACCCACCTAGGCGTCCCGTACCTGATAGGATATCATGTAGAAGATATTTTGTGAGAGGTTTACCTAGGCCTATTTATGTTTGCACGCATTGTAAGAAGATAGGACACCTTAGGAAATTTTATTTTAAGTTGGGTCATGTGTCACATTTTGCTCCTACATGTGTTCACACATGCACCCACACCCGATGCTCTGGATGATTACACGAGAGGTTTGCACATATTAGGGAGCAAGTAAAGTTTTTAGTCAAGACTTCACATGATTTAATGGAGGTTTCATATGATACACCACCTTTGGAAAACTCCACCGCACATAACGGTTAAGGTTTAGACTCGTTAGCTAGAATACATTGATTTGTATGATGATATTGTTTGCTTGTTGTTAGTGTGTATTTTTTTTGTATTATATTTTTCATTTGAAATTTTTTGAAAAATACAAAAGGATTTTTATTTTTTTAGAAAAATTTAAAAAAGCCAAAATGATTTTATTTTGATAATTTTTTTGGAAAAAGTAAAAAAGAGTTTTGTATTTTGTTTTACACCATTTATGGATGGACATTTAGGATGATCGAGTCTCAATTTCATTCCATATCCTTGTGATGATTTGATAGTGTTTTGATATGCGTCATCATTTCATTTTTGTGCTTTACAATATTTGGAGTCATTGAGATGTATTTAGTGTTTCTACCTACATGTTTGACTCATGAGCTCCTTTAATGAACACTTGCATGGATTTGTGTGATTATTGAACTTGTTTATCACATATTGGTCGGAGTGTTGTCATCTCTGTTATGTCTTTAAAACGAACTATATGCGATAAAACTTGACAATGGAAGTAATGCATGTAAAAACCACTTACCGTGAGGAATTTAATTACAATAAAATATGTTGAGTGAATCACGGGAAAGGGCTGGGAGAGTACAAAACTAACTCGTCGTGAAATCAACCGTTTAAAAGAGCCCAAAAAAATTTAGAAGCAATAAAAAGATAAATATGCCAAAAGGGGCCACCTCAAAAGAAAAATAAACGATTATTATTTATGAGGGAATTTGGATGGAAAGAAATGAAAAATGGGTTCGCACGTCCTAATAACGTCATGAAAAAGCATATACATAGTGATTCGTATAAAATATTGCATATTTCCGCCCTATATCTTTATGCATTCTAGCGCTTTTACGGTCCTAAATGCCTATATTTATGCTCATTAACCAGAAAACCTTGGATTTGGATATATATATATATATATATGCTTTGCAGGGTTAATTGTGCTTTTGTATGTATTGGAACGCTAAAAGTGAGAATCCGTTGCATTTCGAAGAAGTTCCGTCGACGGACGTTACTTCAATGGCATTTTAGTCAATTCACATTTCCTCTCAGGCTCTTGGAAATTCCACGGATGCGGAGTTCATTGAGTTAGCGTCACATGGTCGCAAACGGTGTGTGCGTCGTTTGGAGTTCGGATGACGAAGATATTCTCATTTTCGTAATTAACCTTTTTCCCCTCTTCATGGACCAAATAGCTGCCAAAAACAGAGTACCGGTCGATCACAGTTTGAGGCCCGATCGCCTGCGATTTTGAGTTTTGTCGTGGAAAGGAGATAGTGTGCTTCAACTTGAAGGCTCAGTCGACCACGCTCCTGCGACCGGTCGACCGCAATCACCAGACATTTGTTGCCTTTTTACTTTTCTTTTCTTTTCCCTTTTATTTTCTATTTTAATTCCCACTTACTATATAAAGGAATTTTGTTGTAAATATCATATACTTAGTTTTAGAAGATAGTTTAGGTTAGGGTTTGGGGGTTTGGAGAGTTTTTCTGCATTTCTTCTTGGTTTGACACCCAATTGGGTTTCTAAGTTGATTATTCATATTCCCTCTCCATTAATATAAGTTGTATTTCCTTTATTCTTGCTTTGTAGTTAATTTACATGTTGTCATAATTCAGTTTGTATGCTTTATTTCCGTGCTTTCTAGTGTAGTTTTATCACGTTTATTTATCGCATTTTTATCATGCATTCTAGCTATGTTAACCTAGGTTGTGTCGGATTGAACTCATTTCGGGTTGACAAGTTGCTTTGCTTTGGTGATGGAGTTTACGAGTCTATTTCGGATGCGTTGTCCTAGTTATTACGCCTACGAGATTTGACGGGGCATATAATGTATGCTCCGTGCTTACGACCTTGCGTGCATAATTTTTGAGGTATTTATTAACGCCAAAATTATATTAGACTGTTATGAGAATTTAGGGGTGTGACAACTCTTGATTTAATTAACTGTCGAAACGAGACGCATTCGTAATAACTCGTCGACCCATGTAACCATTTTATACTAATAAACTCGGGTGAGGGATATATGACGCAACCTATAGTTTTTACTCACCCTCTTAATTTAGCTTTATTTTCCCTCGCCTAGATTAATATTTCCCTTTTGTTCATCTTTTCATTTTCCGTGTATATTTATCTTTTACACTTTTATTCCTAATGTATTAAACCGAATAAGTTCTAGCAACTCGTCTCTGTGGATTTTCGATACCCGACTTACCGCTACACGTGTATCGAAAGTGCGGTTGTAATTTAGGTTTTTGTATTGAGGCGGTGAATAAAAAACAACGATCGGCGCTTGATGTGCGTCGCTTTTCACCCTTGATTAAAATGGCGTCGTTGTCGGGGATGAGTTTGTTTTAGAATTTATTTGATTTAGTATTTCGTAGTATTTTCTTTCTATTTGTATTATTTGCCTAATATTTTTGTAGGACTTCTACATTTGAGCACCTAGAAACACTTGAATTTCTCGCCCGTGCATTTAGTTTGTGGAATTCGCCACTTCAAGCCATTTTTGGGGTAAGCATATCTTATTCTAATTCTTTCGGTAATCATTATTATAATTCTCAAAATTTTCGTAATCCGTTGACTTTCGATCGATACTTAGAGTCCCAAAAAATTACAAATTCACAAATGACTTTGGGCGAGTATAACGAAAGTCAAAACTTTGGTTATTTGAATTTTGATGATGATGATAATGATGTTGGGCCTCTAATTCCTTATAATAGGAATTTTGAAACAAATTGCAATAGTTTTCAAAATTATTATAATAATGAGTTTAAGTTTAAGTCCGATGGTGATTTTTAAAGTTCGCATTTTCAAGAATTCGCACCTCGGCCTATGACTTTTGGCGAGGGCTTACGTATGCTTGCAAATGAGAAAATTAAAAAAGTTATCGGGAAGAAAATCGTTCGTGGGAACATGAATTGGATTTATTATTTGAATCCAACGACGATTTTACTTCCGAGACTTTTGAAATCGAGGAATGTTTTGAACCAAATGAGGACTTTACGCCTACTTTGGAACAAATCATTGTCGACTTTGCCCATTGCGTAATAGATATTGAAAGTGAGGATGAAAATGACTTAATATTTATTTGCAATGAATTGATTTCTTCTTTGGCCCCCAAAGAAGAACATTTCATTAAAAATGATCTTATTTCTTTCGAAACTCAATCTTCAAGCGATGATGATGCATCTCATGAGTTTGAATTTCTTTCCTCCCCATTTTCATTCTCTGTTATCACACCGTCACAAGTACCCAATGATTCGGTTTCAAACTTTAGTGTTTTAAACCTTTTTGTCGATGAGGAGTACTTGCTCGAGTCGCTTTCCATGATCGCATATTTGCCTTCGTGTGGGCCACCTCCCATTCCAATTTCAAAATCCTAGGGAGGATATCCGGCTTTTCTCGTTCCCTACATATTTTTGTCACCCGTTCAATCCAAATCCCCCATCGTCCCTCCAAAACTTTTAATTGACGATGGTTCCTTTTTTCCGCCTTACACATGCCTTCCGTTGTTCAAACGGAATTCATATTTTTCGGAGGGCATGGTTGAGAGTGAGGGTACACCGGTCACCCTCCAAAGTCAAATCATTTTCATGGTGGACCCTCAAATATTTTGACTTCTAGTGTATAGTTAGTGTGAAGCCTAAATAGTAGGTTGTATATAGTTAGCTTTTTATCATATCTTTCTTTATTTTTCTTTTCTTTTTAATTTAGTCTAGTGTAATTAGTTAACCTTTTGTTATTTATTTTTGTTATGCTCGGTACTAACTTGTTTTGTAGATTATTTGGACTTGTTCTTATGGGGATCGCTTCAAATTTGGGTAATATCATTCTTTTCCTCTCTTTTTGTTGTGTTCTTAATGCACATTGAGGACAATGCAACGTTTAAGTTAGGGGGTGTTGGATATTTTATCCATTTCTTTTTTTAGTCCATGTTTTTTCTCACATGTTAGTTACTTAGTATGCTTTTCTTAGAAAAATTAAAAAAATTCAAAAAGATTTTCTTTATTTTTTTCTCCTTTGTTGGTCATTTTGCCCTTATTTTCGATGATAAATTTTAATAATTGCTCGATCCAATAGACAACTCAGCGATGCATGTTCTCAATTTTAAAAGTTATTAGACTTTAGTCCTAATTATTGATATTATGAATAACTTCATCAATTAAACTTTAATCCCATGAGCACATGCGTTTTTCTTGTTTTATTAATTTAGTTTTAAGATTTTTATAACTCGGTAATCTTTTGTTGCATTGTATATACTTATACTGAGTAAGCTTTGTGCCTTTCGTCATTTCTGAGTGTATATATTATTCTTTCCTCTTTGAAAATGTTATAGTCGTTGGTAATCTCTCTATTCTTTCATTTGATCGCTCATTAATTGAGTTCATATATGAAATGCATTACTTGAGCATGATTTTCAAAGTTTGTTTTGATTCGAGAATTGCGTAAACTTTTGGAAATGATCATAGGTCATCTTTGTTATATCACCCATATTATCCTTGACCTCACCTTATATGTTTCCCCTCGTTAATCCCTTTGAGCCTAAATAAAGCCTTTCGTTTCATAACCCCAAATCCCATAACCAACTCCAAATTGGAGTTTTAAACAATACATACACCTTCCATACCTTTGTTTGGAATGCTACTTGGGATTGAATGTTGTTGTTGTGTTGCGGTTGCAATTTAGGCATATGAGAGTGAGAAAAGTAAAGAAAAAGAAAGAAGTGAAAAAGCAAAAGAAAACATGAGAAAAGAAGAAAAGAAAAGAAAAGAAAAAGAAAGTTGTAAATGTTGTGTATAGTGTTCAATAAGCTTCGATTACTCTCCAGTTGTTATATTTAATGCTCGTTTGGAACTTGTTTTTCCAATTTTTGATATTGCCCGCATTTTTCCATTATCCCGAGTTTTCATCTCCGAACACTTTGAATCCGTACATACATATATGCTTCGTTTCGTACCTTAGCCTAACCTACATTACAACCATATAAAGTCCTATGTGATCTTAAGGTGAATTTAATTTAAAAGTCATAATAGTTTTGATAATCTGTGAAAATGCATTTAACCTCTTTTTATGAGCGGTATCTTTCATTGAGAGTACAATTTTGCATTTATTATATAGCGTTCTTCATTTGTGATATGTGTGCGGCCTAGTTTCCATTTACATTTACTCTTTATGCCCACATGTTTCGTGTATTACCTCCATGTTTCGAGTGAATTCACTTGATGAGTGTAATGCCCGTGTGGATTGAATATATGCTTGCTTTATTTAGTATTCGGTTTATATAAGTTTTTGCTACATCACACTTTGCACGTTCTCGCTCCCCTCCCACATTTTAAGGTTTCAATTCTATGAGGTGCATTCTATATTGTTAATGATTTTGAACTTTTGTTTGAATTCATTCAATGTGCTAATAATGTGTATGAAATCTTGTTCGCTATTTGTTGGGCTTGTCGCATGTTGGTTTGGGCATATTTTGAGAAAACCAAATGATGTTTGTGGGTATCATCCCTAAAAACCCTCACGAGACGACACTCGTCCACTAGGATAACCTAGGGGTATAACGGCTTATTGCATATGCTGAATGCAATCGTGTTCCCTACGAAAGTGACATTTATATTTCGATGCATATATACGTCTGATACTGCCCTCTGTGGACTGGTTTTGTTTGTTTCATTACTAGGGACCAACAATATTTAAGTTAGGGGGTGTGATTCGTATCAAATATCACATATTTTCGCCCTATATCTTTATGCATTCTAGCTCTTTTATGATCCTAAATGCCTATATTTATGCTCATTAACCAGAAAACCTTGGATTTGGATATATACATGCTTTGCAGGGGTTTATTGTGCTTTTGTAGGTATTGGAACGCTTAAAGTGAGGATCCGTTGCATTTCGGAGAAGTTCCACCGTCGAACGCTACTTCAAGGGAATTTTAGTCAATTCACATTTCCTTTCTGGCTCTTGGAAATTCCACGGATGCGGAGTTCGTTGAGTTAGCATCGCGTAGCTGCAAATGGTGCATCATTTGGAGTTCGGATGACAAAGATATGGCCGTTTCCGTAATCAACCTTTTTCCCCTCTTCAAGGACCAAATAGCTGCCAAAAAATAGAGGCCCGGTCGATCGTGGTTTAAGGCCCGATCGACCGCGGTTGTGAGTTTTACTGTGGAAAGGAGACAGTGTGCTTCAACTTAAAGGTGTGGTCGACCGCGCCCCTGCGACCGATCGACCGCGATCACCAGATATTTGTTGCCTTTCTACTTTTCTTTTCTATTTTAATTCCCACTTACTATATAAAGGAATTTTGTTGTAAATATCATATACTTAGTTTTAGAAGATAGTTTAGATTAGGGTTTGGGGGTTTAGAGAGTTCTTCTTCATTTCGTCTTGGTTTGACACCCAATTGGGTTTGTAAGTTGACTATTCATATTCCCTCTCCATTAATATAAGTTGTATTTCCTTTATTCTTGCTTTGTAGTTAATTTACATGCTGTCATAATTCAGTTTGTATGCTTTATTTTCGTGCTTTCTAGTGTAGATTTATTGTGTTTATTTACCGCATTTTTATCGTGCATTCTAGCTAAGTTAACCTAGGTTGTGTCGGATTGAACTCATTCCGGGTTGACAAGTTGCTTTGCTTTGGTGATGGAGTTTACGGGTCTATTTCGGGTGCGTTGTCCTAGTTATTACGCCTACGAGATTTGACGGGGCATATAATGTATGCTCCGTACTTACGACCTTGCGTGCGTAATTTCCAGGGTATTTGTTGACGCCAAAATCAAATTAGACTGTCATGAGAATTAGGGGCGTGACAACCCTTGATTTAATTAACTGTTGAAACGAGATGCATTCGTAATAACTCGTCGACCCATATAACCATTTTATACTAATTAACACGGGTGAGGGATATTCGACGCAACCTCTAGTTTTTACTCGCTTTCTTTATTTAAATTTATTTTCCCTCGCCTAGATTAATATTTCCCTTTTGTGCATCTTTTTCTTTTCTGTGAATATTTATTTTTGACACTTTTTTTCCTGAAGTATTAAACCGAATAAATTCTAGCAACTCTTCTCTGTGGATTTTCGATACCCGACTTACCGCTACACTTTTATCGCAAGTGCAGTCATAATTTAGGTTTTTGTATTGAGGCGGTGAACAGAAAACAACGATCGGCGCTTGACGCGCGTCGCTTTTCACCCTTGATCATATAGTTTTAGAATTTATTGGTGTGGGGATCATTCTTAACTTTGATGTGTTGATGGATTGAGTCAATGTCATTTAAATTCAAAAAATTTCAACATATAGGGACAATTTTGAGATTCATTCGATAGGAGTACACATATTCATCGTGCAGATATGTTATGTTTGATTGATTTGATTTGCCTATCGATTATGTTCACACCCATTCATTCCGTTTCCATGATTTGGTTGTCTAAGTGTAAATTCATGTTGTATTATTTGTGTAAAATTATTTTTGTATGAGAAGTTGAAAAATTAAAAGTAGTTTGTGGAAGATTTTGAGTTACTCTTTGTTGAGCGTAGTTTAATTTATATTTGTAATGCATATTTTCCATGAGAACTCCATGTTTATTTTAGTTTATTCGTTTCCTTATCTATTTCGGTTAAATAAAAGGGGGAGAACGAATTATGGGGGAGTTTTTGCATTATGGGGGAGATTTTATTATTTATTTATTCTTATATCCTTTCAAGCTCGATGCTCTATGCATCACGAAGGTATTTGCTTTGTCTCATATGTGTAGATACAAAGATTGAAGATCATTATGTTGCACACCCCGATGAGAAAAGCTTAAAGATTTGAAGATTTTTTAAGCTGAAGATTTTTGAAGAAAAGTTTTATACTCACATCTTTAGTACCTTTTCAGTTTTGGGTTCATGGGAGGGTATTAGATTTGTATAGGAATTTTGATTTGATAATTCAGATATTTTTATTTTGTACTGGCATAGACATAGGTGAAGATTTGTAAGGACATTATTTTACATTGTTCGATCACAATTGAGTATGTCGTATACTGCTACAATCGTCGAAGAATAATTCAAGATCATTCAAGCATCAAGACGGATCCAAATATCAAGGTTCTTTAACATTCAAGCCTCTACGAGATAAATTGTTAAAGGTTGTGTTTTAATTCGTTAGCATTTCACTTAGAGTGTTAAGATATTTTTCATCAAAAAATTTCCAAGTGTTGGAGCGGACTTTTTAAATTTTTTGTTAAAAATACTTTTTTAAGTTTTTAGGCGGAGCATTACTGGCGAAAGAAAAATATTAATATTTTAATAGATCGATCGAGCGACAGGGACTGTCGTTCAAATGACAAGCGTGTCTCGCGCGAAGCTCGTTCGAGCGACGCGTGTCTCCGTTCGAGCAAGGTGATGTTTTCGTTCGAGCGAGTCACCGCCTTAGATTTTCTATAAATTGGTTTTTCCAATTTCGTTTTTTATCAGATGACCATCGAATTTTCAATAAACGAAACTGCTTTGGTAGAATACTTTGTCTTCTAACTTTTAGAGTTTTAATCCTTTTGTTTTCAATTCACAAAATCCCAATTACTTTGTGTGAATTTTTTTGGAACCCAAAGGCACATCTTTATTGAAGATTATCTTGTAGAGAAGATCTCTACTGCTGATCTTGGTGCTCTTGAGGGGAGTACTGGGTTGACGTCGACTGCGTGTCACAGGGAGTGCTTGTGGGTATTCCTGGACTGAATTGGAGTTGCGGTTCTTGCTGACTCTAGGTTACGGTCTATGTGGTTTTTTTTAGGTTAACTCACTACGGATTTCATTGTAATCATTATAAGTATTATAGTGAAATAAAGGTTTTACTTTTTTTCCTGAAATCTGTGAGTTATCAATTTTATTTGTGATGGGTTGACACACACACACACACACACACACACACACGTAGTTGCATGTTTAGGGGCTGATTTAATTTGATTTAAAAAATTAACTCTAATTAAATAAGTTTATAGTTAGAATTTGCGAGTTTGTTTAAATCGGTATCACTTACGACACACTTTTACAGTTGATAATGCAAATGGATATAATTACGACTGTCTTAGCAAATACTTGTCTAAGGAAGGGTATGGAAACAATAATATATGCCAATGTGCCATTATAAAATATCCTTAAAAGAATGTTCTCGTGAAGAGCTCAATTGAAATGCAAAATACCCAAATAAAGAATTTAGAAATGAATGACCCGGTGATAACTAGTTATTTTTTGGGCCTGTAGATTAAGCACATAACACAGATCCATTAGGCCAATGGATTGAAAGTCCTATAATTCTTTGAGAATATATTGTGCACATCATTTTGTATATTCATGGTCTTAGATCGTTAAACATTAAAATATCCATATCACCCGAAAGGGGATAAAAAATATAAAATTGGTCCAAAAATGCCATATTTGCATGTTATTATTGCACTATTAAAATGGTCTAGAGTACCACACTTGTACGTTATTAGTGTATTTCTATACATAACACAAAGCATGATACCGAACACAATATTTTCAATCAATATCTTGGCAAGAAATAATTATCATTAATTTTCAAAGCATGGGACTAATATCAATCATATTATTTAATATTTTTATATTTAATTACATGTGTCTACTTAGTTATATAGATGCAGGTTATCTCTCAGATCCTCACAAGGAACAACCAAGGCACTTACGACTTGCCTCAAATAACATATGTTGCTACTAGAATATATGAAGACAATAATGCTTGTATAACCCAAACTCAAAGATTCTACATCGAGGAAGATATGACCATCATATTCCAGTTCTTCTACATACATGAACTCTAGTATAGTTATGCAATTAAAGTCATTTAGATCCGATAAAGTGAAATGTTCACCCCTCTTCACCAAAGTCTTATGGAAGTTAAGGTTTTAAAGAAAGTTAAGATTGAAGTAACAACCTATCAAATCTATTCACCAAGTTAAAGTAGCATTTTATAAGGTTGTATATAAGATAAAAATGTATCGTCTTAATCATTAAAGAAATGACATAATCAGGGGGAGTATATAATGAGGGGGAGAATCAAAGAACAAGATATTTTGGGATATATGCGCGTTGTACTCTATTTTCTTTAACTAGGTTTTTTCCCATTAGATTTTTGTGTTAAAGGTTTTAACGAGACAACATTAAGCGCGTCCAACACTGTTTCAATAATAAAAAAAGTTGTACTCTTTTTCCTCCACTTTGGTTTTTTCTCATTGAGTTTTTCCTTAGTAAGGTTTTAATGAGACATAAGTCATTTAATGATGGATATGGTGTACATCTAAGGGGGAGTGTTAATGTCACCTCCCAACCTTTCCACACATACCAATGATAATTCCAATAATACGATAATAATAAATCACACGTAATAAATGTTTATTACAACTGAATGTATTTAAATATAGTGACTAAGCATTTTATTCCTTACATTTATAAGTCTACCGTGAGCAACTTAACAAAATAAAAAGAAATTATAAATAGGTATTACATCAACTGATAATTAATGATATATATTATCATGATGATTTTGCCTGCCTTGCTAATGATTTTTCATATGTATGTAACTGATAGGGACACATGTGATGATTCACAAAAGTTATCGGGATCGGGGGAATTTTTCCTTCCTTACACTCCGGGTCCATCTAGAAAAAGAACAAGAAAAAAGTTTTGCTAAGCAAATAATTATAATTCTATAACAATTTATAAAAATAACTTTTGAATATTAGCAGAATTAAGTAAGTAAAAGAAATTGAGATTTGAGCAATAATAATCCATCTGAAGCAGTATAAACAAGCAGTATGATGATATAACTTAAAATAGAAATATCAAGTTTAAAACGGTTAAGGTTGCGAATGGTTTCTAAAACAAGATGACCCACAATTATCCATTAAAGAGGCTCAGGGTTAATAGCAATACAAATAATAAATCAATTCAAAACCTTTGGAGATAATCAATCCAAAACCTTTGTAGATAAAGTAATAGTGTTGAGCCCAAACTCCAAAGAGCGGTATCCACATTGTAAGTAAAAGTATGCACTCAATACCCTATATCCTACAAGAAAAATACTACTACCGTGGGTATAATGGTAGTTTATTCCCTTATTATAATGTATGCTATATAAACACAAGCTTAATAAAATCAAATTAAAATGAAATCACTGGTTCAAAATCAACATAGCGTTTTTAAAATCAAATCAAGTTTAACATATTTTGAACTACATAAACGAGTTCATAAATGAGAATAAGATATCTAGATCTATCACATAGTGATATGAACAACGGGCGTAATTAAGAGAATTGTATGATATAATACTGAAATAGAATCAACTACTTGGATTTGGGATTTGGCTTTTAGTTCAAGTTATTGTGTTAAGGCTATGGTCCGGGATTGTCGAAAATTTGGAAAAGAAATAAGTAAGGGTTTCTATTTTGAAAATACTGCTCTAATATAAAGTTATACCACTTACTGAAAATAACTTTGATGGTTTAATTTTTCATTAGTTTTTCTTTTAATTAGTTAGGTTTCTAAACATATTTGAAATTGGTTGTATTAGACCTTTTTGTCCCTAATGTTATTAGCAACCTATATGTGGAGTTTGGGGTTAAAATTCATAAGTTAAAAAAGTTTAGGGGTTTATGTGCAAAAGAAATTTTGGGGTTTTAAATCATATTTTTAAGGTTTCTTCGAATTTGGTTTATGGTTGACCAAATAGTGTGATGTAATATGCCATTTTGACCAGAAAATTAAAATTAAATTCTTGAAAAAAAAATTTAGATTTTTTTTATTTGGCATGTGAACGCATGTGCAAAGTCAAATATCTCACGAGATATTGTTGACTTTGCACGCAGGCATTTTGACCTCTCCATCTTCAATCTCTCATAATTTTGACTTGGGGTCTTTAACTTTGACTCCTAATTAAATTATGTACATAATACCATTTTAGTTGATTCCAAAGCCATTCTTATTAATTTTTCACGAGGAATCCAAAATATAACTTTTAGAGATTGAGGTTAAGTGTAGCCTCTTCTCAAATTTCTATGAAAATTCTAAGTTTTCAATTTGACATTCGTGGTTTTTGGGTAAATTCGAGTCAAGGCATATCCATGGGTTGGTTTCTTGGTTATTTTAAAACATTAAGGTTTTGGTTTGGAGTGCTAATGCATAGTATAAAAAGAGAATTTGGATTCTGAAATTTTGTAAGCCATTAATGGAAATTTTAAATTTCAGGTATATAAGTTATATTAGACTCGAATTGATCATTGCATCAAGGTTCCTGCTGACTAAATATCAAATTTTTCTATCTTCAAACCGGTTCAAGGCCAGGATTTCAAAATCCACCATTGAAGGTCAAGCTTGAATGGTTTTTTCTAGTTTTTGATCCAGTTTAGTGCTAAACTTACACAAATTCTTTATAAAAGCTAAAATTGATCATATAGTAGTGCAAAAACCATATAGAATGATACATACAATATAAAGATACCAAAACTCCTAAAATTTGAGCTTGATTTTAAATAGAAAACATTATTCTTTCCCAGAGGTTATGGGGGCTTTTTATAGGGTAGTTGATTAGCTGCTACGAATGTGGATTTCAGGAGAGATTTGTAGGAGTTTAAGTTTATGGAAAATAGGGTAACATGCCATTCCTCATGGATCCTCATAGTTTAAGTCCTAGGTGGCTGCCTAAGTGTGCTAGACATCAACAAGGGGATTTGTGTGTCCTAGGAAGTTTAGGTTTAAGAATATAGTCCCTTTTATCTATTTTTGAAACTTTAAGTGGCTAAAATGCAATTTTTCTAACTTGTAAAGATACCTTAAGGAAATTTTAGTATTTTTTTTATATTTATAGGATTATGTATGTAAATAAATTTAGGGTTAGTTTTGGTTTATAGGTTTAAAGAAGTTTTTGAATGCTCCTGGGTTACTTTTGAAATTATTATAACTTAAGGGTTTTCTATGTAATTTGTAATTTTTTTGGTATATGGTTGAGTAATTATTCGCATATTGGTATAGGATATTTTTGCTTGGTTAGTAGCGGGAAATCCTATGTATATTAGCAAGCTGACGATATCATAGTCTAATGGTACGTTCGGGATAGTATAACCTTCCTACAAAAAAACAAAACTTCGTCCTCGAAATTACCTTCAAAGAGTTCAGGCTATTGTTTCATTGCGTCCTTGGTTTCCAAGATGGCTGCTTCGGCTCCCTGATGATTCCAAAGAACCTTGACTAACAAAATGTTTTTGTTGCGAAGGATTTTGTCCGGAGAGTCTAATATCACAATGGTTTTTTCTTTAAAGTCATGATTGGATTGTTTGGATATTCTTTATCAGGTGATGATATGGCTTGGATCTAGTGTGTATTTTCATAACTGCGATACGTGAAATAATCATGTATTTTTTATAATTCAACAAGTAATTTTGAACGACAGGCTACCGATTCGATCCGTTCTGTGACTTCAAAGGGTCCCACATATCGTGGTGCTAGTTTTATTTTTCTTTTGAATCGTATGATCCCCTTTCTTGGTGATAGTTTTAGAAATACTTGATCCTTCAACTGAAATTCTAAAGGTTTCCTTAATGATCTGTACAACTATTTTGTTTTGTGCTTTCTGCAATCTTTCTTTAATCTGGCATGTCTTTTCAATCGATTCTTATATTATTTTAGGTTCAAAGATACTATTTTCTCCGGATTAATTTCAACATAATGGAGAGCTATAAGGTATTCCATAAAGTTATTCATAAGGAACGATCGGAACGCTGGATTGTTAACTATTACTGTAAGAGAATTCAATTAATGCTAAGTGATGACTCTAATTTTTGGCCAAATCGAGAGCACATGCGCGTAACATATCCTCGAGTGTTTGAATTAGCCTTTCAGATTGTCCCTTAGTTTGGGGATGAAAATCGGTACTTAGATGTAACTTGTTGCCTATGGAGTGTTTTAATTGTTGCCAAAATGTCCCACAAATCGAGGGTCATGGTCAGATATTATGGATAAGGGTGCTCAATGAAGTCTGATGATTTCTTGAATGTGCACTTTACCAATACTTCAGAAAGAATCAGTGGTTCGAACTCAGAGAAGTTGTGCAGATTTGGTTAAACGTTCTATGATTAACCAAATCGAATTATAGACTATGATGTCGTGGGTAATCCACTGATGAATTCCATGGTAATATGATCTTATTTCCATGCTGGAATGGTGAGAGGATGTAGCAATCCTCCAGGGTGTTGATGTTCAAATTTTATTTCTTGTCAGGTTAGACATTTTGCTACAAATTCCTTGATATCTTGTCATTCCTATAAACTAATATTGTCTTTTAAGATTGTGATACATCTTTATATTCCCTAGATAGATGATGAACTTAGAGTAATGTTCTTCTTGTAACACTTCCTCTTTTAGCACGGGATCGAAAGGTATGCGTATCCAATTTTTATAGCGTATTCTGCATTTTTAGTTATAAGTCCAATTTTCTTTTCTTTTCTTTTCCCACATTCTATGCTTTTCTATTAGACTTTAAGTAAATTTTCAGTGGATTGTTGCTCTGTTATTCTATTCTGAAGAGTAGGGTATGCTATAATACTTCGGAGAAGAATGGGAATTTTTACGTTTTCCCTTTGTAGATTATATTCCTATAAAGTAGTCATAACTTCGTATTAAAACATCCCTGTTAACCTTTCACTTGTTTTTCGACTCAGTGCATCTGCTATGACATTGCCCTTATCTGGGTGATACTGTAATCCAAATTTGTAATATTTCCAAAATTCAATCCATCGCCAGTGACGAAGATTTAAGTCTTTTTGGGTAAATAATATTTAAGACTTTTGTGATCTGAAAATATTGGAAACTCTGCCTCGTATAAATAACATCGATAGATTTTTAATGCAAAAACTATCATAGGCAGTTCAAAATCATGGATTGGATAGTTTCATTCATGAGTCTTTAGTTGACGAGACCCATATTCTATTACCCGTCCTAGTTGTATGAGTACATATCATAATCCTTTCAAAGAGGATTCGTGTATACTTCATAATTAACATCACTAGAAGGTATAATAAGCACATGGGTAGTAGTTAACCTTTCCTTTAAGGTCTGAAATGCTTGTGATCATTCGTTTGTCCCTTCGAATCGTACATCCTTATGATTGAACTTTATCAAGGGTAACGTGATTGTTGAGAATCCTTCAATAAAATATTTATAATGACCTGTTAATCCTAGAAAACTTCAAATTTTCGTAACGGTAGTAGATTTTGGCCAATCAATAACTGCAATACTTTTTACTGGATCAACCTTTATTCCTAATTTCAGTAATACATGTCCTAAAAACTTTACTTTTTTCATTAGAAAATCACATTTACTTTTCATTGCATAAAGGTGGTGTTGTCATCAAGTTTCTAGTATGATTTGTAGATGCTACTCGTGATCTTACTTGGTTTCCAAATATACTAAAATATCATCTATAAATATGATCACAATTGATCTAAAAATGGTTGGAATACTCGATGCATTAAGTCCGTAAAAGTTTTCGATGGCTTTGTTAATCCAAAGGACATGACTAAAAATTCAAAATGCCCGTAACGAGTTCTAAATGCAGTCCTTAGTATATTTTGTTCTATTACTCGTAGTTGACGATATTCGAACCTCAAATTTACTTTTGAGAATATCTTTGTGCCTTGGAACTGGTCAAACAAATCCCATATTCTAAATGAGTATTTATTTTAAATGGCAGCTTGGTTCAATTTGAGGCAATTAATGCACAAGAAGAGGGTTCCATCTTTCTTCTTGAAAAGTAATACTGTTCCTCTCCAAGGGGATGTACTTAGCGGGATAAATCCTTTTTATAATAATTCATCCAACTAGTGTCTATATTCTTTCAATTCTAACGGTGCCATTCTATACGGAGGTATAGAGATATGAATATTATTTGGTAGGAGGTTGATCACGAATTCTATTTCTCTTGGTGGGGTAATACTAGGTAATTCCTTCGAGAAAATGTCTTCATATCTATCTAAAAATGAAAGAGAGTAGGATGATATATCATACATATTTCCATATTTGTTGTTCCTGAAAATAGAATACTTTTGTTCGAGTATTTTTAAAAACAACTCTCCTTGTATGAAAATAATTTGAGCGAAATTTGCTGACCGAGCATCCATTCCAATGATAAAGATCGAATCCGTTGATATTGATTACTTCCAAATTATCTGTAATAACTCCTATCTCGAGTTCTACCATGCACTTACTCTAAATTTGACGACCTAGCACTAGATCGCCGGTTGACATGCCTATAGATAATGAATAATCTAGAGGATAGGGAATTAATTTTGACAACTCCATGACGTTAGTACTAATAAATGAGTACGAAGATCCATAATCAATTAATACATGTGCCATAATATTTTAAAAAGAGATGTTGCCTTCAATGACATAATGATTATTTGATTGACTGGTATTGGTTTCCTTCCTTGCGTACCTCTGGGTGATCGTGGATATGTAACCATTTCTCTTAGAATTGGGAATCTTCCTAGGGGTATCTAAAATTCAGGAATCCTACTTGGGTTTACTGAAGATAACTGGTTTGGTTTAGGGTTGGGCTTGCAGAATCTTGGGAATTTGGGCCTAATATGTCAGAGTTTGTTTCATTCGTGACAACGGATCATGGTTGCACTATTTTTGTGGTGTATCTGGGTATACATATGAACATTTTTTTGGGTTTGAAAATGCGCGGTCCTTTACTTGACTATTTACCTGACAGTTATTGGAATTCTTTAGTGGAACTAGTGCTGAACTTCAGAAATTACTACCTGATGCTGGGTGGCATTCAATGAGGGCAGGTAGTTCGATGATTTTTTCAAAATCCTGGATTTGTAAAGGAATAAGAGAGGTCTTATTGCTAGTCTTTAATCCTCTTTCGAAATGCTTACATTTCTTGATGTCCATGTTTACATACTCCTGTGTGTATCAAGATAGTTTTATTAAACGTGCCTCATATTGAGGTATCATCATTTGTTGTTGCTATAATCCCAAAAATTATATTATGAATTGATCTCATGTTGACTCAAAGAAATACTTTTTTAAAAACATTTCTTCAAATTGCTCCCAAGTCATCCCTTATACATTTTGAGTACGCCTTACTAATTGCCATTAGTGATTCAATTCTCCTTCAAAAAGATATGTTATTAGCTCTACCCTAAGTTTGGGCACTATACTTACTCAATTTATTACCTTTAAAGTCTGTCTAAACCATTGTTCTGCCTCATGAGCCCTGGGTTTCCCTCAAAATGTTAGGGGCCATTGTCTGAGAAATTATTTCAAGGCATTCCTTCTGGGAGATTCAACAGATAATCCTGTAGCTACTGCGTTTGGGGGATTTTGTTGCACTTGGTTTAATGCTGTTAGTTCTTGTGAACATTGTATTATGTTTTCTATAACCGTGGGAGGAGTTGGTTAAGCATAATCCTCTTGTAGTTCCCTTCTTGCTGGTGCATTTGAGGTTCGTGTTTTCACCATCCTATATGATAAACAACTTAAAAATAAAGTAAAAACAATAATTATACATAAAAAAACTCGTTAGATTATTCAAGTTTCTACGAGATACAAAATGTAGTAACTAGGACCAATATACACATATATTTTCCGCATTAACTACTTTTACATATCACACCACGTCATTCTTCCGTACCAACTGCTATTATATATATAACATAACTCCCTCTTGCCAGTTCACCACATTATGCTGGACAAAATGTTACACACCTGTTTTCGTGGGTTATTTATCTACAATCTACTGGTCTATCTTCCTCTTGCTTATGGTTTCAACCTATATGGGTTACCACATGGTCCATCTCCATTCTTGAGCCTCCGGTGCTTGAACTCGATGAAGACGTGGATGTGTCTACATAGGGTATTTCTGATTATAAGTCGTGAGGGGATACAAAAGGGTTCATGCGTAGTTATTTTTCTAGATATAATTCCCATACTATATGGATAACTTCTTGTAAAACTCTTGATATTCTGAAACTTGCGGACTTGTTTGGCCACCCTCTCCTTACCCATCAGTCGATATGAAAGTAGATTATAAATTATACTGAGGGTTTCTATCTCCCATTTCCTATCTACCTCACAGATAGCTTCACATAACTTTTTTAAACCTCGCCCTTTATAGTCCAACAAAATTTTGCTTGGTTGATGCCTTCAATATTGAGATCAATGTTGTCCCAGACATTTATGGATGCAAGACAGTTTTGAGTAACGTAATATTATAAAAAAGTTATGAATTTAAAATAACTATATATATCCTAAAGTCCCGCATAAGAGTAATAAAACCGACGCTCGCTCTGATACCAACTTGTCACATCCCAATCTTTACGCACATACCAATGATAGTTTCAGTAATACGATAATAGTACACTATATATAATATGTAACGCCCAACTCAGATTTATGGGTTACCCGTGGTCAACCCAGTCTGACTCGGGCATTAGGTGTGAAGTGAAATGAAACAACATATATAACGTTGCTAGTCCAATTTTATTTAATTAACCTTTCACTTGTTTAGCAAGCGACTTCATATCCAAATCAAGCTACGTGAGGGACTCGTGGAAAGAACCTCCGAAATCTGAGCATACAGAGATGCTAATGTAAAATAAAAGGGGATACTTACTTGTACAACACTCTCAAAATATGAACCACACCCCACCTGCCATAATAAAGACAGGGGAATGAGTCGATTGCCTAATGTTAAATGTACAATAATGATGTAGCATATAATAAAATGGTGGAGAGAAGACTCTAATATCTACGTGCACATGCAACTGCTATATATATATATATATATATATATACACACACACACACACACACATATATATATATATATATATATATATATATATATATACACACACACACATACATATGTACACATAAATATATATGCATTAATACATAAAACCGTTTTATTCCCAAAAATGTTGTTTATCCCGATTAATTTACCTTAATCTTGTAAAAGGAATCCCTTTTTACTTGACTTGACCTTTATTCCTTAATTTAATACACTCGATTAAATACTTAAATAAATACACTTTGTTTAGTAAAAATCATTCATTTCCCCGAAATTACCCCTTTATTTACACAAATTCACGTAGTACTTTATTTGAAAATCCCCCTTTTAACACACACAAATACCGTGTTATAAATACCTTTTTTTCTTCCTTTGAAAACCTTTTATAAACATACCCTTGTGTTAATTACGGATTAAACCTCTTTAGGTTGCTTACCACCTATTTAATCACTTTACTTTACCATTCCTTTAACTCTTTGGTATTAATAAATTATCACATTACTTGTCCATTTTACCCTTTATCGGGACATTTATTTATTTATTTATTTCAAGTTAGGTTATCTTTACACATTTTTACCACACAACCCATTTCATGATATTTTCCATATTCCTTTATATTTTTCTCGGAATCCTTCAACAACTGCATACTTTAACAGGCTCCACATCGCCGACTATGCACACCATTTGCTGTGGCCAATGATTTTGAGTCTTTCACCCTAGGTCCCCGGACCCTCCTTAATTATCCTGGTGTCATCTGAGTCCGTATTAATGTATTTAAGCATTTTTCAAATGCCCACATTATTCCACTTTCCCCTTTTCTTAGCCTAAGCTAAAACTCGGGTTTTCACCCCAATTCGTGTTACATTTTAAAAATGATCATTTCTTGTCCTTTTTACTCTAACATTGATTCTATCCCAAAATCATGTTCAACTAAGACATTTTTGTGTAACACCATTTCCAATATTTTTATTTCATACAAATGTTCAACTTTACATGAGATTACCATTTTATTCATTTGTTTCCAAACTAGTTCGTTTTCCCATTTTCACAACTGTTATTTCCCAAAACACCCTTAAGTTACCCACAATATCTCATTGAGTGTTTTTAATTCATTAACATTTATTTAAATTTTAGATCAACATCCCTTTCAAGTTGGAAACATCTTTATTTATTTACTTTCTTTTCTAAGAAATCATTGAATATGTAAGACTACTTTATAAGAAAATACCATTTTATTTATTAATTCATATAGTCTTAAAATCAAACACTTAATCATCTTTTCAATATCATTATCACACACTTTAAAGGGCTAAAATTTCTAATTTCTTTATTTCATGTTTAAACCCAATAAAACCTCCATTACACTTGATTATATGTTCATAATCAAAATACTACAAGTTCATATGCATGAGAGGATGAATATTAAGTCCAAAAGTCCTCTCAAATGGGTCTAACATGTGATTAACTTTAGAAATTTTATAATACTTGCAAAAATACATTTTTTAAGACTAAAGTACATTTTTATTCTTCAAAATTTCAACAATGTCCAATTTTTATAAAATCTTCATTTTTGTGAGAAGCTTTAAGGCATTTTTAACCTAAAATATCTTTAGCAAGATAATTATCATTTTTAAATATTTTATTCCATAAAATGTTTAACACTAAACTTCTTGAAACATATCCTTTTTAACATTCTCGAAGTCCCCTTTTTATGAAAAAACTGTTTACTAAATTAATAACAAAACGTTATAAGTTGAGTAAACTACGAATAAACTTTTTGGACAAAACGCTTTTCAAATAATAAAACAAGATGTGTTTAAATATATTTCTGAATATGTAATCTAGATTTGGTAGTTGATTACCTTAGGTTTTAGAAATCAAAAACCATATACTAAATCTAACATGCAGTATCAATCACAATAGAATTAAGGACATTCAAAGTAATGAACACAGGTATTTAACGTGGTAAAACCCTTAATCAAGGGAAACATCCATGATGCTCGTTACGACACAAACAAAAAATCCACTAAAATAAAGAATCAAGTTACAACACTTAAGCAAGCACACAAAGATCCTAAATCTAAGTTCATAGTTATACCTACATGAGGTACTCTACTCCAAAGGTTTTCTGACTAGAAATCATATTTTCCTTTTCCTTAATCTCCTTTTCTTTGATTTCTGATTCCAGCAACTCTTTTAATTTCCAAGTTTCTCAAACAGAACCACTGTGACTAAGTGTTCATGTGTGACAATGTGTTTGTGATGTTCACTAAATGCATATTTATGCAACTCACCCTATCAAAATATTTATATAGACAAATTCTTAAAAATCAAGAGGTATCATATGACATGCAGATACTGATTCAAATTATTTTGACAAATAACTTCTTTCTCAAGATCAGATCTGAAAAACAACCTTGCTTTTAAAACTAGCCAAGGTCCTATGTGTTTTTGTTTATTTTTGTACACATTTATTTCACAAATTGCGAAATATAAAGCAAGAAACACAAATGCTCTAGAGATCTAATATAACCTTGAAAAACAGAAGTTTCTTTTTCAAAATCTCTTGAAACAGAAAGGATTTAAATGATCCAAAAGAGAATATAAAAATATAAGCATGTGGTTTCTCCTTTAGAAAAACTCAAGTTTCAACTGTGAAACTCAAGATTCTCTTAGAGATGAGTTCTGAGAGAAACTAAGATTTGAAGAGGTCTTCAATCATCGAAAAACTCCAACACTAAACTCACAGAAACCCTAAATGGATCTAACTCTCAAGGTTAAGGTTTTCTAGTGTATGAAACTATATAAGTTTTAATGTTTGGATGAAGGAAAAACACTAAGAGGTTGAGCTACAAAGATTAGGGTTTCTTCTATCTCTCTTCTCTCTTTTCTTTCCCTCTCTCTTCTCCCTTCTCTCTACTCTTTTTTTTCTCTCTGTTTGGACGAAGTCCAAAAGTCTCAATGGCTAAGACTACATGGGTTTATATAGTAGCTAAGGAATAATCTCGAACGTTTGAGGCAATCCAATGGTTGATATTAGCTTTGGCCCGTTGACTGCCAATCTAACGGTTCAATATAAGCGATAGAAAAACTAGCGCTGATTGGCTAAAACTAGTTGCACATGGATTGAGTCTAAAAACATGCAGATCGTTGATTAGGTTTAACCAAGGGCTGAGATTGAATAACATGAACGTGTCTTAGAGAAAACACAAAACCATCCGATAAGCTGCCAATACATGTTCGGATGATACAGGCTGTAAAATGTGGGTACAAGATATTCTAACTTTCGTCCCTGAATTCTCTAATGCTTTGAGACCCTACCCAACACAACTTTTAATGAATAAAACCCTATTGCAAAATACAAGTTTTAACCCCAACACTTTTAAAAACCAAATTTCAATAATTTCAAAAATTATTTAAAATGTTTAAAAAATGTTATAAGGGAATTAAAATGATTTGAAAATATTGTTAAAGTGATTAAAACAACATATGCACATAAGAACTTAATAATATGCAGCGTAAGTGTCCTAAAGTGGTTTAAAGGTAGAAGTAACTTCCCTTTAGAAGATCTTGATGATTCTTGGACTGGATTTCTTCATTCTAACTTGAACCTTTGAGAGATAGAGTAACTCATAAAAGCTAACCTATTTTGTCTCGATATCCAAACTAGTTAGAACTCCTATATAATATAAATTCAAGTATGTTAATTATATAATGTGTTCTCAATCTCCCCATTTGGATGTTAGAGACAAAATTCCCTTGAGTATTCTGAACTCGTGGGTGAAAAATGAAAAATCCTAGTTGTCCTATACAAAAGATCTAACTACCCATTCCCATCCTAGAATAGAAAATAAGATGAAAAAAATACATCACTCAACTATAATATAGAACAATACCCTAATAAATAGAACAAGCTATACAATGGGTCTGAAGAGTAACTGTAAAAGATTAAACACTTGAATGGCATATTAGTTGAGTTAGAATTGGAATAGATAGAAATTGCAGCAAAAATACTCAAGTTCTTCTCCCCCAATTTTTCTCAACTATACAATGGGATAAAAAATAATAGAGAAAAATAGGAATACGTAAAAAGGTTTCAATCACACAATATATCATAAGCAATGACAAAATTAAGGGTCTCCTACATAAACTAGTGTTATGATGCATCTTTTGTTATTTGAGAGATGTCCATGCCCTAAAACCTCAGAAACCAATTATTAGCATGAAACTACCGAGGTTATGATAAGTGTGACAAAAATTATGTGAAAACTATCATACCTATAGCTGTTTGCAGATACTCAAATCGTATATTATCCAGTAGTTTCGTAAAAAGATTCGCGAGCTATTTTTGAGTGTTCAAATATTCAATAATGAGTTCTTTAGATTCTACAAGGTCACGAATGAAACAGTGTCCAATCTTAATGTGCTTAGTTCGGGAGTGCTGCACCGAATTTTTCAAAATATTTATGGCACTCTTGTTATCAAAATACATGGTAAATTGATTTTCCATGATACCATAATCTCTAAGCATCTGTCTAATCCATAATAGTTGTGAACAATAACTTCCTGCTGCTATGTACTCTGATTCTGCGCTAGATAATGAAATACAATTCCGTTTCTTACACGACCAACCTACTAGGTTATTTACTACGTAGTAACAAGGACCAGACATGATTTTGCTATCGTTAGAACACCCTGCCCAATCGACATCAGTGTACCCTATAATAAAACTAGTTGTGTCCTTAGTGTACCAAATACCAAATTTTAGAGTACCCTTGACATGTTTAATAATTCTTTTCACACATAATAAGTGGGATTCCTTAGGGATACTTTGATATCGAGCACAAACATACTGCGAAGTAAATGTTGGGTCTGGAAGCAATAAGATATAAGAGACTCCCTATCATACTTCGATATAGAGTAGGATCAAATTTTTTCCCATTATCATCTTTAGATAGTTTTGTTGACGTACTCATGGGGGTTCTAGAAGGTTTAGCATTTTCTAATCCGAAATTTTTAAAAAGTTTTGCAACGTATTTAGACTGAGTGGTAAATAGACCATCCTTGTATTGTTTTACTTCTAGGCCTAAAAAATATTGAACTTCTCCCATAAGTGACATCTGAAATTCAGCATGCATGATATCGAAAAAATTCTGAACCTGTTTAGAACACGTGGATCCAAATATTATATTGTAAACTTACACTTGTGCTATTAAGGCATGTTTATCTTCATTCTTAATGAATAAAGTTTGATCATTTCCAACTCAGACAAATCCATGAAAGACAAGAAAGGTACATGTTCGCTCATACCAAGCTCTAGGAGCTTATTTCAAACCATATAAAGCTTTCTTAAGCCTAAAGATGTAGTCTGGGTGTGATGGATCTAGAAATCCTTTGGGTTGTTCTACGTATACCTCCTCAGTTAAAATTCCATTTAAAATGTGGACATACCATCCATTTGGAATAATTTTAATTGCAGGTGACATGATATGGTAAGGAGGAGACGAACTAACTCAAGATGAGTAACAGGTGTAAAAGTTTCATCGAAGTCAATTCCCTCTACCTGCAAATAATCTTGTGCTACCAGCCTAGCTTTATTTCTAATGACCTATCCATTTTCATCTGTTTTGTTTTTAAAAATCCATCGTGTGCCGATAACCTTCGAGTCTTTTGGCCTGGGAACAAGATACCACACATCGTGACTCTGAAAATTGGACAAGCTCTTCTTGCATAGCATTGATCCAAAATGATTCAGAAAGGTCATCATTTACATTTTATAGGTTCCTTAAGGGAAACAAAACATGCAAATTGTGCCACATTTCGAAGTTGGGATCTTGTCCTAACAGGATCCGAAGGATTACCAACTACAGTGTCAATTGGATGGTCTTTAGAAACCCAAGTAGGTACGTAAGGATTCTCGAGTGGCAGTAAATCAGTGTCTTGTGAGGATTCAATGGTAAAATTTGGTTCAGCCTCAACTAGTGGCACTGCTTGACATACACTAATCCCTACACTTGTATTATCTACAGTGACATTAAATGATTCCATAATGGTTTTGGTTCGATAGTTAAAAACACGAAAATCCCTACTGTTTTGGGTATAACAAAGAAATATTCCTTTCTCTCCTCGGGTGTCAAATTTTGAAAGTTGTTCTCTGTCTTTACAGACATAGCAAATACTCCCGAAGGTTTTAAAATGTTTTAAGTTTGGCTTTTTGTGGAACCAAAGTTCATAAGGGGTTTGTTTGGAATTTTTCCTAAGGTATACACGATTAATGATATGACACGCGGTTTGAACGGCTTCTAACCAAAAATATCTAGGAAGACTTTTAGCGTGTAGCATAATCCTAGCCATCTCTTGTAAAGTTATATTCTTACGTTCAGCACTAAACTCGTGTTTATATCCATTGGGTACACAATATTCAGTAACACCAGAGTCTTTGAACTCTCCACCTCTGTCACTCCTAATACGACACACTTGGGCATCCTTCTCGTTCTCTATTTTCAAAAGGAGATTTAAGAATTCATCGAAAGTATCTAATTTTTGTTTCATAAAAGCAAACCAAGTATATCGCATATAGTCGTCTACTATAACTAAGATATAACTATTTCCACAAAAACTAATAGCCCTTGAGGGACCCATGACGTCCATATGGATAATTTCTAACGGTTTTGTGGTCAAGACATCCTTAAATTTCTTATAAGGGGATTTACTTATTTTCCCTTCCCGACATGGTCCACATACCGAATTGGAAGAATTTTTTATTTTGGTTAAACCTTTAACTATTTCTTAGGAGCTTAATCGTCTAAGATTATCAAAATTTGTATGTCCCAATCTATTGTGCCAAAGATCAGAATCTTCTAACCTCACAACATGGAAAGACTCAGACTTAGGAATTACTGTGTAACAGTTTTCCTATGTTATATTTCCTATCAATATACAGTTTCCTTTTTCATTAATAATTTTGCAATCAGTTTTTGAAAAAGTATCAGTATGATTGGAATCATAGAATTGGGATATGCTTAAGAGATTAGCTTTAAGACCTTTGACTTGGAGAACATCATTTAGATCAGGAAGCCCATTCTCACTCAATGTTCCCTTGCCTATGATCTGGGATAAAACACCATCTTCAAACATGACACTACCTCCAAGGAAGTCTGTCTTATTTTTCAAGTTGATTTCATCCCTGGTCATATGTTTAGAACATTCAGAGTCTAAATACCATCTAGTTGAAGTGTGTTGTTCCTTTAAAGAAGTAATGACAATATAGCACTTGAGCTGGGGTTATAGATCATCTTTTCTAATGCAAATAGGACGAGTTTTGATCGTTTTGTGGCCTTTTGATTTAGAAAAGGTTTGATGGGTCTTTCTAAATGACTTTTTCTTAGTCTTAGACCCTCCATTTTTCTTTTTATAGTTAGATTTATTTGCGGCCTATCTAGGGAGAACATAAGTATTTCTTCATTTTCTAGAATAGTTAAAGTATAGGTAGGTAGGTATATATATCCTTTTCTGAAAACATTCTTCAAGAGTGTGGCAAAAAACATCACAGTAAGAATAATACTAATGGGTGTTGGTCTTGACTTTATTACTAAAGTCTTTAAAGATTGGTTTGGCTCTATTTGGTATAGTCGCCCAGTTATCACTGGTATTGAGTTTTTGTCTTTGGTCTCTAACAGGTGGACAAACATATTTGGCATGACCATTTGAAATAAACTGCTAATTGTACTGATTACCCTTTTTGCTTGAGAGTCGATAAGACTAGATTCCCTTTTTCGAATAGTTTGGCAAGTTTGGCCTTGTTTGATAAAAGAAACATTTTCAGGAGAAACTCCGGTCTTACTGTTATGCACTATTTCTCCAAAACCTAGGACAGACTTATCTTCAGAGTCAAATTTGCTTCCAATAATAATTTCCTCATAAGATTTAGCTTAAGTTTCAAAGTGTTGACATTTTTAAACACATTTGAGACCCTTTGCTTAGACTCTTCAAGTTCAATAAGGGTTGCATTATATTTTTGTTCAAACTCTTGATTTTTCTTAGACAAATCTTTTATTTTTAAGGCAAATTCTTGAATCTTAGTCTCATGGGCAATACACTGGGAAGTGTAATCTTCAGTATTCTTCTTAATGGTCTGGTTAAGTAAATCGATACGCTTAGTTAAAGATTTTATAATTTTTTTAAGATGTGCACTCTTCTTAATAGTTTTCGTGTATAACTCATGCAAATAAGGCAAATCATCATCAGATTCGCTATGTGCGTCGTGTGAAGTGTCCCCTAAAGCATTACTTGATTCTTTTGGACTAACGCATACGTTCAGTTCTTCGGTAATATTAACGCTTTGACTCACACTTAGATTACTTCCAACAATAATAGGAACAATATTAACATCAACAGGCATCACATATTCATGAGTAGATAAGCATGCATCGTCATTATATATAATGTCGGCAAAGAAAGACATGCAATACTCATCATTATGGGTTGACTCTATTTCATCTTCATCAGAATCACTAGACTCGTCCCATGTTTTACACACATTAGCCTTGTTATTGTTGCTAAAATTAGTTGGACATTTACTAGCATAATGTTCCAGTTTACCACATCTATCACATTTCACATCTTTCAGGTCTGTTGTTGTCATAGGTCCTTTTATTATCATGTGAGGGTTTGTCATTATCTCTATCATGAGGTCTGCGAGTTTGATTACCTTGATAATTTGATTTGCCTTGTTTAGAGGCTACTGCATTTCTAAATTTGAGAATCTTTTTGAAATGCTTACTCATAAGAGCTATTTGATTATCAAGGTCTTCTAAATCACAGTCATCAATACGGCCAATGTCAAAGTTCAAAGAACTTATTTTAGGGACTTGCATTTTAGATGAAAACACAACATTATAACTAGAGGGTTTATTGTTCTCTTTGGTCAGTTTCTTCTTGAAGTCTAACTCTAACTTTACAGTCCTCAGTTTACTACTAAGAAATTCAGGAGTCGTATCTTCAATGGCATATCTCTTATTGTCAAATTTGGAAGCGAGCGACCTAAGAATCTTTTAAACAATTTCGTTTGTACTGTAGGTTATACCATTTGCATGAGATTTTGTTAAAATATCAGTTAACCTAATGTAGAAATTATCAAAGGATTCATTGTCATCCATTATCAGGTTGTTGTATTGGTGGACAAGAATTTGAGTTTTTCCTGCTTTAACTCTTTCATCACCTTGGTGAGCAACGACAAGAGTGTCCCATGCCTCTTTAGAATTAGAACGTATGGATATTCTTTTAAATTCGTGTTCATTAATGGACATAAAGATGTCATTATTACCTTTGTTATTATCTAGGGACTTCTTTTTCTCTACTATAGTAAATTCACTAAGAATTTTCTTAATCCTTGTTGGATCAGTGTCAGATGTAGCCTTAGTAAGATGTTCATAACCATTTTCAATCATATCCCAGACATCATCACCAAGGGCTCCTTGAATGAAATCAACCATTCGTACTTTCCAGTATGAAAATTTGTTTCCATCAAAGAGTAGTGGTCTGGAAAGGTTACCTAACCTCTCAAATCTTTCTTCCATATTCAGAATTTTTTGAAAGAAATTTCAAAAACAATTTCTAAAGTTTAAGGATCACAAAAGAAGGTCCTTTTGTGATACCGCTTGAAAAAAATGTTTACTAAATTAATAACAAAACGTTATTAATTTAGTAAATAGTTTTTTCATTTTAATCTATTAATTATATCATCACAAGAATTATTCTTTCTAACAAAACATGCAACCTACTCTGATAAACTCAACCATAAGACTAATACATGGAAAATATGATTTCTAATGCTAATAGTAGAGTTTTTCCCACCTCATTGGTGCCCTAAAAATGGTTGTGTGAGGAAGAAGATGATGGAAACTCCCCACCTCCTAGGGTGGCCTCAAAGAGGTTGCGTAGCTCCACAAAGCATGCTCTAAGAGAAACCCCCTTTAAAACTTTATAAATGTCTACTCTTCTTCTTCTCCAAACCCCCTAATAATACCTCCAAATTTTATAGCATTGTTCATCTATGAAGGAAATGGGTGGATTAAACTTAAATATGGTGGGATACTAGAAGAATATGGTGGGATTAGGTGCATATATGGTGGTGGCATGGTGGTTTGTGGTAGTGGGAGGGGAGAAAATACTGAAAAATGGTGGAAGATGCACCTCCCACTCTTCTTCCCATTCTAAATAACCCATAAATTATAAAAACACTCCCCAACCTCAAAATCCCGATTTTGCCCAATTTGTGCTCACTAGAGATCGACACCGCATCAATCTAACGACCTAAAATGTAACATCATGCAAGGGTAGATTGATTCAAAACTTTTTTCTGCACTCGTCCGAACGAGAATGGACTCTCATTCAAATGGGAATGGCTTCTTATTTGATCTAGCCTTCGAACGACCTTCCAACGAGTCTACATAGATATCCATTTGGGTCTCGTTCGATCCTCATTTGATTTTCTCTTCGAACAACCTTAGGATCTCGTTCGAAAGACTTGTCTTCGTTCGAACGAAGTAACACTTTCGCATTTGAACGACCCTCAACTCGTTCGAATCAATATTTTCTAATTTTCTCAAAATTTACCCAAAAACTTTCGATAATTGTTGTGAAGACTCCCTAAATAATCAAATGTAGATATAAATCCAATTATAATGATCCAATCCCAAGGGTTTCAATATTACCACAATTTATGCGGGGAAAAATAATAAAATATTGGGCATGGGTATTGCATAATAAATGTTTATTACAACTGGACTCTATTTAATATAGTGAGTAAGCACTTTATTCATTACATATTTAAGTCTTTCGTGGGCAACTTAACATAATAAAAAGAAATTATGCATAGGTATTACATCAACTGATAAGTAATGATATATATTATCGTAGTGATTTTGTTTTCCCTGCTAATGGTATTCCAAATGTATGTAACCAATAAGGACCCATGTGATGATGCACAAAAGCTCTCAGGGTTAGTGGAAATTTTTCTTTCCTTACACTCGGGGTCCAACTAGAAGGGAAAAGAATAAGCAAAAAGTTTTGCTAAGTAGATAATTCTAATTCTATAACAATTTATAAAAATAACTTTTAAATATTAACAGAATCAAGTGAGTAAAAGAAATTCATATTTGAAGCAATAATAACGCATCTGAAGCAGTATAAACATGCAGTATGATGACATAACTTAAAATAAAAATATCAAGTTTAGAATGGTTAAGGTTGCAAGTGATTTCTAAAATAAGATAACCCACAATTATCTATTAAAAAGGCTTAGGGTTAATAGCAATACAAATAACAAATCAATCCAAAATCTTTGGAGATAATCAATCCAAAATCATTGGAGATAAAGTAACAATGCTGAGCCCAAACTCTGAAGAATGACATCCATATGGTAAGCAAAAGTAGGCAGCAATACCCTGAGTCCCATAATCCAAATAATACTATCATGGGTATAACGGTAGTTTATTCCCTAGTTATAATATATGCTATATAAATAGAAGTTCAATGAAATCAGATTAAATTAAAATCATTGGTTCAAAATCAACATAGAGTTGTTAAAATCGAATCAAGTTTAACGTATCATGAATAACACAAATGTGTTCATTAGTGAGAATAAGATATCTGGAACTTTCACATAGTGATATGAACAATTGGCGTAATCAAGATCATTGCGTGAAATAATACGAAATATAATCACCTACTTGGATATGGGATTTGGGTTTTAGTTCGAGTTGTCATGTTAAGGCGGTGGTTTAGGATTATTTGAAATTTAGAAAAGAAATAAGTAAGGATTTCTATTTTGAATATTCTACCATAATATAAAGTTGTATCGCGTACTAAAAATAACTTTCAGGGTTTAATTTTTTATTTCCTTTTTCTTTTAATTAGTTAGGTTTCTAAACATATTTGAAATTAAGTATAATAGACATTCTTGTCCCTAATGTTATCAGAAACTTGTATGTGAAGTTTGGGGTTAAAAATCATAAGTTGAAAATTTTAAGGGTAGTTTTCTTCGAATTTGGTTTCTGGTTGACCAAACCGTATGATGTAATATACCATTTTAACTAGAAAATTAAAATAAATTTTTTGAAAAAAAAATCAATTTTTTTTATTTGGCACGCGCCCTCATGAGTGAAGTTAAATACTTCATGCGCTGTTGTTGACTTCACTCTTGCGTGCGTTGACCACTACATCTTTAACCTCTCTCAATTTTGACTACGGGTCTTTAAACTTTGACTCCTAATTAAATCCTGTACAGAATACCGTTTCAATTGGTTCCAAAGCCATTCTTCTTATTTTTTTAGGAGGAATCCAGAAAATATAACTTTTAGAGATTGAGATTAACTGTAGCCTCTTCTCCAGTTTATTTAAAAATTTCAAATTTTAAATTTGATATTCATGGTTTTTTGGGTAAATTCGAGTAATGTCCTATATATGGGTTAGTTTCTGGATGATTTTAATTTCCTATATCTAAACTATATTACACATGAATTGATCATTACACCTAGGTTCCTTGGGACCAAAGATTAAATTTTCCCACCTTGAAACTGGTTTAAGGCCAGAAATGGAGAATCCACCATTGAAGCTCAAGCTTGAATGGTCGTTTCTAGTTTTTGAACTAGTTCAATTCTAAACTTACCTAAATTCTTACATGTAAAAGCTCAAATTTATCCTAGAGTAGTGCATAAATAATAAAGAATCAAAGAAGCTAGGTTTAATACATAGAATATAAAGATACCAAAAACTCTCAAAATTTGAGCTTGATTTTAAATAACAAACAAGTACATTTTTACAGAGGTTATGTTTTATTTAGGGTTAGGATGGGTAGTTGATTGGCTGCTCTGAAGGTGGATTTCAAGAGAGATTTGTGAGAGTTTAATTATGTGAAAAGTGGGGTAGCATGTGATTCCGCATGGTTTCTCATGGTTTAAGGCCTAGTTGGCTGCCTAAGTGTCCTATTGGTCAGCAAGGGGCTTTGTGTAACAATTTTAGTTTAAGTATTAGGTCCTAAGTAGTATAGGTTTAAGAATATAGTCCTTTTTATGTATTTTTGAAAGTTTAAGGGGGAAAAAATGCAAATTTTTCTAACTTTTAAAGCTACATCAAGGTATTTTTAGTATTTTTTTTATATTTATAGGATTGTGTATATAAATAAATTTGGGGATTGGGGTTGGTTTATAGGTTTAAATAATATTTTAAAAGTTCTATAGTTATTTTTGGAATTATTATAACTTAAGGGTCTTCTATGTAATTTATGGTTTCTTTGGTATATGGTTGAGTAACAAACTTTTAATCGTTCTCGTACTGGTATAGGTTATTTTTACTTGGTTAGTAGCGGTAAATTCTGTGTATATTAGTAAGCTAACGTGATTGTAGTCTAATGGTATGTTTAAGTTATTAGAGTTAAATATTACGACTTTTAATGTGGATGTCCATGCACATCTTCCATGTCTATTGGGATACCTCACCATGTCCTATAAATAGGGTGATCGCCATACGAGTTTGTACACACTTAAGAAATAACATATTGTCCATCCCTCTAAATTTTCTCCGCGTCTTTTATATTACAAATACACAATTTTATACTTTTAGACCCATTTTAATTTGTTTAATAAGTTTTTAACATCATTTTGTTAAAAAAAGGTAAAAAATGCAAGATTTTTTGAATTTAGATTCAAAACGTTAATTTTAAAAGCAAAAGGTGCATTTCAATAATTTTATAAATATCTTGAGCTAATTTGTGAAAAAAGTTGGTTGTGAAATTTTTACAGGTAATGATAGAATTTAGCGCAAATTAATGATCAGCTTGAGAAAAAACATGAAAAATCTAATTTTTACGGTCGTTCAAAACAGATGTTATAAAATCGTATGTTTTTACTCTCCGAATTGGACGAAATTCAGTAAGCATGCTCGACAAGTGAATATAAGAGTCCCCGAGTGGGGAAAAATTGAGTACCTCATTATGATCCAAAGATCAAAAGAGGTGGAGTGTTCAGTTTTAACTTTAAATAGAGTTCCACAAAAAAACCCAAATACCTCACCTCTTGACCTATAAAAAGGACTCCTGGGCTCACCATTTTAAAAACAATTTTCGGGAGCACTTTTTGGGAGTTCAAATCTTTGTAATTTTTGCGAGTATTTTCTCTATTATTGTGAGAGAATTCTTTGTAAGTTTGATTTATTAATGAAAATATTACTCATTCTTGCGATTTGTTTTTGTTTTTCATTGTGGTAGATTCATTCTTCTATTATGATTATGTGAAGTTTATCATAGTTAGATAATATTGTCACATTAATTTAATTGTTATTTATTCCCTACATGTTTTAATTGCTATAATAAAATCGTTATTCATTTTAAAATGATACGGGAGTGAGTTTATGTCCTTCAAAATTATTTTATCAAATCAAGTTTTGAGATTTAAAAATCGTAAATTTTGATGGATTATGCTTAAATTTTGATTGATTTGATAGTCCATGCTTAAATACATTTGCGTAACTTAAAATTTGTTATTTTCGAAGGGAATATGGATTTTAGCGGTCTATTAGAGACATTAAAAATGTTTTTAGTATAACCGTTATATTTTTCGAATTAATTGTGATGAGAGTCGGTTTAATTTGAGTTATAAAAAAGAGAATGACAACATTAAATTAGCGTGCAATATTAATTATGTGATAAATGGACCACGAATCATAATTCTTACCGTATTGCTTAAACTCGCGTGTGTTGCTTTCATATTTACGGATTTGCCTAAATCCCCTTTCCAACAGTCCGCGTGAATCGGCCTCACAATTTTTTTGCTTTGAGGCCTAATCTATAAGCCTCTTGGTGCTTATGGTCCACATTCGAACTCGATCAACTCTCCAACCGGAGTTAAGCTCAATGAAGTATCATAGGGTTTTGAATCCCCATTCCAACGGTCCATACTATACACGAATCGGCCACATAGTTGGCACGAAGGTACCTTTTACTTTGAGACGTAATTTAAAGGCCACTAGGAGCTACTGAGCCCCATTTGATCTTGATCAACTCTCCAACCTGAGCATAGATCAATGAAATCTCATAGGTCTCTAAATTCCTTCTACAATGGTCCATACCATGTGCATATTTGCCTCACGGTTTGAACAAACATGTCTTTTTACTTCAAGAGGCCGTCGGGCGATCTGGGGCCCCGTTTAACCCTAGTCAACTATCAAATTGAGTGAATCTTAATTAAATCTCATAAGTATCTGAATTCTCTTTCCAATGGTCCATATCATGCACGAATCGGCCTCACGGTTTTCATGAACGAACCATATTACTTCAAAACCCCCCATCTAGAGACCATCAAGTGCTTCCGAGCCCTATTTGATTTCGTTTAACTCTCTAACTCCAGAGTTTCTGAATGGATTCTTATAGGAATCTAAATACCCTTTCCAACGGTCCTTGCCGTGTATGATTTGGACTTACGATTTGCATTTTATGGCTATTTTTTGGAAAAAGTCTTTCGGGATTGCCTACAGACACTCCAGACCCCCTGCCTATCAGTATGGTGTACTTTTCTTGGCCAGCAAGGCAAAGTATATGCCAATATGTAGGCTAGGGGCCATGCTAATCGACACCCCCTAAAACCCTAAATTTTCCTATTTAAGGAGAACATGACCTCCTTCTCAAGGGGTCCCACTTTGAAATCAGAACATTCTATTCGGAATCAGTGCCCATAAATTCCATTTTTGTGTACATTATCTCCATTTCCACACATCATTCTCTTCTAATTTCCATCTTACACTCCCTATTTCCATCACCACCATCTAACCATACCAAAATCAGCCTCTTACCTTTGCAAATGAGAATTAAATATAACTTCTAGAAGGTCTACACTTATTCAATAACAACTCACTTGATTAGTCTTCATTATTTATTTCTCTTTACATTTTTGTGTATAGCCTTATTTCATTCTCTCACATAAAAGCTAATCTCATTTTTATTATTTAGTATACGTAAATCTAATTTTTATAAAATAAAAAGCCCAAAAGAGGTTTTTCTTATAAACCGTAAATTGGGATTTCCTCCTTTTCCACACTTTCTACACTTGTCCACAATTTCTAAAAAGCAAATTAAAGGAAGTCCTAAATTTAAATTAGAATTTGTGGGCTAAACCCCACCCTCGTGTGTTATCGAACTATGTGGACTTTGATTCCCTTTGGGCTACGTAGGTATCATGGGCTAATCCCGAAATTCGAGTCCTATTCCCTCATTTTATGATTCTTTGTATATATTAGTATTTGTGAGCACTAACTCCTAGATATTTGTATTTCGCTCGATGCACACATTCATTTCTTCTTAGTGGCATGTGATTCGACGGACACTCACATTATATTTATTTTTATGTTATTTCTTTGATACACTCCTTAGGATGATTTAGCTTTGTCTTCCCCATGAGGTGAGTCAGATGATTTCTTTCTCCCATTATTCACACCGCACACATGTACACAGGTATCACACATTGGAGAAATGCAGAATGTAATCATAGTCCATGAGAGACTAAAAGGGTTGGCTAGGTTCCTAAAACCTTCCCATTCTACAACTAAGTCCCTGGGTCCTTGATTCATTTCGTTTCATATGAATTATATGTCTTTGATGTCATTCTCTCGGGACGGCTACATTTATTTTGCCTTTTTGAGAAAAATAGGACGATGACTCTGTTTCTTTGTGTTTGTCCCCTTTTGATGATGATCGATTTATATCCGAGGGAGCCTACAAAGATATCAACGCGAGTGGCAAAAACAGGACTGTCATTTCCTTGAATCACCCACACGCATGGGAGAGAGGGATTTCTTCGATTTTCCCTCTAGTCTGAATTTTGGGGCCAACCCGTGTAGGAGGAATTAGACCCGGATGGCCATAATGGTGACTCTACCGTGTAACATTTTAAGAGGACTAAAATATATTTTCATATGGTTGTTATCTCTTTCGTTCTCCTTATTTTCTATATGTGTAAATGTACTTCCACTTGTATGTTCTCCTTACTCTTATACTCACATGTTGTATATATGTCTTATTATTATAATGATCATTGTCACTACCATGTTCTTTTCTCACCATATGAATATATCACCTTCTCGTCACATGTTTCACCTTTTACTCATTTGAATATACTTACCGTGCTTCACTTTGTACTCACTTGTTTATATTCACCATGTTCACTCCACACACTCTCACATTCTCCTTGCTCGTATATAACTTCGTGCTCACTTACACATGTTTCACACACTATTTGTAGATATCTATGCTTTACTTCACTAGTACACACTCTTACATTCTTCTTACTCATGTATATCTTCATGCTCACTTACACAGATTTCACACACAACTTGTAGATTATCCATGCTTGCTCTCACTAGCACACACTTCCACATTTCTCTCACTTGTATATATTCATATGATTTCTTCATTCACACTATTCACATCTCTTTCTCTCACTTTGCACATATTTCTCACTCACTTGTATATTCACCTGCTGCACACTTTGTATCTATCACCATGACATGCATCTTTTACATGCTTTACGTATATACTTGCTAGTTTTACTTTCAATAATGATCCCCTTTATCTCATACTAATTGTATATTCCATACTCTTCCTCATTGTGGTAGTATTTCCCTTACTTAGCATACATAAAACTCTTCATAAGATACTAATTAATACTCAAGCATTCTTGCACACTACATCACTTGATCATGGAAATACTGACTAATTTCTTTTCCCGTATTGGGGTTTCACATCATGATGCGCGCCAGTCCTGTGGGGCGTGGTTAACCTAAGTGATATGATTCCCAACTTATATTGTCCTCGTACCTTCGACGTATATTGAATGGTCTCCCCGCATCATACCTCTTGACCGAACTCACGACGGAGTCATATAGCAGGTTACTCATTCACATATGTCGAGTATATCGAATTCTCTCTCACATATATTGTCCCTACGAGGCATATCGTGAGGCAATTCACGTACACTTAGGTTTATCAAATGGCTTGTCCATATGTATTGATGAATGATTTCCCTTATAGCAAAGATGTATATCGTGGAAGTCTTTCAAAGGGGGAACAATTCCACTAACCCACCAAGGCATCAATCGCATATAGGCATCTACCCTATGATACTCATGCCTAGTTTGTCAGTTCTAATGTGAAGCTCTGTAGAAATTTCGTGTCGCCTTACCACCAAAATTTTCATGCTATTTCGTCCATTTTTAAAACAATACCTTGTCCGTGAGTCTGAAAATATGTCAAATCATGTCTTACCTCATGTACCCTATCTTTTCCCCTGACTTGGGTTCTATCCAATATTTTTCTTGCATCCTAGGCAAACATAATACAAGTGGAACCTAATAATAACAACCATGCTGAGGATTTTCCTTTTTCCCTCCTTTTAAAAAATACCCAAAAATATTTTTACCCTTTTCCAAAAGAAAAACAAAATACCAAAAATATTCGTCTTTTTCTCAAAATAAACCAAAATCATGTCCTCTTATGTGTGATCGCGTAACCTGATTTTGGCATGGCTTCCTATTTGATACGGTCTTCCGTGAAACCACCTTGAAGCTCTAGTGCTTCCTCTTCTTCTTCCACCAAGTTTGATATCTCCCTTCGCAAGCTTTTCATGGAGAATATAGACCAAGATGTGAATGCTCAACCAGATTTGATGACCATCATTTCCCACCTCAGTGCTAAGATTGATAACCTCCAAGCTAAAATACAGGAGATGCAATGACACCCGATCCATACTCCGAAAGCTGATAAACCTGAAATTCTCTTTCCTCGAGCTATGGGTCCACTTGCTTCTAAACCAATTTGGATCCCTAAAGAGTATCAACATATCCTGCGTGTCCTACCTGTAAATGGTCCACCACCAACTTAGCTACCGTCCTGAATCTTTCTCATTGAGTGCTAATTTTCCAATAGTAGTGGATCCTAAGGAGGAAGAACGGAACAAAGTCAAGGAGGACCTTAGGCTATTGTCAAAGAAGTTCAACCAAGTCAAGATCTCAGGGAATTACATGGACTACACTTACATGTCTATTTATCCCAAAGCCAGACTAAAGGAAAAATTCAAGATGCCAAACATTGATAAGTTCAGATGCAACGAACCTTCGATTGTGCATTTACGCAGCTATCAGTGTGCCGTAAGTATCCTTAGGGCGTCAGAGGAAATAATGGACCAAATGTTACAGTAAAACCTGAAAGAAGGTGCCCTCAGGTGGTTCATATCCCTCGAGGAATCCAATTTCCGCAGTTGGGAGGATGCGACCAGAGAATTTATGTCACAATGCAAGTACAATGAGGAATTAAAAGTTACACGTAGAGACTTAGAGATACTTAAGTAGAATCTAAGGGAGTTAGTTAGTAGTTTCATCAGAAGTTGGAGAGATAAATCTGCAACCATGAACAATAGGACAATATAAGAAGCGCAAGTGGTCATAGTAAAGAAAAATTTCTTACCCCATATCCAAGCTTCGATGAGAGGTCAATACTAGCTTCATTTCAGAGCCCTTCAGGAAACTGGTGTAGAGATTGAAGAACGGGTTTCTAGTCACAAAGAAGAATCTTAATTAAAAAGGATGATCGAGCAATTTGCACCGTAAAAGTATAATAAGCCATCCAACACCTCAGTCTCAAAATTCAACAACATATTTGAACCTGCCCCTTTCTCGATGCTTAAAAGTTATCCCAACACTACCAAAAATGAGTATACTGAACTTCACGCTCCCTTATAAAAAGTTTACCAAGCCTTTCTTGTCCTAAATCTTATTATGACATAGGAACCTTGACTGTTTCCAAATCACCTTCCTAAAAATTTCATACTTGCCCACTGTGATTTCCACTGGATTGCAGGGCAAACCACTAATCAATGCTTTCACCTCAAAATTTTAATCGAGAGCCTCATAGATCATGGTATCATTGCCACACTAGCTACTATTAAACCCAACACCACCCATAATCTTATCCCGGTACTTGAAACTGGGCTTAATGACATCTTACTGAAAGGAAATACTAAATTTTACCCAGATCAAGCCCATCAAAACACCCCGCATGCTTACAATTTCACCAAAACCCCTTAAGGTTTGTCCATCCTTTCTCCTGCATCCTACAAGCTTCATCGATCATGCCCTGCCACTCCTCACCCGAGCCTGTATTACTGTTCGTACCCTCATGGAAAGGGGAGGCGTGGAATTACCTTCATTCTAGACCAACTTTGGACGTTTTGGCTGAAATTACCCATGAAGATGACTTTTAACTACAAGAGATTCAATGACTTGTTAATGAATTCTTAAAAGTGGGCTTGACAGTTAGATGAATGGGTTGTGCTTGTGTAAGAATTTTTCCTAGATGACATCGTACATATCATGTCAAATTCATTCCTTTAATAGAGGGATATATGCACTATCTCCAAGTTGATAATACTCCTAAAGCTCAAAGGGAATCTGGTCCCTTAATTCCATCACTTCCCCACTGAGTAGGATGACTTGTATGTTGAATCTGTGAAAGTTTTTGAGTTTTTTGATTACTCTTGGAAGGATGATATCGTCGCCACTAGTTGGAGTGATGATTTTGAAGGCTTGAATGATGAATCGAAGGGTGAATATTTCCCCTTCCACGGGTTCTTTAAATCGTGGTATGACCCCTGCTGATAAGATGATGAGATTGGGACTAGAAATCTTCTTCTAAGATGACATCTCCTAGGATGAAAGGAAGAAACATGACGTGGATCCTTCGACAGATAAAGCCATGGAAAACACTAAAAACTCTAGGGACAGTGACACTGATAAGACGTTCGACCTGCACACACTGGAATTGAACCTCTGCATGATCTGCCAGGAAGCCATGCTATTTAACCCATCTAAGAAGATTATCGCTACTAGAGCACCCTTCCTCAATTGGCATTCTATTTCGATTCAACCTGCTCAAGTAAACCTGAACCCTGCTATCCATTCTCATCGAAGGGTGCCTAAGTCACTACGTTTTCTCCTGTTTCTGATATCATTAGAAACAAGGCCTCCTTTAATGAGGTCTTATTATTATAGTTTATACAAACTCTTTTAATGAAATAAATGAGGATTTTGAGTATCTTACCGTGCCTTACATTAATTGTCTTGATTCTAATCAAACTTTTGATGAAGATGATTTAATAAATAAATAATTCTTAACTAATCTTAACAAGGAAACAATAGACAATATAATCGCATCCAAACTAATGATGATGAGACTGTTGTTAGTACTCTCGGTTTTAGTAGCCATTTGTGCAAGTTTAGGATACTGTCCAACCTTGATGAGCATGAGCGATCAAAATTTGAAGACTTTCTGAAAAAGTTTGTGGATATTTTTTATATGGTCTTACGACGACATGCTTTGTATTGATTTAGAGATAGCTCAACATGAGATCCCTACCTTCTCAGAGAGCAAGCCTATTAAGTAAAAGCTGAGGATGATCTGAACATATTAGTTTTTGAAGGTCAAAGAAGAAGTGGTGAAATAGTTAAATGTAGGCTTAATTCGGATGATCGAATAAGCTTCGTGGCTTTCAAACATCGTCCAAGTGCCGAAATCGAGAGGAAAGGTCTACATGTGCATCGATTATCAAGATTTGAATAAGGCATCTCTAAATAATGATTACCCTATACTTAATATCGACATGATTGTAGACAACATAACCATTCATTATCTTAATTCATTTATTGATTGTTTTATTGGGTTTAATTATATTAATATATATCCCGACCACCAGGAGAAGACTGCCTTCATCACCCCATGGGGAACTTTTTGCTACACACTCATGCCATTCGATCTCAAGAATGCCGGGGCTACCTACCAGCGGGCTGTTATAACCATCTTTCATGACCTTATCCACAAAGAAGTCGAGGTCTATGTCGATGAAATATTTATCAAGTTTAAGACTCAGGAAAGTCACATTCCTTCCCTGAGGAAATTCTTCGAGCAGTTGCGGAAGTACCATATGTGACTTAACTCGCCAAAATGTGTCTTTAACATCACTAAAGGAAAACTCCTCGAGTTCATGGATAGTGAAAAGTGTATTAAGGTATACCCTGCTAAACTAAAATCCATACTCGAGTTACCATCACCCCGAATGGAAAATAAATGCATGGATTCCTAGGTAAGCTACAATATAATAGTCGGTTCATCAACCAACTGACCTCTATATACAAACCTAAAGTTCTCTGAAAGGATGCAACCAAATTTTGTAATGAGGTTTGCTAATAAGCCTTCGATTAGATCAAACGATACCTCACCCGACCTCTGGTACTCATGCCTTCGCAACTAAGTTTCCCCCTCCTTCAATACTTGACTGTTATTGATACTGTAACAAGGGCTATGCTGGCCCAATACATTGAAGAATCTTGTAAGGAGAGAGTAATCTAATATGCTAATCGAGAGATATATAGATATTAGGTGAACCACACTGCATTGAACAAGGCATGTTCTACCTTGGTCTGGGTCCCGCAGAAACTACGACATTACATTCTTGCATTCCCCATCAGATTGGTGTCCCGAATGGATCCCATGAAATACCTGTTAGAGAAACCCTCTTTGTCTAGTCTCATGGCTCATTGGTTGAAGTTATTAGCTGAGTTTAACATTGTTTATGTCATGCTGAAAGCTTTGAAAGGGAAGGCCATCTCCACTTATCTTGCCAACAATCCTATATAGGGAGCTGAAGTTTGGATCTCCAAATTCCTAGACAAAGAAATCCTATGTACCTCTCATGAGGACCTCAAGTGGGAGATATTTTTCAACAGAGCTACCAACGACAAAGATTATGGTATTGGAATACTCTTGATCGACCCCAATGATGCTCACGCCCCATTGCCATTAAGCTGGATTTCCCTTGCACCAATAATATGACAGAATACGCGACATACACCGTAGGGCTAAAGATCTCCCTAGAGATAGGAATAAAACACATGGACGTCCATGGAGACTCAACCCTCATTGTCAAGAAAGTTATCAGGAAATGAAAAGTCAAAGACAAGATACACCTACCCTTCTACTCTCACCTAGAAGAGCTTGCCTCCCGATTCAAAGATATTACCTTCCATTACCTTACTAACTCAAAGAATTCCCTAGACAATGCACTAGAAACCTAGGATTCTATGGTCGAAATGCTTTAGGGAATAATAATGACATCTTTTATTGTTTAGAAACAAGCTGCACCCACCCATTGCTACCACATAGAGGTCATTACATAAGAAGATAAAGATATGGTAAGATTGTGGTACTACAAAATTTGGCATCTTTTTAAACTGGTAAGTATCACCATGATGTGGACAAGAAAGACCGTGCGACCATTACCAAAATGGCTGCCAGTACATTATCTGCGATAAAGCCCTCTTTATCAGAAACTTCAATGGAACCCACTTGCATTGCATAGCAGGAGTTGGGATCGAAGACATGATGCAGAAAATCCATAGTAAATAATGCGAGATCAACATGAACGATGACATGCTTGATAAAAAATCATCCCTTAAGGGTACTACTAGACAACCATGGTCTAAGATTGGACTACTGATGTTCGAAGATGCCTCAAATGCTAATAGTTTGCCAACCTCTAGCACTTCCTCGAGAGTTGTACAACATGACCTTTGCCTAGACCTTCTCCGCCTAGAGCATAAACATCATAGGGAAGGTCACTTCCAAAGATTAAAATGGACATGAACTCATCTAGATGACCATGGACTACTTCATAAAATGCATCGAGGTCGAGTTATACATGATATTGAATGCAAAGAAAGTGGATAAGTTCATCAGGAAAAAATATGGTCACCATGGAGTTCGCCACGAGTTGGTGTCAGACAATGAACTCCACTTCAAGGCTAAGGTCACATAGTTAGTTGAAGAATATTGAATTCAAAGGCATAAGTCCTCTCTTTACTGACCGCAAACCAATGGTGCTATTAAAGCCACCAATAAAAGCCTCAAGACTAACATCAGCAAGATGACGAAAAAATGCAGAGACTGGGTCGATCGGATCCCATATACCCTATGGGGATACTGTACCTCCATCAAAATACCCACTAGGGCTACTACCTATTCTATTGTATATGACATGGAAGTGGTTCACCTTGTGGAATTGGAAGTATCTTCTCTACGAGTTATGCTCAAAAGTAAGGTTGATGAAGAAGACTAGAATAAAAGACGTTATGATGAACTCTTGTTCCTAAATAAAAAGATATTTAAAGATATATACCACATATAAGGGTACCATCGCCAGATTGTGAGATCATTCAATATAAAGGTCGAGGATAACGGTGTCCAAGAAGGAGATCTTGCCCTCAAAGAAATTATAAAAGACGTCTATACACGAGAGGGAGATTCAAACCTAATTGGAGTGGCCCCTACATTGTGAAGATAATCCTATTTGGTGGCACCGCTATGCTCATAAAGGTTTATGGAGAAGAAATGGTGCATCCAGTTAACTTGGACCGCCTACAAAAGTTTTAACCTTAGACCGAACTCTTGTCATGCTACAAATCTTCTCACCCCCATTTATTTAGAAAAAAGAAGAAATATCTTCCTTCCTCTCTACTCAGAACTATGTAGGACCTGATTCTCTCATAAATCCCTTTTTAGAAAAATTCAGAAATTTTCAAACTCACAAAGGTACGTAGGCAGCCCATAAAACATACATTGATGCGATCCCTTCTCTCAAAAGGTTATTCTTTTCTCCATTTGATAACAAAAGTCTATCTCATCATTTAAATGAATAACATGATTATGTATGCCTTATAGATTAGTATAAATAGTTCAAATATGAAATTCATCAAAGACACAACAAAATAAATAAAAAACACTGTTCTTTTGTTTAAAATCAGGAATACAAATGTCGTATCAGGGATGGGAGTCAAACAACCTACTCCCTTATAAACCCCCATACAACATAAAACCCACACCATCATAAACTTCACAAAATAATCCAAATACCTACCAAAACCAAACACGACTTTCCCATAAACTTTCAAAATCCTACACAAACTTCTCAGACATTGCCTTCAACTACCCGATGGGCCCTCTTCATCATCACTTCTTGACCCTGGAGGACCCCAAGAATCACACTCCTGGTTATGGATCTAAATGCGCTCCATGCTACGATATGTCTTAATAAGCTTGGATGAAACCACAAAACCCTCTTCTAAGGTGTCGAACATTATGAGCCATCTCTGCCCAGTCCCCTCCACCAGAATCTTCTCAACCACCCTCTTTCATAACTACTCCAGGTTTTTCGATAATATGAAAATAACCTCCCCAAATGATTATGTTAGACGGGTATACGGTAGAAGACGCTTCCATAAGGTCCCTAATATCATCCTCAAAGACGGGGTCAAGTCCTCAATAGGAAAAATGTTGGTTATGCATAGAGGAAAATTTTTCTCCCATCCAACTTAGCGCGAAAGCCAATATGGAAAGTAGATAGAGGTCTGGTGAAGGCCCACCAATCGCACATATCGATAATTCCCTAACTACAAAGCATGTTCCCCCATCACGATATATACCAGTGAAAACATTAGGGCCCGTTCTCTATAATCTAGTTTACCTAATTCTTTATTGACGTGCCGAAGATAAAGTAAGCCTAGAAAGGAAGTTAGGAACACTCGACAAAAGGTACTCAGGAGGGACCTCCAGGTGCAGTCTCTCGAATAACCATATCAATAACATGACAAGGTTCCCTCAAAGCAGCCAACTCGACCCTCCTTCAAGGCATCTAGGCCATTCAGAGTCTTTGCTAATACCATCGCAGTGGGATTACAACAGTAGGACATCCACAATGCTATTGTTGCTACGTGAGGGTCATCCATTAGATCGCCCATCACCAACAGAAGCCTTACAGTTAAGCCCAGGGCTACAACACTAGAAAAACTATTTTTAATAAAATACCTTCGCCATATGGAATTCATGACCGTTTGGAGGATAATGTTCCTTATATGCACCATTGGTCGGGTCGATGAAGGGGAAACATGAAGCAAATCTTCTAAAGACACTCGGGGAGAACAAGATAAATTTGGCATAGCTACTACTACACTAGGGCTGACACCTAACATCGCAAAAAATTCTTCGTAGGTGGGACACACCTTATCTAAGATAAATCAAAGACATGGTATTTAGGGTACCAAAACTATACCGCTACTTCCTAGAGATTCCAATCTATGGGAAGGATATGCCACATGGAAACATGGCACATACTAAAAGCTTCATAGTTAACATTGTAGAGGCACATGGCCTCTAAACCCTCGAGGTAAGATGAAAAGGTCTCAGACAATGGAAGTGCCATTGTAAAAGAAGAAGAAAATTGCAATAGAAAGAAAGTGGGATGTGATAATGAAAACCATATCCAAAAGCCTCCTTTTATAACTACAAAAATCCACAATGGAAAAACCATTCAAGATGCCACCAAACTTTTTTCTCCCAAAGTACCCAGAAGTACACGGGAAGTGCAGCCAAATCGAAGAAAGGGATTTTTACTTGAACCTTATACATATGGGGTATGCCAATCGACAACCACTACACCAAAACTGGTGATTGGTCACGGCCTAAATCCCTGACCAAAGTTGTGGGTCGCGGACTTGGGCCCTGACCATTTCGGGCGTGACCATTTTCGTGAGTCGCGGCCCAAGTCCATGACCAAAAAATGGTCACGGCCGATAGGGTCACGGCAGATGGTCGCGAACTTAGGCCGTGACCCATGTCGTGACGGGTTGCGGCCCTTATCCGTGACCCATAACCGTGACAAATTGGTCGCGGCCAAAGTCCGCGACCCACGACTGTGACAAAAAAATTAAAAAAAAATTGGCCGCGGCCCTGATCCGTGACCCACAATTGTGACAAATTGGTCGCGGCCAAAGTCCGCGACTCATTACCGTGACAAAAAAATATAAAAAAAATTGGTCGCGGTCCTAATCCGTGACCCACAACCGTAACAAATTGGTCGCGGACAAAGTCCGCGACCCACAACCGTGACAAAAAAATAAAAAAAAATGGTCGCGGCCCAAGTCCGTGACCCACAACCGTGACGAAAAAATAAAAATGGTCATGGACAAAGTCCATGAACATATTTAACTATAATTTTAAAAAAAATGTATTTTTTTGGTCCAATCCTAAAACTGGGGGGCCTGCGAGTGCACCATCAGTTGCTACGTGTAACGTTTGACGCGTACGAGGTGTTACAAATATTTATTATTGGTAAAACAATAAAAAAAAATCACAAATTGCGAATCGAGAACGTTGTTAATAAACAAATATATATACAAACTTATAAATATTACACGTCTTAATAATTCACAGACCAAAAAAAAAAAAATGGATAGAGTTTCCTCTATTTTCTTGACATTTCAAAACCTGTAAATGTAAAACCTACTTATTATAAAGCCTGCACGGCCATAAAATTCAATAATCAAATTATAAAAGCCTGCACGGCCATAAAACTAAACAATAAAATCCCACATGGCTGATAAAATCCTGATTGTCCACAACATATAAACAATCTTCATGCTGTAGACCATTGACTCCTTCGTTTGATCCGCGTGCAAAAATCCTACAAATGATAGGATACATAAAAAAATATATCAGTAACCAAGTAGTTTTACAAAAAATTTAATCAAGCTGAAAAATTGCATATATGAGTTAAAATTATCAGTAACCAAGTAGAAATATACAAATTATCGTCGTATTCTCAAATTGGGAGTCCCGCGGCTGTGGGGTCAGTTCCTACGAGTTACATTGGTCCCGTGGGAAGTGTCGGCGCCACCCACGGCGCCGTTCGGGGGCTGTTTTGGATTTTCACCCTCTAACGCCATGTTTTTAAGTCTAAGCCTAGAAATATGCAAAGTACCATCGTATTCTCAATCCGGGAGTCCCGCGACTGCGTGGTCAGTTCCTACGAGTTACATTGGTCTCGTGGGAGGTGATGGTGCCACCCACGGGATCGTTCGGGGGTTGTTTCGAGTTTTCACCCTCTAACGCCATATTTTTAAGCGTAAGTTTAACAATATGCAAATTATCGTCGTATTCTCAAACCGGGAGACCCGCGGTTGCGGGGTCAGTTCCTACGAGTTACACTGGTCCCGTGGGAGGTGTTGGTGCCACCCACGGGGATGTTCGGGGATGTTTCGAGTTCTCACCCTCTAACGCCATGTTTTTAAGCCTAAGTCTAGAAATATGAAAATTATCGTCGTATTCTCAAACCGGGAGTCTCGCGGCTGTGGGGTCAGTTCCTACGAGTTACATTGGTCCCGTGGGAGGTGCTGGTGCCACCCACGGGGCTGTTAGAGGGTTGTTTCGAGTTTTCACCCTCTAACGCCATGTTTTTAAGCCTAAGTCTAGAAATATGCAAATTATCGTCGAATTCTCAAACCAGGAGTCCCGCGGCTTTGGGGTCAGTTCCTACGAGTTACATTGGTCCCGTGGGAGGTGTTGGTGCCACCCACGGGGCCGTTCGGGGACTGTTTCGAGTTTTCACCCTCTAACGCCATGTTTTGCTTAAGTCTAGAAATATGCAAATTACCATCGTATTCTCAAATCGGAACTCCTGCGGCTACGGGGTCAGTTCCTATGAGTTACATTGGTCCCGTGGGAGGTGTTGGGGCCACCCACGGGGCCGTTCGGGGGTTGTTTTCATTTTTCACCCTTTAACGCCATGTTTTTAAGCCTAAGTGTAGAAATATGAAAATTACCGTCGTACTCTCAAACCGGGAGTCCCGCGGCTGCGGGGTCAGTTCCTACGAGCTACATTCGCCCCGTGGGAGGTATTGGTGCCACCCACGGCGCCGTTCGGGGGCTGTTTCGAGTTTTCACCCTCTAACGTTATGTTTTTAAGCCTAAGTCTAGAAATATGTAAATTATCGTCATACTCTCATACCAGGAGACCCGCGGCTGCGTGGTCAGTTCCTACGAGTTACATTGGTCCCGTGGGAGGTGTTGGTGCCACCCATGAGGCCGTTCGGGGGTTATTTCGAGTTTTCACCCTCTAACGCCATGTTTTTAAGCCTAAGTCTAGAAATATACAAATTACCATTGTATTATCAAATCGGGAGACCCGTGGCTGCAGGGTCAGTTCCTACGAGTTACAATGATCCCGTGGGAGGTGTTGGTGCCACCCACAGGGCCGTTTGGGGGCTGTTTCGAGTTTTCACCCTCTAACGCCAGGTTTTTAAGCCTAAGTCTAGAAATATGCAAATTACAGTCGTATCCTCAAATCGAGAGACCCGCGGCTGTGGGGTCAGTTCGTACGAGTTACAATTGTCTCGTGGGAGGTGTTGGTGCCACCCATGGGGCCGTTCGGGGGCTGTTTCGAGTTTTCACCCTCTAACGTCATGTTTTTAAGCCTAAGTCTAGAAATATGTAAATTACCATCGTATTCTCAAACCGGGAGACTTGCGGCTGCGGGGTCAGTTCCTACTAGTTACATTGGTCCCGTGGGAGGTGTTGGTGCCACCCATGGTTCCGTTATAGGGCTGTTTCGAGTTCTCACCCTCTAACGCCATGTTTTTAAGTCTAAGTCTAGAAATATGCAAATTACCGTCGTACTTTCATACCAAGAGACCCGCGGCTGCGTGGTCAGTTCCTACGAGTTACATTGGCCCCGTGGGAGGTGTTGGTACCACCCACGGGGCCGTTCAAGGGTTGTTTCGCGTTTTCACTCTCTAACGCCATGTTTTTAAGTCTAAGTCTAGAAATATACAAATGACCGTCGTATTCTCAAATCGGGACTCCCGCGGCTGCGTGGTCAGTTCCTACGAGTTACATTGGCCCCGTGGGAGGTGTTGGTGCCACCCACGGGGACGTTCGGGGGCTGTTTCGAGTTTTTACCCTCTAACGTCATGTTTTTAAGCCTAAGTCTAGATATATGTAAATTACCATCATATTCTTAAATTGGGAGTCCCGCGGCTGCGGGGTTAGTTCCTACGAGTTACATTGGTCCCGTGGGAGGTGTTGGTGCCACCCACGGGGCCGTTAGAGGGTTGTTTCGAGTTTTCACCCTCTAACGCCATGTTTTTAAGCCTAAGTCTAGAAATATGCAAATTATCGTCGAATTCTCAAACCGGGAGTCCCGCGGCTCTGGGGTCAGTTCCTACGAGTTACATTGGTCCCGTGGGAGGTGTTGGTGCCACCCACAGGGCCGTTAGGGGACTGTTTTGGATTTTTACCCTCTAACGCCATGTTTTGCTTACGTCTAAAAATATGCAAATTACCGTCGTATTCTCAAACCGAAACTCCCGCGGTTGCGGGGTCAGTTCCTACGAGTTACATTAGCCCCATGGGAGGTGTTGGTGCCACCCACGGGACCGTTCGGGGGCTGTTTCGGGTTTTCACCCTCTAACGCCATGTTTTTAAGCCTAAGTCTAGAAATATGAAAATTATCGTTGTATTCTCAAACCGAAACTCCCGCGGCTGCGGGGTCAGTTCCTACGAGTTACATTGGCCCTGTGGGAGGTGTTGGTGCCACCCACGTGGCCGTTCGGGCGCTGTTTCGAGTTCTCACTCTCTAACGCCATATTTTTAAGCCGAAGTCTAGAAATATGCAAATTACCGTCGTATTCTCAAACCAGGAGTTCTGCGGCTGCGGGGTCAGTTCCTATGAGTTATATTGGTCCCGTGGGAGGTGTTGGCGCCACCCACGGAGACGGTCGGGGGATGTTTCGAGTTCTCACCCTCAAATGCCATGTTTTTAAGCCTAAGTCTAGAAATATGCAAATTACCATCGTATTCTCAAATCGGGACTCCCGCGGCTGCGTGGTCAGTTCCTACGAGTTACATTGTCCCCGTGGGAGGTGTTGGTGCCACCCACGGGGACGCTCGGGGGCTGTTTCGAGTTTTCACCCTCTAACATCATGTTTTTAAGCCTAAGTCTAGAAATATGCAAATTACCGTCGTATTCTCAAATCGGGAGTCTCGCGGTTGCGGGTTTAGTTCCTACGAGTTACATTGGTCCCATGGGAGGTGTTGGTGCCACCCACGGGGCCGTTAGAGGGTTATTTCGAGTTTTCACCCTCTAACACGATGTTTTTAAGCCTAAGTCTAGAAATATGCAAATTATCGTCGAATTCTCAAATCGGGAGTCCCTACGAGTTACATTGGTCCCGTGGGAGGTGTTGGTGCCACCCACGGGGCCGTTCGGGGACTGTTTCGGATTTTTACCCTCTAACGCCATGTTTTGCTTACGTCTAGAAATATGTAAATTACCGTCGTATTCTCAAACCGGAACTCCCGCGGCTGCGGGGTTAGTTCCTACGAGTTACATTGGTCCCGTGGGAGGTGTTGGTGCCATCCACGGGGCCGTTCGGGGGTTGTTTTCAGTTTTCACCCTTTAACGCCATGTTTTTAAGCCAAAGTGTAGAAATATGCAAATTATCGTCGTACTCTCAAACCGGGAGTCCCGCGGTTGCGGGGTCAGTTCCTACGAGTTACATTGGCCCCGTGGGAGGTGTTGGTGCCACCCACGGGGCCGTTTTTTTTTTTTTTTTGAGTTTTCACCATCTAACGTCATATTTTTAAGCCTAAGTCTAGAAATATGCAAATTAACGTCGTACTCTCATACCGGGAGATCCGTGGCTGCGTGGTCAGTTCCTACGAGTTACATTGGCCCCGTGGGAGGTGTTGGTGCCACCCCCGGGGACGTTCGGGTGCTGTTTCGAGTTTTCACCCTCAAACGTCATGTTTTTAAGCCTAAGTCTAGAAATATGCAAATTACCGTCGTTTTCTCAACCCGGGTGTCCCGCGGCTGCGGGGTCAGTTCCTACGAGTTACATTGGTCCCGTGGGAGGTGTTGGTGCCACCCACGGGGCCGTTAGAGGGTTGTTTCGAGTTTTCACCCTCTAACGCTATATTTTTAAGCCTAAGTCTAGAAATATGCAAATTATCATCGAATTCTCAAATCGGGAGTCCCGCGGCTCTGGGGTCAGTTCCTACGAGTTACATTGGTCCCGTGAGAGGTGTTGGTGCCACCCACGGGGCCGCTCGAGGAATGTTTCGGATTTTCACCCTCTAACGCCATGTTTTGCTTAAGTCTAGAAATATGCAAATTACCGTCGTATTCTCAAATCGGAATTCCCGCGGCTGCGGGGTCAGTTCCTACGAGTTACATTGGTCCCGTGGGAGGTGTTGGTGTCACCCACGGGGCCGTTCGGGGGTTGTTTTCAGTTTTCACCCTTTAACGCCATGTTTTTAAGACTAAGTGTAGAAATATGCAAATTACCGTCGTACTCTCAAACCGTGAGTCCCGCGGGTGCGGGGTCAGTTCCTACGAGTTACATTGGCCCCGTGGGAGGTGTTGGTGCCACCCACGGGGACGTTCGGGGGTGTTTCGAGTTTTCACCCTCTAACGTCATGTTTTTAAGCCTAAGTCTAGAAATATGCAAATTACCATCGTATTCTCAAATTGGGAGTCCCGCGGCTGTGGCATCAGTTCCTACGAGTTACATTGGCCCCGTGGGAGGTGTTGGTGCCACCCACGGGGCCGTTAGAGGGTTGTTTCGAGTTTTCACCCTCTAACGCCATATTTTTAAGCCTAAGTCTAGAAATATGCAAATTATCGTCGAATTCTCAAACCGGGAGTCCCGCGGCTCTGGGGTCAATTCTTACGAGTTACATTGGTCCTGTGGGAGGTGTTGGTGCCACCCACGGGGCCGTTCAGGGACTGTTTCGGATTTTCACCCTCTAACGCCATGTTTTGCTTAAGTCTAGAAATATGCAAATTACCGTCGTATTCTCAAACTGAAACTCCCGTGGCTGCGGGGTCAGTTCCTACGAGTTACATTGGTCCCGTGGGAGGTGTTGGTGCCACCCACGGGGCCGTTCGGGGGTTGTTTTTAGTTTTCACCCTTTAACGCCATGTTTTTAAGCCTAAGTGTAGAAATATGCAAATTACCATCGTACTCTCAAATCGGGAGTCCCGCGGCTGCGGGGTCAGTTCCTACGAGTTACATTGGCCCCGTGGGAGGTGTTGGTGCCACCCACGGGGCCGTTTGGGGGTTGTTTCGAGTTTTCACCCTCTAACGTCATGTTTTTAAGCCTAAGTCTAGAAATATACAAATTAACGTCGTACTCTCATACCGAGAGACCCGCGACTGCGTGGTCAGTTCCTACGAGTTACATTGGCCCCGTGGGAGGTGTTGGTGCCACCCACGGGGACGTTCGGGAGCTGTTTCGAGTTTTCACCTTCTAACGTCATGTTTTTAAGCCTAAGTCTAGAAATATGCAAATTACCGTCATATTCTCAAACCGGGAGTCCCGCGGCTGCGGGGTCATTTCCTACGAGTTACATTGGTCCCGTGGGAGGTGTTGGTGCCACCCACGATTTCCTTAGAGGGCTGTTTCGAGTTCTCACCCTCTAGCGCCATGTTTTTAAGCCTAAGTCTAGAAATATGCAAATTACCGTCGTATTCTCAAACCGGGAGTCCCGCGGTTGCGGGGTCAGTTCCTACGAGTTACATTGGCCCCGTGGGAGCCTCGTGCTCTGGGTTTTCCCTTTAACCTCTAACGTCATGTTTTTAAGCCTAAGTCTAACCGGGGGTTGTAAATTTCCATAATTGGGGGTTGTGGCAAAGTAATTACACGAATAGAGCTAGTGAGAGTCATATCAATAAGATTTATTTATTCTCCAACAGACAGGATTGAAGGATAGAACTGGGACTGGTGGGAAGAGTCTTATCAGGTTGTAAAGTCGATTTCTCAATATGAGGAGCTTTTGGGCCTTTTCTATTCGCTTGAGTCCATTCTTCTTCTCCAGTTACATTAGTGGTGGTAGCTTTAGTGTCAGGATTTATCATCCACACTCTTTTAATTTTGGGGCATTTGGATATATTATGGCCAAAGGCAACATAGTGGGGACATGAGTTGGTCATAGCTTGCTATTTAACCTTAACACAAGTGGAAGAACCATCCTCCAAAATGAGGTTAATGGAGTTCGGGTAGCTAACTTTTGGCACCATTTCAATGCAAATCCTAGTAAAGCTAATTCTATTCATATTTCTAGTGACTGAATCAGCATAGATGGGGATTCCTATGGCACTAGCAATGTGATTGAGGCCTTTAACAGTCCAATATTGCATAGGGATATTGGGGAAGAGCACCCAAACTGGAACTCTAATAGTATCCTCTTTAAAGAACTTAAAGCCATGTTTCCATTTATTCAAAATGTTGGGGTTCCCCACGAAGTTCCAAAGGCCATTTTCCACCACCTCATCTCTGTAAGTGGGGCTGTGATATTTGAAGAAAAAGTATCCATCATCATGAGCAAACATTTTTCTCTTCATTCAACTCTTCTAGTCTTATCACATTGGTTACCAAGAAAAAGTATTCAATTCTGCTTTGTGTTGGGGATGTGAACTAAAGTTTGGTTACCAAGGAAGCTTTGAACATATTTAGTAGTTTATCAGGGCTTAGGCCTAATCGTTCTAAAAGTAATATGTTCATTACTAGCTTAGATGAAGAGGAGACTCTTAGTGTGGTTAGAAATCTCAACATTAAAAGCTGGACTAATATGCATGTATATATATGTATATATATAACTGTATATTCATGTTTATAACTGTATATATATGCATATATATATACCAGTATATATACTGGATATATATGCAATATATATACTTTATATATATGCATATATATACTTTATATATATGCATATATATACCATTATATATATATATATATATATATATATGCAGATTATATACTGCAGTGTATATATATGCAGTATATATATACTCTGCAATATATATTATATAGTATATATAGTATATATATATACATATATGCAGATTATATACTGCAGTGTATATATATGCAGTATATATATACTCTGCAGTATATATTATATATTATATATAGTATGTATATATATACATATATGCAGAATATATACTGCAATGTATATATATGCAGTATATATATACTCTGCAGTACACTGCATATGTATATATATACTGCATATATATACGCGACTGGTTCCTACGACTCACATTGGTCCCGTGCGAGATGTTCGTGACTCTTACGGGACTGTTTTGTGTTCATTTTGCGTTTTCACCTTTCGATGGCATGTTTTTATGCTTCAGTATAACTTTTTGCAAATTTACGTTGTACACTCAAACCGGGAGCCTCGTGACTGCGCGGTCGGTTCCTACGAGTCGCATTGGTCCCGTGTGAGGTGTTCGTGACTCTTAAGAGACCATTTTGTGGTTGTTTTACGTTTTCACCCTTCGATGACATATTTTTATGCTTAAGTCTAATTTTTTACAAATTTATGTCGTACACTCAAATCGCGAGTCCCGTGACTACGCGGTTGATTCCTACGAGTCGCATTGGTCCCATACGAGGTGTTCGTGACTCTTACGGGACCGTTTTGTGTTTATTTTACGTTTCACCCTTTGATGGCATGTTTTTATGCTTTAAGTCTGTTTTTTTTCAAATTTACGTCGTACACTCCAACCGGGAGCCTCGTGACTTTGCGGTCGGTTCCTACGATTTACATTGATCCCGTGCAAGGTGTTCGTGATTCTTACGGGACCGTTTTGTGGCTGTTTTACGTTTTCACCATTCGATGGCATGTTTTTATGCTTAAGTTTAATTTTTTACAAATTTACACCGCACACTCAAATCGGGAGCCCCGTGACTACACGGTCAGTTCCTACGATTCACATTGGTCCCGTGCGAGGTGTTCGTGACTCTTATGGGACCGTTTTGTGGTTGTTTTACGTTTTTACCCTTCGATGGCATGTTTTTATGCTTAAGTCTATTTTTTTACAAATTTACGTCTTACACTCCAACCGGAAGCGCCGTAACTACGCGGTCGGTTCCTATGAGTTACATTGGTCCCGTGCGAGGTGTTCGTGACTCTTACGGGACCATTTTAAAGTTGTTTTACATTTTCACCCTTCGATGGCATGCAAGTCTAACTTTTTGTAAATTTACGTCGTACACTCAAATCGGGAGCCCCGTGACTACGTTGTCGGTTCCTACAAGTCACATTGGTCCGGTACGAGGTGTTCGTGACTCTTACCGGACCGTTTAGTGTCTGTTTAGATTTTCACCCTTCGATGGCATGTTTTTATGCTCCAGTCTATTTTTTTGCAAATTTGCATCGTACACTCAACTCGAAAGCCCCGTTACTATGCGGTCGGTTCCTACGAGTCACATTGGTCCCGTGCGAGGTGTTCGTGACTCTTACGGGACCGTTTTGTGCTTGTTGTATGTTTTCACCCTTCGACGGCATGTTTTTATGCTCAAGTTTAATTTTTTTGTAAATTTATGCTGTACACTCTAACCGGAAGCCCCGTGACTACGCGATCGGTTCCTATGAGTTACACTAGTACCGTGCGAGGTGTTCGTGACTCTTATCGAACCGTTTTATGGCTGTTTTATATTTTCACCCTTCGATGGCATGTTTTTATGCTTAAGTCTAACTTTTTGCAAATTTACGCCGTACACTCCAACCGGGAGCCCCGCGACTACGCGGTCGGTCCTACGAGTTACATTGGTCCCGTGCGAGGTGTTCATGACTCTTACGGGACTGTTTTAAGGTTATTTTACATTTTCACCCTTCGATGGCATGCAAGTCTAACTTTTTGTAAATTTACGTCCTACACTCAAACCGGGAGCCCCGTGACTACGTCGTCGGTTCCTACAAGTCACATTGGTCGGGTACGAGGTGTTCGTGACTCTTATCGGACCGTTTAGTGTCTATTTTAGATTTTCACCCTTTGATGGCATGTTTTTATGCTCTAGTCTAATTTTTTCCAAATTTGCATCGTACACTCAACTCAGAAGCCCCATTACTATGCGATCGGTTCCTACGAGTCACATTTGTCCTGTGCGAGGTGTTCGTGACTCTTACGGGACCGTTTTGTGCTTGCTGTACGTTTTCACCCTTCGATGGCATATTTTTATGCTCAAGTTTAATTTTTATGCAAATTTATACTGTACACTCTAACCGGGAGCCCCGTGACTACGCGGTCGGTTCCTATGAGTTACATTAGTCCCGTGCGAGGTGTTCGTGACTCTTATCGGACTGTTTTATGGCTGTTTTACGTTTTCACCCTTCGATGGCATGTTTTTATGCTTAAGTCTAACTTTTTGTAAATTTACGTCGTACACTCCAGCCGGGAGCCCCGCGACTACGCGGTCGGTCCTACGAGTTACATTGGTCCCGTGCGAGGTGTTCGTGACTCTTACAGGACCGTTTTAAGGTTGTTTTACATTTTCACCCTTCGATGGCATATTTTTTATGCTTAAGTCTAATTTTTTACAAATTTATATCGTACACTCAAATCGGGAGCCTCGTGACTACGCGATCGGTTCCTATGAGTCACATTGGTCCCGTGCGAGGGGTTCGTGACTCTTACGGGACCGTTTACAGGCTGTTTTATGTTTTCACCCTTTGATGGTATGTTTTTATGCTCAAGTCTATTTTTTATAAAATTTCCATCATACACTCAAATCTGGACCCCGTGACTACGCGATTGATTCCTACGAGTCACATTAGTCCTGTGCGAGGTGTTCGTGACTCTTACGAGACCGTTTTGTGTTTGTTTTACATTTTCACCCTTTGATGGCATGTGTTTATGCTTTAAGTCTTTTTTTTTCAAATTTACGTCGTACACTCCAACCGGGAGCCTTGTGACTATGCGGTCGGTTCCTACGAGTTACATTGGTCCCGTGCGAGGTGTTTGTGACACTTACCGGACCGTTTTAAGGCTATTTTATATTTTCACCCTTCGATGGCATGTTTTTATGCTTAAGTTTATTTTTTTGCAAATTTACGCCGTAAACTCACCCGGGAGCCCCGTGACTACACGGTCAGTTCCTACGATTCACATTGGTCCCGTGCGAGGTGTTCGTGACTCTTATGGGACCGTTTTGTGGCTGTTTTACGTTTTTACCCTTCGATGGCATGTTTTTATGCTTAAGTCTATTTTTTTACAAATTTACGTCTTACACTCCAATCGGGAGCGCCGTAACTACGCGGTCGGTTCCTACGAGTTACATTGGTTCCGTGCGAGGTGTTTGTGACTCTTACGGGACCGTTTTAAGGTTATTTTACGTTTTCACCCTTCGATGGCATGCAAGTCTAACTTTTTGTAAATTTACGTCGTACACTCAAACCGGGAGCCCCGTGACTACGTCGTCGGTTCCTACAAGTCACATTGGTCCGGTACGAAGTGTTCGTGACTCTTACCGGACCGTTTAGTGTCTATTTTAGATTTTCTCCCTTCGATAGCATGTTTTATGCTCTAGTCTAATTTTTTACAAATTTGCACTGTACACTCAACTCGGAAGCCCCGTTACAATGCGGTCGGTTCCTACGAGTCACATTGGTCCCGTGCGAGGTGTTCGTGACTCTTACGTGACCGTTTTGTGCTTGTTGTACGTTTTCACCCTTCGACGACATGTTTTTATGCTCAAGTTTAATTTTTTTGCAAATTTATGCTGTACATTCTAACCGGGAGCCCCGTGACTACGCGGTCGGTTCCTATAAGTTACATTAGTCCTGTGCGAGGTGTTCGTGACTCTTATCGTACTGTTTTATGGCTGTTTTATATTTTCACCCTTCGATGGCATGTTTTTATGCTTAAGTCTAACTTTTTGCAAATTTACGTCGTACACTCCAGCCGGGAGCCCCGCGACTACGCGGTCGGTCCTACGAGTTACATTGGTCCCGTGTGTTGATGTAAAAAATTAGATCATATCTAATTATTCAATCACAGATAAATAAATGAGATAAAGAATTTTTAAAGTGGTTCAGCCTTATAAGAATGGCCTACGTCCACTGTTATGGTATTGCTGATTGTATGGGAATTCTCGATTACAAGTTATCTCAAGAAATTTCGGTCCCCTTACAATGAGGATTGTACAATGTATTTATAGCCCTAAGGCTGTAATGTGAAAGGGTAATACATTAAATGATGTACTTATGAAAAGGTAATACATTAAAATCCCCTTATGCGTACGCGTCTGAATGATAAGCATTTAATGAACAGTCAAACTGTTGGTTATCTTGCTATTAATGCTTTGTTCGAGGTGCAACTCGGATCGCCTAAGCTTCTCGGTACTCAAGAGTTCCTCGGAGAGTTCTTATTGCTCGGAGCGTATGAGTTCCTCGGGGAATCAGTGTTCCTTGTTGTAGTATGGTTCCTCGGAGCATGTGAGTTCCTTGGAAGTGTTTGTTGTTGCCACGTAGATTGCCACGTGTCTTTACTTTATTGAGCCATGTCAGCAGACTAAATTTGGTATCAATAGAAGCCCCCAATGTTTCATAGTTCGAAATTTGAGGAGTGTGGAACATTCTTTCTCGGAATATGGTAGCTTTAAATGGTCCTCCTGATTTTTAGGAGTGTTTCCCTTGTATTTATTTTTCCTTCCAAATTCATAGAATCAGGCTTTTTTGAATTTTTATACTCGCTTCGATTTCCGTGCCCTTTTTGTCCTTCTAGCCACCGATAGCGTAATCGTTTCTTCTCACTTCGATTGCCGCGCCCTTTTTATCCTTCTAGCCTCCGGTAGCGTAATTATTTCTTTTTGTAATCATTACTTTACCGTTTCCCAAGGCAGAGTATTTAAGCCTCACAGACAATCCCATCGTCTTCTACTTTTTCAAATTTGCATCTTCGAATTTTCCATTGTCTTACTCTCTTGTGCGTTCATCCTTTTCATCGTTCGTTGTCAACAGATCCACTCTTTTTCTGTAAAATCTTCTTCCTTCTTCTTCATTTCCTTTATTCATCATGGTTTACCCTGTTGAATCTCTTGAAAAATTTCGCTCTGATTTTTCTATTCCCTCCTGGGTTGTTCTGGAAGAGCTTTCTGAGCCTTCTGACTATTTCCGTTTGGCTGAGGGACATTGGTTCCCCAGTCTCTTTGTTGCTATGTGTGGATTTTCTTTTCCACCCAATCCCTTATGTCTGGAATTCTGTCAATACTTTGACGTTGTTCCTGCAAGAATAACCCCCAATACATGGAGAATAGTTAATGGGGTTCATAGATTAAATCAAATCCATGGAACTCGCATAGGAATTCCATAAATTATGTTTTGCTATAGATGGGCAGTTGGTGATAACACCTTTTATTTAAAAACTAGATTTTTAAATAGGGCTTTAGTGGTCAATCTCCCGGATGCCAATAGGGACTATTTTGAGCACGGAGTTGTTATAAAAAATTGGCAACATGCTCCTTTATCTGGGGATGAAGTGTATCAGGGTCCCAGATGCCCTCCCTATGGCAATGGGATAGGTTATTTTTATTTCATTTTATTTATTTTGAAATTATGCTTCTTCTATGTTTGATACAATGTGCCACTGATATTTTAATGTTTATTTATTTGCAGTTGACAATAAAAGAAAGTGTCCAAAAGAAGCAGACGTGAATATAAGGCACTTAAAACTTATCTGGAGTTTGCATCAGAGTGTTGCCGACGAGCACATTAGGTCAGCCTCGTATCTGCTGCAGTACAAGAGCTACACCACTTCTTTCACTGCTCGTCCGGTGATAAGTGACGCAGAGCCAGTACCAGCTTCTACCAGTTCTTCGCCTGAATCACATATTCCTTTAAGTGAAAGGATGAAGAAAAGAAGACCTCCCACCTTGTTCGAGAAACCTGCCTCTGGTGCTGGAGAGGCAAAAAGAAGTAAGATTGACGTCCCAGGGGAGGGGACAAAGAAAACTGATGCACCTTCCTCGGCTGCTCCTGTGAAGGTTGTAGAGAAGCCCCCAGTGGCACCGAGCAAGGCTGCTGCTCCAGGAGAAGTGATTGTAATATCACCGACCAAGAGTTCCTCCTTGGTTGAATCTATTCCTGCTCCCCCGAGGAAGCTGAAGAAGAGCTCCTCGGTCAATTTGGCTGACACTATCTCTCAGCCCCCGACTAGTGGAGTTCCCACTTTTGTTCCCCCGATCTCTGCCATGAGCTCGGTGAAGACTTGGATCATTCCCGAGATCCAAGGTATCGAAGAAAACCTTTCTCGGGATATGGTTACCTCTTTGGCAGCTCGTCACATTGCTTCTGTAAGTCCTTTTACTTTGAACTTTTTCATCTTTCCCTTATTATATCTGTCTCTGACTTGCTTTCATTTTCTTTTCACAGTTGGTGAGCTGCTTCAACACAATTTTGAAGAAGGATGAAACTATTAAAGCTTCAAGCTCCTCATCTGGTGTGGAGGAAGCTTTGATGGGCGTGAGGCAGTCTTTGGAAAACTCTCGTCAGAAATACGATGCTGACAAGGCTGTTTGGGAGAAAAAGCTTGCCTCCACCGAGCAAGAGAAGGCTCGAGTTGTTGAAGTCTCCAAGGGATTGGAGAAGAAAATAAAGGACTTGGAGGAGAAAAATAAAGAGCTCGACAAGAAGCTCAAAGATGCTGGAGAGTTTGATAATAAACTCAAGGCTGTTGAGGAAGAATTAATCCAACTTCGGGAAGTAAATCGGCAGAAGGATGAGGTTGAGAATAAATTGAAGATTGCTGAAAACCTTCTGTCCGAGAAGCTTTCCTCGGAGAAGTTGAAGAAAAAACTGGCTGTGAAGAAGTCTTTTAGCGCTGGCTGGGACAAGGGGTGGAACAAGGGCTTGGCCTTAGTGCCCCAATTCGCTCAGAGACAGTGCCGCCCCGCCTGGGATGCGCGAATTTGTAAAGTCGGTTGGAGTTTTGTGTGAATTCGCGAATTAACAAATGATAGTTCGCGGTTTTTAATAGACACAATTCGCGTGTTTTAAATATAAAAATTCTCCTTTTTTGTTGCAGAAAACGGTGGGACTCAAAGGCTATAACACACGAATCCATACATAAAAATACCCGTTTTGTATCATCTTTTGACTGTTCTTTGTTAAAAAGACTTTTTAATCCTTTTCTTGCTTTACTTATATATAAGGCATATGTTGGCTTTTAGTCCTTTTAACCAAACGTATGTCAGACTCTTCCTTTTCTTTTCATCATTTTTATTCATCATGAGTGGCCTTCCTTTATTCTATCATTTTTATATTTGCAATTGGAAGAAAGAGTGGTCTTCTTCAACTCCATTCCCTTCTTGCTCCGGATGAAACCAAGCTTCAATTAGGAACCAGGTATGTGAGAATGAGAATATCATTTTTTTGTATTTTGTTAGCTTTTAAATCTTATGCTTTGCTTTTTTTTTTTGCAATAATAAAAGTCCTAAAATAAAATAAGATGATTTTTTTACCAAATTAATTTAAAAAAATCAACCATTTATTTTCTTATCTCCTAAATTTTATGATTTCGTCTTTTTTATTCCAATAATAGAAGCCCTAAAATAAAATGTGGTGAGTTTTTTTTACCAAATTAATTTTCAAAACTTCTAACTGTGTTTTTTCTTAGCTTATAAATCTTGTTCTTTGCTCTTTTCTTTAGCAATAATAAAAGCCTAAAAATAAAAAAAAATCGTATGTCATGTAGGTTCAAAATGAATGAAGATGAAGTTGATTGTGAAAGTGAAGCAACACTATTACGTTTGACTCCTCTGAAAAAGTATGTGACTAGTATTGGAGTGAAGAAGGATGCCAAATGGACGTGTAACGAATCAGAGCTCACTTCATCGGTCTTTACCCCGGGCAGAAATCTCAAGGTGTGGCAAAATGTTCAAAAGTAAGCAAAGAAGACACTGAGAAGATGAAAAGAGAAGAAGCAGAGGCACAGAAGATGTATGGGAAAAAAGGAATAGCTACCAGCCAACCTACTATTCCTCCAATTAGCTCTTCTGGTAAAATATTAGAAATGTTCAATGTATTTTCAAGGAATGACTTGGATGGAATTGTTGGTCGATTTTCTATGGTTGTGCAATACCTTTTAATGTGGCAAAATCTCCTTTTTTTATGGACATGGTGAGAGGTATTAATAATGCACCAAAAGGATATAATCCACAAAGTGCTGAGAAAATAAGAACTTCACTACTTGATAAGGAAAAATCTAAAGTTGATTATGCATTGATGGCTTTAAGAGATCAATGGACATTATTTGGTGTATCAATTGTATCAGATGGTTGGACAAACATTAAAAACAATCCATTAATTAATGTTTTAGCAGTTTCAGGAGGAAGGGCTATGTTGATGTAAAAAACTAGATCGCTCTAATTTTTCAATCACAGATAAATAAATAAGACAAAGATTTTAAAGTGGTTCGGCTAGGAATAAAGCCTACATCCACTGTTATGTTATTGCTGAGTGTTTGTGGAATTCTTGATTACAAGTTCTCTCAAGAAATTCCGGTCCCCTTGAATTGAGGATGATACAAGGTATTTATAGCCTTTAGGCTGTACATGAAAGGTCCAATACATTAAATGATATACATATGAAAGGGTAATGCATTTAATGCAGCGTGTGCGTCAAGAATATAATGAATAGTTGAACAGTTGTCCGTCTGGTAATTAATGATACGGCCGAGATGCAGTTCGGACCGCCTTAGTTGCTTGTTGATCAAGAGTTCCTCGGAATACTTAGTGTATCTCGGGATGATAGAGTTCCTCGGAATGATAGAATTCCTCGGTATGATAGAGTTCCTCGGTGTGATAGAGTTTCTCGGTGTATTCTCGTTGTTCGGAAAGAAGCACGGTTGGTCGGGAAATGATCTTCCTTGTTGCTATTGTGCCATGTAGATCGACACGTGTCTTCATCTTATTCGTCCACATCAGCACATTAATTTTGGTATCAACAGAAGCCCCCAATGTTTCATATTTTGAACTTTGAAGAGTATGGAACATTCTTTCTCGGTATATGGCAATATTAAATGTACTTCCCGGGTTTCAGGAACATTGTATTCAAATTTCCTTCTTATTTCGCAGTTTCCGCCTTTTTGATAAAGCGCTTTGATATTCGTGCAAATTTTGTCCTTTTAGCCGCCGGAAGTTTAGTAGTTTCTTTTTGATAATCATTTCTTTCGCCGCTTCCCAATGCAAAGTATTTAAACTTCTTTGGTAACCATACCGTCGTCTACGTTTTTCATTCTCTGCATTCAAGCTTTCTCTTCTCTTCTTCTCTTGTGCGTTCATCCTTGTTTCCGTTCGTTGTCAACACATCTTCTTTCTTTCTGTAAGATCTTCTTTCTTTCTTCTGTATCTCTTTTATTCAATATGGTTTATATTGTGGAGTCTGTTGAGAAATTCCGTTCTGATTTTTCCATTCCTTCGTGGGTAACTCTAGAGGTTCTTTCTGAGCCTTTAGATTACTTTCGATTGGCTGAGGGACATTGGTTCCCCAGTCTTTTTGTTGCTGAATGCGGTTTTTCTTTTCCACCAAACCCATTATGTCTTGAGTTTTGTCAATATTTTGATCTTGTTCCTACAAAAATAGCCCCCAATTCATGGAGAATAATTAACGGGGTGCACAAGTTAAATCTAACTCATGGGACTCGTATTGGGATCCCTGAAATTATGTTTTGTTATAAATGGGCTGTTCTAGATAATATTTATTATTTAAAAACTAGGTATTTGAATAGGGCTCTTGTGGTTAATCTCCCTGACTCAAATAGGGATTATTTTGAGCATGGGTTGGTCATAAAAAATTGGCAACATGCGCCATTATCTGGGAATGAAGTATACAACGGTCCCAGATGCCCCCCATACGGCAATGGGATAGGTTTATTTTTCATTTTATTTTACTTATGAAATTATGCTTTCATCATGTTTGACAAAATGTATGACTGATATTCCATTATGTATTTATTTGCAGTTGATAGCAAAAGAAAAACTCCAAAAGAGTCAGAAGTGAATATCAGGCATTTGAAACTTATCTGGAATTTGCATAAGACCATTGCTGACGAGCATATTAGATCTGCTTCATATTTACTACAGTATAAGAGTTACACAACCTCTTATACTGCTCGCCCTGTTGAACCAGCTTCAACGCCAGAAAGTTCATCTTCAGATTCTCATATCCCCCTATCTCAGAGAATGGGCAAGAAAAGAGCTCCTCCTGCTCTATTTGGTGACACTTCTTCTGCTGTTGGAGCCAAGAAAGGCAAAATTGATGTCCCAGAGGGGACTAAAAAAGTAGATGCTGGTTCCTCCAAAGTTGCCGAGAAGCCCCCAGTGGCCCCGAGCAAGAAAGATGCTCCTGCTGATGTAATTGCCATCTCTCCGACCAAGACTTCTTCCTTGGTTGATGCTGCTGACCGTCCTTTGAAGAGATTTAGGAAATCATCCTCAGTTAATCTTGCTGGAACTACATCTTCTCTACCCGCTGGTGGTAGTAGTGTCTCAAAAATCATTCTTCCGAGTTCTTCAACGAGCTCAGTTATACCCGAGGTTCTCGGGGTTGATGAAAAAATTCCTAGGGATACACTGACATCCCTAGCTGCTCGCCATCTTTCTTCAGTAAATTTCTCATACCTTTGATCTTTCTTTCTTTTTCTTGAATTCTTGTATTTGTGTTGACTCTATTGTTTTTCTTATCTTTCAGCTGGTGAACTGCTTCAATACCATCGTGAAGAAAGATCAAGTTATTAAAGCTTCCACTTCCTCGTCCGATGTTGACGATGCTTTGTTGGGTTTAACCCAATCTGTGAAGGAATCTCGCCAACAGTACATCGAGGAGAAAACTGTTTGGGAGAAAAAATTGGCTGTGGCTGAGGCTGATAAGATGAAGATGGCTGAAACCTCCAAGAATTTGGAGGAGAAAATTAAAGATTTGGAGGTTAAACATCAGGAATCTGATGATAAATTGAAGAAGGCAGAAGAAGAAATATCTACTCTGCGAGATATTAAGGTTAAGAAAGAGGAACTGGAGGTGAAGCTCTCCTCGGAGAAGTCGAGGAGAAAAGTTGCAATCAAGAAACATTTCAGCGTTGGTTGGGAGAAAGGATGGGAGAGAGGGATAGCTGCAATGACGTCCCAAGTTCAATATGGGGAGTTGAAATACTTCCATGATGGTTGGGTAGCTGCTCTGCAAGAGCTAAAAGTCCAAGATGATTCTGAGTTATTCCAGCGGCATCTCCCTGGTCCTCCTCCACCAATTGTGGAAGAAGAAGAAGATGAACCTGCTTCAGATGAGTCTTCCATGGCTATGGGCGATCAAGTTTCTGCCTCTCAACCCTCTGCCACCGAGGACGTTTCCTCCATGCCTCCTCCTCCCGAGAAGATTCCTACCGATCAAGCTGTAGTTACCACCGAGCAACCGAGCTCCTCGTCCCAGCCTCCCGAGAAAGTCTTGGGAGACAAGGAAAAGGTGTGAAGTTGTTCGGTAGCATTTCAGTATTTCCTTGTAATCGAACGATGTAACTTTTTGATGATCTAATAAAATATATCTTTGCTTGTCTCTGTTGTTGATAACTTGTTTTTGTTGATTGTTGTCTTTTTCTTGTCATTAGTTTGTTGCTAGAATGGAATTGATCTCTTCTCATGATACCGAGCTGATGCAGCAATGTCATCAATACTATAAGGCTGGTCATACAGATCTTAGTACATCGAAAATTGCTGATATCCTTGGTCATGGTGCTTCAGAGCAGGCTATTGAAGCTTATCAGTACTTGAAAGCTTTACTCGACCGAGCAGTGGCCAACAATGTCGCTTACTATGAGTTGATTGAAGAGCTTCATGGTTCCTTAGAGGATCTTCAAAATCAACACAACGAATCAATGGCTTTGTTACATAAAGATTATGAAAATAGATACCAGCAGCTCTCTTCAGAAACAGGCCACAAGAAGATCATTGCTGGGTATGACTTCAGGGAGAGGACCCTAAAAGGTGAAATTGAAGCCTGTAGACAAATCGCCGAGATCCTGGAGCAAGAAAATAATAATTTGCAGAAGAAATTAGCTCAATATGAATCTGCTGCTTCATCCTCTACTGCATTAATACCAGTTACTGATGAAGGCTTCTCGTTCTTAGAGGTCGAAAATGCCAAACTGAGGCAAGAGCTGGAGGACTTAAGAAGATCTGCCATTTCTGGAACTGCTCGGGGACGAGGAAGAGGTTCTCGGGGGCGAGGAAGAGTCAGCCAAAATGTTGAAGAGGCTCGCACTCAGTCTACTCTGGAAACTCAAGCATTCCAGTTGAAAGTAAAAGACCGTGCTCTGACTGAAATGTCCAATAAAAATCTATCTCTGGAAGATCAGCTGGCATCAACGAAATCTGCCTTGCATAACAAAGATCTCTTTGCCAAAAGCCTTCATGAACAATTGGATAGATTAACCTTCCAATTCCATAAACAGCCAAGAGAATTCTGGATGGCAGGATACAATGAAGCTCTCGTTCATCTGGATACTCGCATTGAACATGCTAATAATGAAGGTTACAAGCAAGTATGGTTAAATGCATTGGGTGTATTAAAGTTGGAGCAATGTCATTTTTTATGGGACTATCATGCTCCATCATTATTAGACCTGCCTGTACCACCTTTCAAATTGGATATGGCATGGATTCCAGCTCGTTCCATTCCTCGCAGTCTAATTTCAAAATATCTTGGTGATTATAGCCTTCACTCCCAAGCTGAATTATCTCGTCCTGAGCATCTTTTGGATACACCTTCTGTTATGAACGTCAGAATGCTCAGAGATGTTAATTTCATCAATTCTCCCCTTTGCCTAGAAGACCCTCCTGCCGGCGAGGAACCTGTTTCTAAAGCACAGGGCAAAAAACCAATAGAATAGTAATATCCATGTAACAATTTAGTACCTTCTTGTAATTTGTAATTTATTCTAGATTAATGAAAAGATTTTCATTTTCTGTTTGCCAATTTTGTTAGTCTTGTGTTTATCAAGCACATTTATATTTGTACATATGTATCTATGTATCTGTTAAAAAGATAACAATATTATTGTTCAATAAGCAACTTAATAAAAAGTTACAAGTATTAGTAATGTTTCTCGATCACTTAATAATAAAGTAATGAGTAAAAATGTTCAAACTGTTTCCAACCAACCAAGGTGGGTGAATAATGTTTGTCGACTAATTACAGCCCCGACGAACTATACTTGGTTTGATTATAAAATTGCGTCCGACCAACTAAGATCAATAAGTTGTCCTCGCCGACCAACTACAGTTATTGGGTTTTTTGCCCCGACCAACTATACTTGGTGTATTTTTTGAACATTTTGTTTTTCAAAAAAACTCATTGTAATAATATTACCTCCCGACCAACATAAGTTGTAATATGAGAGTATATTTTTATCTTACCAACCGTAGTTGATCCTGCTGGTGTACACTTTCTGGCTCCTTAAAGCTTTTGGCTCCTTAGAGCATTTTTTGGCTCCTTAGAGCATGTCCTCCTAACCAAAGGAGGTTGGCTACTTATAGCACTTTTTGCTCCATAGAGCTGTCCTCCTAACCAAAGGAGGTTGGCTCCTTAGAGCACTTTTGCTCCGTAGAGCTGTCCTCCTAACCAAAGGAGGTTGGCTCCTTAGAGCACTTTTGCTCCGTAGAGCTGCATTTTTTGGCTCCTTAGAGCATGTCCTCCTAACCAAAGGAGGTTGGCTACTTATAGCACTTTTGCTCCGTAGAGCTGTCCTCCTAACCAAAGGAGGTTGGCTCCTTAGAGCACTTTTGTTGTGTAGTGTATTACACTAGTATTCCCCGAAAAACTTTCATCCAGAAAGAAAAATGGTGAAACATCTTCGTTTTATTCATAATGAAAGAAATGCTTTACATTTGACATCATTGATAATACTTGCGCAGGTGTTCAGCATTCCATGCATTTTTAAATTCCTCTCCTTCTAGAGTTGCTATTCTGTAAGTTCCTGGTCGAACAACTTCTGTAACTCGGTAAGGTCCATGCCAGTTTGCTTCCAGTTTATTCTGCTTCTGAATGGCCTTCTTTAGCACATAATCCCCTTCTTTTAAATCACATTTCTTTACCCTTTTGTTGTAAAACAGAGCTGTTCGTTGTTGATAAGCAGCATTCCTAATGGCTGCCTCTTCTCTGACTTCCTCGAGCATATCCAAATCCATCCTTCTCATCAGATCACTGATCGGAGAATTGAAATTTAACACCCTATGTGTTGGTAGGCCCAACTCGGCAGGTATCACAGCCTCACTTCCAAATGCTAGCATATATGGTGATTCTCCTGTTGCTGCTCGGGGAGTTGTTCGGTAAGCCCACAAAACTGACTGTAGCTCATTAATCCAATTTGCTTTAGCCTCACTTAACCTCTTCTTCAACCCATTTAGTAATGTTCTGTTCGTCACTTCAGTCTGCCCATTGCTTTGGGGATGGCCTGGTGCTGAATGAAACTTCAAGACGTTTGACTGATGACAATAGGCAGCAAATTCTTCATTATCGAATTGCGTTCCATGGTCTGTGATGAAAGCGTGGGGGAGACCATACCGACAAATGATATTCTTCCATATGAACTGATACACCTTCTCGTACGTCATATCAATTAGTGGTTCAGCTTCCACCCACTTAGTAAAATAGTCTACTGCCACGACGAGATACTTGAACCTTCCTCGGGTCGTCGGCAGTGGTCCAACCAGATCAATCCCCCACATGGCAAATGGCCAAGGTGATGTTATGGGTGTCAACAATGCCTGTGGAGTTCTTCGGATGGAAGAAAAACGTTGGCACTTGTCGCACTTCTTAGCATAGGCTATACAATCAGCTCTCATCGTCGGCCAGTAGTATCCCTGTGTCATCACCCTTTGCAGTAGAGTCCGACCTGCTACATGAGCTCCACAAGATCCTTCATGGATTTCTTCAATCAATTCTTTGACTTCTGATGGATGCACACATCTCTGCAAACCTGCCATAATTCCTCGTCTATACAAAACACCATTAGTTAACACATACCGAGCAACTTTATACTTCAATTTCTTGGCAGCTAGTTTGTCCTCCGGTAGTACTCCTTCTTCAATGTATGCTCTGATAGGATCCATCCAAGATGGTCCTAAATCAAGGGTAATAATCTTCACCGTCAGATCTTCTTCTATGCTCCGACTTTCTAGTACTTCAATTGGTATTGTTCTTCGCAGCTCGGTGCGCGTAGCTGACGCTAGTCGGGCCAATGCGTCTGCTCTAGCATTCTCCATTCTCGGTATCCTCACCAATTGAATAGCATCAAATTCTTTCAATAATTCCATCACTTTTGCATGGTACTTCACCATTAACTCTCCCTTCACTGCATATATTCCCATCATTTGATTCACAATTAACTGAGAATCACTGAAAACAATTACTTGACGTGCCTCCATAACTTTCGCCAAATGAAAACCTGCTATCATAGCCTCATATTCAGCCTCATTATTGGAAGCTTTGAATTGGAATCTCAAGGCGTACTCCATGTCAATATCATCTGGAGAATTTAAAACAATCCCTGCTCCACAACCAGCCGTGCAAGATGATCCATCTACATATAATCTCCATGTATGTAACTCGTCTTCAAATTTCTTATCTGTTAGAGTTCCTCGGTGAAATATCATCTGTTTTCTTTCATCATCCCCGGGTATCCTTCGTTCCTCGTCGGTCATTTGTTCGCGCTCCTCTACCAACCGGAGTTGGTCGGGGTTTGAATATGATGATTTTTCTACATCCACAAGTCCTTTTACCAACCTTGGTTGGTTTGGATCTGTGTCTGTCGATCCTGTATCGTCCACAGGTAGGTCAGCAAGCATCTTTTGCTCCTTGGGGGTATCACGGTATGTGAACTCTGCTATAAAATCTGCCACGGCTTGCCCTTTCAACGATGATCTGGGTTCATACACAATATCATATTCACTGAGCTCTATTGCCCAGTACATCAATCTTCCTGATTTTTCTGGCTTGTGAAGGGCTTGTCGTAACGGCATGTCGGTATACACAATGATGGTATGGGCCTGGAAGTATGGTCTCATTCTTCTACTTGCTTCAATTAATGCCAGTGCCAATTTTTCCAGCTTTGGGTATCTGATTTCCGCACCTCGGAAGGCCTTGCTTGTGTAATAAATTGGCTTCTGGACTCCATTCTCCAATCTGATCAACGCTGAGCTAACTGCATTTTCTGATACTGCCAAATACAAGTACAGCTTCTCTCCCGTTATTGGCCTAGATAACAATGGTGGGGCTCCCAAATACTTCTTCAAATCTTGAAAGGCTTTCTCACATTCATCAGTCCACTCAAAACTTTTTCGTAGTGTTTTGAAGAATGGGAGGCATTTATCAGTTGCTCGGGATACAAATCTGTTGAGTGCTGCAACTCGTCCGGTAAGACTTTGCACTTCTTTCTTCGTCGTCGGGGATCGTAGCCCTAAAAGAGCCTTGATCTTTTCTGGATTTGCCTCAATACCTCGTTGGTTGACGATGTATCCGAGGAACATTCCTTCTCGTACTCCAAAGGTACATTTCGTCGGGTTAAGCTTCATCTGGTATTTATCCAGTTGATCAAAAGTTTGACTCAAGTCAACCAAATGATCTGCAGCTCTTTTGCTTTTGGTGAGCATGTCGTCGACATAGACCTCCATATTACGGCTGATTTGTTCGGTGAAAACCTTGTTCATCAACCGCTGATATGTTGCACCTGCATTTTTTAAACCAAAAGGCATAACATTATAACAATAAGTTCCCCTTGGGGTAATAAAAGAAGTACTTTCCCTGTCTTCAGGTTTCATTTTGATTTGGTTGTAGCCAGAATAAGCATCCATGAAGCTGAGTAGCTCGTGTCCCGAAGTAGCATCCACTAGTTGATCAATTCTGGGCAATGGAAAATGATCTTTTGGACATGCCTTGTTGAGATCAGTAAAATCAACACACATTCTCCATTTATTGTTCTTCTTCTTTACCATCACCACATTCGCCAACCAATCTGGATATTTCACGTCTTCAATGAATTGGGCTTTCTGGAGTTTCTCGACCTCCTCTTGTATGGCCTGGTTCTTCTCGGGACTAAACACTCTTCTTCTTTGCTTCACAGGTTTGATCTCCTTATTCACATTGAGTTCATGACATAAGAAGTTTGGATCTATTCCTGGCATGTCTTCATGACTCCAAGCAAAAGTATTCTTCCTGTTTCTCAAGAAAGTTATCAACTCCTGTTTTATTGAAAAATCCAACGACGATCCTATCTGAGTTATTCGTTCAGGATGCTCGTCGTCCAGGATAACAATTTCTGTAGATTCCACAACCTGTCCTTTTACGAGTTGAGATTCATCCCTAGGGTCAAGAGTTTCAATTTCTGTGCCTTCCTCCACTTGGTAAGTAGTAGTCTTTTTCTGTAATTCTTCAAGTTCCTCTTGCTCGGCAGACGAATAATAGCATTCCCGAGCTACTTTTTGATCACCTTTCATAATTCCTACTCCAAAATTCGTTGGGAATTTCAAACACTGATGAACTGTAGATGGAAATGCTTCGAACTTCTTCAATCCAACTCTTCCCATGATGATGTTGTAGGCGGACTGCACATTCTTATCCATTACAAAAAAGCGTATTCTTTCTGTTCGACAAGCAGGCCAAGTTCCAATGAGTATATCCAACTTGATCGTCCCAAGTGGAAAAACTTTCTCGCCAGCAAAACCCAGAAGGGGTCTGTGATAAGGTTCTAATTGAGATAATTTTAAATTCAAGCTATCAAAGCATGAATAATACATGATGTCTGCCGAACTACCATTGTCTACTAACACCCTTGAAATGACCACATCCTTCATCCTCATTTTGATCACCAGAGGATCATCATGAGGGTAGAGAACACCTGCCAGGTCGTTTTTTGAAAAACCAATCACTAGCTTCTCTTTGTTTACCTTCCTCGGACGATCATCCTCGGCCAGGTTTATTCGCTGAATGTATGAACAAGCTTGAGCCTCTCCGAGATAAGCTTTTCTTTCTGCAGTAAGGTCTCCTCCTCCTGCATCTCCTCCTGTAATAACATTACAATCAAATGACCCAAAACGTATGGAAAATACCTCTCGTTCGGGTTTCCTTGGCTTTTTGGGAAGATCGGGGTCATCATCTGGATCCTCTTCATGGTCCCTCCTCTTTTTCTCCTCTGCACGACGAGGAGATCTAGATCTCTCTCTAGTTCTATCATCATTCTTCCTCTCACTCCTGCGATCTACGTACTTTGATAATTTTCCTCTTCGGATGAGTGTTTCAATCTCGTTCTGAAGGGCTATACAATTTTTGGTCATATGGCCATGATCTTTGTGAAACTCGCAATATTTGGTCTTATTCCTCAGGTCGGGATCTGTCTTCAGTTTCTCTGGCCATTTGATTTCCTCGTTATTCCTGATTTCTTCCAAAACATGATTAATACCCACTTTCAATGGAGTATAATTATCATACTTCTTTAGGGCTTCCAACTTCATCCTGTTATTCTTGGAATATTTGTCACCACCATTACTTTTCTGATCTTTCTTCTTAGAATTGTCGACCTCCACTTTAACTTCTTTATCCATATTCTTCTTCGCAGCCATAGCCTCCTCGGCATTCATGATTTTGGCCGCCTTTGCCATCAACTCCGACATATTTTTAGGTGGATCTTTGGCCAAAGTGTAATACAGCTTGTTAGGCAGCAAACCACTCATCAGAGCAGTGATTGCTGTCTTTTCTTCATAATCTATGACTTCCAACTTTTCGTTATTGAAACGAGTTATGTAATCTCTAGTACTTTCACCTGATTTTTGTCTAACACTTAGCAAGTGTGCTACTCGCTTTACCGGCTTTGCTCCAAAACAAAAATTGCCAATAAACAGCTCGGCTAACTGAACAAAAGTTGAAATCTTACCCCGAGGAAGATTATTGTACCATATCTGTGCAGATCCGGTAAGAGTTCCCGAGAATGCTCTACACCTCATCTCGTCGGGGACAGCGTAGATATCTGCAGCAGCTTGGTACTGTTCTATATGAAGTACGGGATCTGTCTTTCCATCGTACTTGGGAGTCACTACGGGTGCTTTGAATTTCGACGGTGTAGGGAAATCCACAATGGCTTGCACAAAAGGTGTTCCTTGAACAAAAGTTCTCTGTAAGGGGTTTCTCGCCTTAGCCATTTCTCCCAGTCTATCCTCCAACCGTTGAATGAAACCTTTCCATGCTTCATTCCCTTCCTCGGGCCGCTTAGTCCGAGCAACTGATTGCTCTGACGTAGCTTCCTGAGATTTATCTCGACGAGTGGTTGGTCGCGATTGCGCAGATCCTTCTCTCAAACCTGGTGGTGGTCGAAAACTTCTTGATGGAGCCCTAGGTGGACTCATGTTCCTCCTTGGTCCTAACCGACTGAAAGGAGACACTCTACTTAACCTTTCCAAAGCGCTAGTTCTCTCCGGAGAGAGAGTGATACGTTGATCTGTATCCGAAGCCCGTATCGATGAATTTCGCCCAGGTTGATAAGAAGAATCATTAAACTCCTCATTGCGATATGACCCAGTACGCCTAGATTGCGATGGCCTATGATCATTCCTTTGCCCTGAATAAGTAGGTGCACCCCCCTGAAGAGTTTGAATGAGTTGCCTCATAGATTCTTGCATGGCGGTTTGTCCTTGAGCCAGATTCGTCATAATCCCAGCCAGATCTGGGGATGCAGATGGATTTGGAAGATTTCCAGTATTTCCAACATTTCGATTACTGGATTCTGGATTATCAGCCATTGGTGATAAATGATTTTTATGAAAAACGATAATAACAGTCGGTTCCCACAGACGGCGCCAATCTGTTGATGTAAAAAATTAGATCGCTATAATTTTTCAATCACAGATAAATAAATAAGACAAAGATTTTTAAAGTGGTTCGGCTAGGAATAAAGCCTACGTCCACTGTTATGTTATTGCTGAGTGTTTGTGGAATTCTTGATTACAAGTTCTCTCAAGAAATTCCGGTCCCCTTGAATTGAGGATGATACAAGGTATTTATAGCCTTTAGGCTGTACATGAAAGGTCCAATACATTAAATGATATACATATGAAAGGGTAATGCATTTAATGCAGCGTGTGCGTCAAGAATATAATGAATAGTTGAACAGTTGTCCGTCTGGTAATTAATGATACGGCCGAGATGCAGTTCGGACCGCCTTAGTTGCTTGTTGATCAAGAGTTCCTCGGAATACTTAGTGTATCTCGGGATGATAGAGTTCCTCGGAATGATAGAATTCCTCGGTATGATAGAGTTCCTCGGTGTGATAGAGTTTCTCGGTGTATTCTCGTTGTTCGGAAAGAAGCACGGTTGGTCGGGAAATGATCTTCCTTGTTGCTATTGTGCCATGTAGATTGACACGTGTCTTCATCTTATTCGTCCACATCAGCACATTAATTTTGGTATCAACAGGCTATGTTTCTCAATGGTGTTGATTGTTCAGGGGATGAAAAAACAGGAGTTTATATTGCAAATATTTTAATTAAAGCCATAGAAATTGTTGGAACATACAATGTTGTGCAGATTTTAACTGATAATGCCTCGGCATGTAAGTTGGCAGGAGATATTATAATGGACAAATTTCCTCACATCTTTTGGTCAGGATGTATGGCTCATACTTTGAGTTTACTGATGAAAGACATTGCATGTTCAAAGAACTCAAATTTGATATTTATTGAAAAAATTTATGATAGAGCAAAAGGGGTTGTAAAATACATCAAAACACATAGTATGGTGGCCTTTATATTCAGAAAATTCTCTGCACTGGAGGTTATTCAAGTTAAGAAAACAAGGTTTGGGCATCATTATGTGGTTCTGGAACGTCTTTTTAGAGTTAAAAAAGCTTTAATTTCCATGGTTTTGAATGAAGAGTGGGAGCAAATAAAAAATGTCACTTCTAAGTCAAAGTTGGAGCATGGTGATGTGAAAAGAACTATATTAGATGATGAATTTTGGCAGCAATTAAAATTCATCTTAAATTTTACAAAGCCAATTTGGTTGATGATTCGTTTTTGTGATTCAGACAAAGCTGTTATGGGGGAAGTATACCAAAAGATGTGTGACATGTTTAGTTCAATTGAAGTCATATTAGCACAACATGTTGAGATGTGGGATGTAGTAAGGGGCCTTGTTGCGCATCGTTGGGAGAAAATGAATGTCCCGTTGCATTATCTTGCTTATGTTCTTACACCTTATTATTATTATTCTGATTCTTGGTTAAACAGTTTGGGTCCAAAGGGAGAGAAAAGAATGAAGCCGCATTCCAATTCAGAAGTTCAAAATGTGTACTTAAATGTGGTTGATCGACTACTTAATAACTCGGGCGAAGAATCTATCATTCGTGTGCAACTTAGTGATTTTGTTTGTAATGTAGGTGTGTTTGCTAGACCTCAAGCAATCCGAGATAGAAAAATTATGTCAGCTGTTCAATGGTGAAATTTATATGGAGCAGCTGCTCCACAACTTTATGCATTGGCTGTTAAAGTGTTATCGCAAAGCATAAATAGTTCATGTGCAGAAAGGGCATGGAGCACTTACGGTTATATTCATTGTGTAAAGAGGAATCGAATGAATACAGATCGTGCTGAATCGTTGGTATATGTTCATTATAATTATCAATTATTAACACGATACCGAGAGGATTATGAGAAATCATACAAAAATTGGGATGCTTATGTTGAAGATGATACTTTGGACTTTGACATGATGGAGGTTGAAGATAGAGAGTTCGTGTTTCTTTCTTCTATTGATGATAATGTTGTTTCGAGTTACACTTGCTCTAGTTCTTCAGCCACTCGAGCTGTTAATGAAGACAATGCCCACATAACACATGGGAAAAGGCCAAGGTTTGGCTAGTTGGTTTTGGGGCTGTTAAACTTTTTTGGGTCTTATCTTTTGGGTTGGTAGCTTAATAGAAATATGTATAGCATGTCATGTATGCTTAATAGCAATCTGTTTAGCATGTCATGTAGCCAAGGTTTGGGTAGTTGCTGGAAAGGTTGTCTTTTTGGTTCAAAAACGTTAAGCCCAGTATGTGGGTTGTTTTGTATATATTGGGTATGTTATTTATGTAAATCCTTTTGTGAACTTCAATATAAGATGCAAGTATATTTCTTTAACTGTGTATCATTTACTAAGTTATTATATTAATGTAAATATGTATAAATATATATATTTATATGTTAAATAATTAAACGCACTGGTGGCGCTCTCAAATTTCAGTTCTTCGAAAATCGACGCATTGGCGCACTCGAATTCGCCCCCGCACTCGCCCCCGCACCCACATTAGGGCACTAAGGGCTTGGCTGCCATGATGTCTCAAGTAGAATATGACATCCTCAAGTACTTTAGGGATGGATGGGTCGCTGCTCTACAGGAGATGAAAGTGGATGAAAATTCTGAACTTTTTCAGCGACACATCCCTGGTCCCCCTCTAACTCCTGAAAAAGAAGAAGAGGACGAAGCTGCCTCCAAAGAGTCTTCTATGGTGATGGGAGATCATCCCCCATCCATCCAGCCTGCTACCGAGGAACTTTAACAGCTCGCTACTTCCTCCGAGCAACATCCAGCACTTCCCCAGCTACTACCTGTTCCTTCCGAGCAACCTAATTCCTCGTCCCAGCCTCCCGAGAAGGTTTTGGGAGATAAGGAAAAGGTGTAGAGTTGTTCGGGTTTCTCTTTATATTTTTCTTTTGTCAAATGTAACCATGAACATGTAACTCTGAATCTTGATATAATAAAACTTGAACTTTTGTTCTTGCATACTGTTGTCTCTTCTTCATGCTTAGTTGGTACTTTTATTGATTACTGCTTCTTCTTTCTCTACTAGAATCTGGCCATGATGGAATTACTATCTGCTCATGATACCAAGTTGTTGAGGCAATACAATGATTATTTTAAGGCTGATCACACAGATCTGAGTGCATCACAAATTATCGACATCCTCGGCCAAGATTCTTCGGAACAGGCGGTTGAGGCCTATCAATACTTGAAGACCCTGCTTGATCGTGTAGTAGCCAACAATGTGGCTTATTATGATATGATCGAGGATCTCCAAGGCATTCTTGAAGACCTTCAACAACAATATAAATAATCCACTGCCCTTTTGCATGAGGGGTATGAGAAGAAGTATCAGCAACTCAATGCTGACAAGGGGTACGAGAAGCGTTTTGCTGGCTATGATGTGAGGGAGAGAACTCTGAGGGGTGAGGTCGAGGAGTGCAGATAAATAGCTGAATTATTAGAGCAAGAGAATAACAACTTGCAAAGAGAGTTGTCGCAGTTGAAGTCTGCAGCTTCCACTTCAAAAGCCTTGATCCCAGTGACTGATGAGGGATTCTCATTCTTGGAGGTCGAGAAAGCTAAATTGAGGGACGAATTGGAGACCTTGAGGAGAGCTGGTCCCTCTACATCTTCTCGTGGATGAGCAAGAGCTCCTCGGGGACGAGCAAGATCAACTCGAATTCCTGTCGAGGAACAGAGGACTCAATCTGCCTTAGAGAACCAAGACTTCCAATTAATGGCAAAGAACCAGGCGTTGGCTGAAATGTAAAAGAAAATCAGGGACCTGGAAGAGAAGATTTCTGTGCAGTAGTCAGTCTTGGAGAATAAGGAACTCTTCATCAAAAGTCTCCACGAGCAGCTGGAAAAACTGACATATCAATTCCACAAACAGCCCAGGGAGTTTTGGATGGCTGGGTACAATGAGGCTCTCTACCACTTGGACGATCGTATCCAGAATGCCAATAATAAGGGCTACAAACAAGGCTGGTTGAATGCCTTAGGTGTGCTACAACTCGAACAGGGTCATTACCTGTGGGATTACCATGATCCTGGGCTACTTTACCTACCCGTGCCACCATTCAAACTTGATATGAGCTGGATCCCTTCTCGGGCCATTCCTCGATGCTTAATTTCAAAGATCTCGGCGACTACAATCTCCATTCAAGTGTTGAGATATCTCGTCCCGAGCACCTTCTAGATCGACCATCCGTGATGAATATCAGGATGTTAAAAGATTTGAACTTTATAAACTCTCCTCTTGCTTTAAATGATCCGCCTGCTGGCGAGGAACCTGTCTCAAAAGCAGAGGGGAAGAAACCAATAGAGTAGGAATTTTGATGTAATAGTTAGTATACATTTCATTATCAATGTAATCTATTCTTTGATTTAATGAAAGACTTTTATTTTTGTTCGCAATCTTAATCGCTATTGTCTTGTAAAATACTTTACATTTGTGCATGTATGTCTGTTAAAAAGATAACAATATTGTGTTGTTTTGTGTTGTTTGTCGATCAACTTATTGCCGACTAGCTTGAATTTGTGGTAGTTATTATAAAAAATTACTAAGTTATTCCTCGACCAAATTACTAAGTTGTTTCTCGACCAACTCACTAAGTTGTTTCTCGACCAACTTACTAATAATTTAAAAAGTCACGAGTATCAATAATTTTGCTTGATCATTTTCTCGTATTCATAAAATGTTTACGACCAACTACAATTAGTGGGTTTTTATCCCCGACCAGCCATAGTTAGTGTATTTTTCCTCTACGAGCAACTTTTAGCACTTTTTGAAATAATTTTACCTCCCGACCAACTCAAGTTGGCCTTTTCGAGAATATATTTACTTCTAACCGACATAAGTTGGCATTTTTAGGAAAACTTTTACTTCCCGAAGAACATATAGTTTTATTTCCCGTAGGAATACAAGTTTTACTTCCCGGAGGAATACAAGTAGCTTTACTTCCCGGAGGAATACAGGTAGCTTTACTTCCCGGAGGAATATAGGTAGCTTTACTTCCCGGAGGAATACAGGTAGCTTTACTTCCTGGAGGAATATAGGTAGCTTTACTTCCCGGAGGAATATAAGTTTTACTTCCCGGAGGAATACATTTGTTTCTCGACCAACCTTAGCTGGCGTTTTCGAGAAAATTTTTGAGTAGCCCGAGTTTTGCCGAGTTTCGCCGAGTAGTGTGTAACACTAGTATTCCCCGAAAAACTTTCAATAAAAGGAGAAAATACACATCACTGATAATACTTGCGCAGGTGCTCTGCGTTCCATGCATTTTTAAACTCCTCCCCTTCTAAAGTTGCTATTCGGTAAGTTCCTGGTCGAACAACTTCTGTAACTCGGTATGGTCCATGCCAGTTTGCCTCCAGTTTGTTGTGCTTTTGAATCACGTTCTTTAGCACATAGTCTCCTTCTTTTAGGTCGCACTTCTTCACCCTCTTATTGTAGAATAGAGCTGTTCGTTGTTAGTATGCGGCATTTCTGATGGCTGCTTCTTCTCTAACTTCCTCGAGCATGTCTAAATCCAATCTTCTCATTAAGTCGCTGACAGGGGAATTGAAATTCAGTACCCTATGTGTTGGGAGGCCCAACTCGACAGGTATAACAACTTCACTTCCAAATGCTAGCATATATGGAGATTCTCCAGTTGCTACTCGGGGAGTAGTTCGGTAAGCCCACAGTACTGACTGTAACTTATTGATCCAATTTGCTTTCGCATCGTCCAGTCTTTTCTTCAAACCATTCAGCAGTGTTCTGTTTGTCACTTCAGTTTGTCCATTGCTTTGAGGATGGCATGGGGCTGAGTGGATTTTCAAAACATTTGATTGATGACGATAGGCAGCGAACTCCTCGTTATCAAATTGTGTTCCATGGTCTGTGATGAAAGCATGAGGAAGACCATATCGACAAATGATGTTCTTCCAAATAAATTGGTACACCTTCTCGTACGTCATATCAATGAGAGGCTCAGATTCAACCCACTTAGTAAAATAATCCACTGCGACGACGAGGTGTTTTAACCTTCCTCTGGTCGTTGGCAGTGGCCCGACCAAATCTATTCCCCACATGGCAAATGTCCAAGGGGAAGTGATGGGTGTCAACAATGCTTATGGAGTTCTTCGAATGGAGGAGAAGCGCTGGAACTTGTCACACTTCTTGGCATAGGTTACACAATCAACCCTCATTGTCGGCCAGTAATATCCCTGCGTCATCATCCTTTGCAAAAGCGTTCGACCTGCTACATGGGCTCCACAGGACCCTTCATGGATTTCTTCAATAAATTCTTTCACCTCGGAGGGATGTACACATCTTTGCAAACCTGCCATAATTCCTCGTCTATATAAAATACCGTTAGTTAATACATACCGATCAACTTTAAACTTCAATTTCTTAGCTGCGAGCTTGTCAATTGGTAATTCTCCCTCCTCAATATATACCCTGATGGGATCCATCCAAGATGGTCCTAAATCAAGGGTAATAAATTTCATCGTCAGATCTTCATCTATACTCCGACCAGCTAAAACTTCAATTGGGATTGTTCTCCGGAGCTCGGTACGAGTAGCTGAGGCTAATCGAGCTAGGGCGTCTGTTCTCGCATTCTCTATTCTCGGTATTCTGACCAGCTGAATAGCAGCAAATTCTGATACTAACTCCATCACCTTTGCATGGTATTTGATCATTAATTCTCATTTGGCTGCATATATTCCTAACATTTGATTTACAATTAATTGAGAATCACTGAAGACAATAATTTGTTGCGCCTCTATAATTTTTGCCAAATTAAGACCTGCAATCATGGCCTCATACTCAGCCTCATTATTGGAAGCTTTGAATTGGAAACGTAGGGCGTATTCCATGTCGACCTCGTCCAGAGTGCTCAAAACTATCCCTGCCCAACTGCCTGTTGTGCAAGATGAGCCATCTACATATAGCCTCCATATAGGTAACTCGTCTTTAAACTTCTAATCTGACAGAGTTCCTCGGTGAAATATTTATTGCTTCCTTTCATCTTCCCCTGATACTTCTCGCTCTTCGTTGATCATCTTTTCTTGCCCTTTTACCAACCGGAGTTGGTCTGAGCTCGAATTTGATGATCCTGTAACATCCACGTGTCCTTTTACCAACCGGAGTTGGTCTGAGCTTGTGTTTGTTGATCCTGTAACATCCACAGGTTGATCAGCGAGCAACTTTTGCTCCTCGGGGGTATCAGGATAGGTGAACTCTGCTATAAAATCTGCTACAGCTTGCCCTTTAAGCGATGATCTGGGTTCATAGACTATATCGTATTCACCGAGCTCTATTGCCCAGTACATCAATCTCCCTGATTTTTCTGGTTTATGAAGGGCTTGCCTCAATGGCATATGAGTATATACGACTATAGTATGAGCCTGGAAGTATGGCCTCATTCTCCTACTCGCCTCAATCAGCGCCAGTGCTAACTTTTTTGGCCTTGAATATCTGATCTCTGCTCCTCGGAAGGCCTTACTTATGTAATAGATTGGTTTTTGTACTCCATTCTCCACTCTTATCAACGCCGAGCTAACTGCATTCTCCGATACTGCTGGATACAAGTATAATTTTTCTTCCATCACTGGCCTGGATAACAGTGGAGGTGCTCCCAAGTATTTCTTCAAGTCTTGAAAAGCCTTCTCACATTTATCATTCCACTCAAAAGTCTTTCGGAGTGTCTTGAAGAATGGGAGACATCGATCAGTTGCTCGTGATACAAATATGTTGAGTACTGCTACTCGTCCTGTAAGACTTTGCACCTCTTTCTTCGTCGTTGGAGATCGTAGCCCTAATAGATCTTTGATCTTTTCAGGATTTGCCTCAATCCCTCGTTGATTGACAATGTACCCGAGAAATATGCCTTCTCGTACTCCAAATATGCACTTCGTCGGGTTCAGCTTCATTTGATATTTACCTAGTTGATCAAAAGTCTGATTTAAGTCAACTAGATGATCGACAGCTTTCTTGCTCTTTGTCAGCATATCGTCAACATAGACTTCCATACTGCAACTGATTTTTTCAGCGAAGACCTTGTTTATCAGCCACTGATATGTCGCACCTGCATTTTTCAAACCAAAAGGCATAACATTATAACAATAAGTTCCCCTAGGGGTAATGAAAGAAGTACTCTCCTTGTCTTCAGGTTTCATTTTAATCTGATTGTGGCCAGAATAAGCATCCATAAAGCTCAACAACTCGTGTACCGAGGTAGCATCCACCAGTTGATCAATTCGGGGCAATGGAAAGTGATCCTTTGGGCATGCTTTGTTGGGGTCGGTGAAATCTACACACATCCTTCATTTGTTATTCTTCTTCTTCACCATCACCACATTTGCTAACCAGTCAGGATATTTAACATCTTCAATGCAATAAGCTTTCTGGAGCTTCTCGACTTCCTCCTGTATAGCTAGATTCTTCTCGGGGCTGAATACTCTTCTTCTTAGCTTCACTGGCTTGATTTCCTTATTCACATTGAGTTCGTGACATAAGAAATTTGGATCTATTCCGGGCATATCCTCATGAATCCATGCAAAAGTTTGCTTTCTGCTTTTAAGGAAAGTTATCAATTCCTGTTTTAGTGAGGCTTCCAACGACGAACCTACTTGAGTAGTTCGTTCAGGGTGCTCGTCGTCCAGAATGATGTTTTCAGTAGCTTCCACCACTTGACCCTTCACGAGTTGAGGCTCATCTCTAGGATCCAATGTTTTAATTTCTGCACCTTCATCCACTTGATAGGTAGTAGTCTTTTTCCTTGATTCCTCCAGTTCTTCTTGCTCGGCGGATGAATAATAGCATTCTCGAGCTACTTTTAGATCACCTTTAACAACTCCTACTCCAAAATTTGTTGGAAATTTCAGGCACTGATGCACTGTAGATGGTACAGCCTCGAACTTCTTCAATCCTACTCTTCCAATGATGATATTGTATGATGATTGAACATTCATATCCATCACAAAAAAGCGTATTCTTTCTGTCCGACAAGCAGGCCACGTACCAATGAATATATCTAACTTGATCATCCCAAGTGGAAATACTTTCTCGCCAGCAAAGCCGAGGAGGGGTCTATGATAAGGCTCCAGTTGAGATTGCTTTAGATTTAAACTATCGAATCACGAGTAGAACATGATGTCTACCGAGCTACCGTTGTCGACCAGTACTCTTAAATTTATAACCTCCTTCATTCTCATCTTGATCACCAGTGGGTCATCATGAGGATATAAAACACCTGCAAGGTCATTCTTTGAGAACCCAATGACCAACTTCTCGTTGTTCACCTTTCTCGGGTGATCCTCCTCAGCTAGATTTATTCGTTGAATGTACGAGCAAGCTTGAGCCTCACAGAGGTAAGCTTTTATCTCTGCAGTAAGGTCTCCTCCTCCTGCATCTCCACCTGCAATAACATTACAATCAAATGACCCAAAGCGTATTGAAAATACCTCTCGTTCTGGCTGCCTTGGTCTCTTGGGAAGATCGGGGTCATCTTCGGGATCAACTTCATGGTTTCTTTTCTTGTTCTCCTCTGATCGTCGAGGAGATCTAGACCTCTCTCTTGTTCGGTCGTTGTTTCTTCTTTCGCTTCCACGATCAACATATTTTGCCATCTTTCCTCGTCTGATGAGTGTTTCAATTTCATTCTGAAGAGCTATGCAATTTTTAGTCATATGGCCATGATCTTTATGAAACTCGCAATACTTTGCCTTATTCCTCTTGTCAGGGTCTGCCTTCATTTTCTCTGGCCAGTTTAATTCCTCGTTGCTCTTGATTTCTTCTAGAACATGATTGATATCCTTCTTCAAAGGAGTATAATTATTGAATTTCTTCATTGCATCCCATACCGACCTTGTTCTTGAATGTTTGTCATTACCATTGTTCTTATGCTCTTTCTTCTTAGCTTTATCACCTTCCACCTTAGTTTCTTTGGCATCCATGTTCTTCTTCGCAGCCATAGCCTCCTCGGCATTCATAATCTTGGACGCTTTTCCCATCAGGTCTGACATGGTTCTAGGTGGATCTTTGGCCAAAGTGTAGTACAACTTGTTGGGCAGTAATCCACTCATCAAGGCAGTAATCGTTGTCTTCTCCTCATAATCAATGACTTCAAGTTTCTCGTTATTAAAACGAGTTATATAATCTCTGGTACTCTCACCAGCCTTTTGTCTAACACTTAACAAATGTGCTACTCGTTTAACTGGCTTTGCCCCAAAACAGAAATTCCCAATGAATAACTCGGCCAGTTGAAGAAAAGTTGAGATCTTACCCCGAGGAAGATTATTATACCATATTTGAGCAGATCCGGTAAGAGTTCCCGAGAATGCCCTACATCTCATCTCATCTGGAACAGCATAGATGTCGGCTGCGGCTTGGTATTGTTCTATATGAAGGACAAGGTCTGTCTTTCCATCATATTTGGGGGTCACAATAGGTGCTTTGAACTTTGATGGTGTTGGAAAATCTATAATGACCTGGACAAAAGGTGTTCCTCGAACAAAAGTTTGTTGTAGAGGGTTCTTAGCTTTAACCATTTCCCCCAATCTATCCTCCAGCCTTTGAATAGAGCCTTTCCATGCATCATTTCCTTCTTCGGGCCTGTTGGTTCGAGCAGCTGATCGTGTTGAAGTGGCTTCCTGGGATCTATCTTGACGAGCAGTTGGTCGCGACTGGGCATATCCTTCCCTTAAGTCTGATGGTCATAGAAAACTCCTCGATGGGGCTCTGGGAGGACTTTTGCTCCTCCTAGGACCTAATCGATCGAAAGGAGATACTCTGCTTAATCTTTCTAGCGCACTGGTCCTTTCTGGGGAGAGAGTGATACGTTGTTCAGTATCTGTGGCTCGCACTGACGAAGTTCATCCAGGTTGATAAGAAAAATCTTCAGACTCCTCATTGCAATATGAAATTGTACGTCTAGTACGTGAAGAAGATGCACAGGTATTTCTTTGAATACTTCGTGGTCTTGAATGGGTTGGTGCACCGCCATGGAGGGTTTGTATGAGTTAACGCATAGTTTCTTGCATGACGGTCTGGCCCTGAGCCAGATTTGTCATTATTCCAGCCAGATCTGGAATATTTCGTGGAGCAGATGGATTTGGAGGGCTTCCAGCGTTTCGATTGCTAGATTCTGGAATATCAGCCATTTGTGATGGATTATTTTTGATGGAAAACGATATTACCAGTCGTTTCCCACAGACGGTGCCAATCTGTTGATGTAAAAAATTAGATCATATCTAATTATTCAATCACAGATAAATAAATGAGACAAAGAATTTTTAAAGGGTTCAGCCTTATAAGAATGGGCTACGTCCACTGTTATGGTATTGCTGATTGTATGGAAATTATCGATTACAAGTTATCTCAAAAATTTCGGTCCCCCTACAATGAGGATTGTACAATGTATTTATAGCCCTAAGGCTGTAATGTGAAAGGGTAATACATTAAATGATGTACATATGAAAAGGTAATACATTCAATGGCCATTATGCGTACGCGTCTGAATGATAAGCATTTAATGAACAGTCAAACTGTTGGTTATCCTGCTATTAATGCTTTGTTCGAGGTGCAGCTCAAACCGCCTGAGTTGCTCGGATCGCCTAAGCTTCTCGGTACTCAAGAGTTCCTCGAAGAGTTCTCGTTCCTCGGAGCGTATGAGTTCCTCGGGGAATCAGTGTTCCTCGTTGTAGTATGGTTCCTCGGAGCATGTGAGTTCCTTGGAAGTGTTTGTTGTTGCCACGTAGATTTCTATGTGTCTTTACTTTATTGAGCCATGTCAGCAGACTAAATTTGGTATCAACACCGTGCGAGGTGTTCGTGACTCTTACGGGACCGTTTTAAGGTTGTTTTACATTTTCACCCTTAGATGGCATGTTTTTTTATGCTTAAGTCTAATTTTTCACAAATTTACGTCATACACTCAAACCAGTAGTCCCGTGACTACGATGTCGATTCCTACGAGTCACATTGGTCCCGTGCGAGGGGTTCGTGACTCTTACGGGACCGTTTAAAGGCTGTATTACGTTTTCACCCTTTGATGGCATGTTTTTATGCTCAAGTCTATTTTTTATCAAATTTCTGTCATACACTCAAACCGGGAGCCCCGTGACTACGCGGTTGATTCCTACGAGTCACATTGGTCCCGTGCGAGGTGTTCGTGACTCTTACGGGACCGTTTTGTGTTTGTTTTACATTTTCACCCTTTGATGGCATGTTTTTATGCTTTAAGTCTAATTTTTTTTCAAATTTACGTCGTACACTCCAACCGGGAGCCTCGTGACTATGCGGTCGGTTCCTATGAGTTACATTGGTCCCGTGCGAGGTGTTTGTGACTCTTACCGGACCGTTTTAAAGCTGTTTTACATTTTCACCCTTCGATGGCATGTTTTTATGCTTAAGTTTATTTTTTTGCAAATTTACGCCGTACACTCACCCGGGAGCCCCGTCACTACGCGGTCGGTTCCTACGGGTCACATTGGTCCCGTGCGAGGTGTTCGTGACTCTTACGGGACCGTTTGGTGTTTGTTTTAGGTTTTTATCCTTCGATGGCATATTTTTATGCTCAAGTCTAACTTTTTGCAAATTTACGTCGTACACTCAAATCGGGAGCCCCGTGACTACACGGTCTGTTCCTACGATTTACATTGATCCCCTACGATGTGTTCGTGACTCTTACGGGACCGTTTTGTGGATGTTTTACATTTTCATCATTCGATGGCATGTTTTTATGCTTATCGTCGTATTCTGAAACCGGGAGTCTAAAATATTTTCAACATATTATCCAACAATCAAACCAATAATTATCCTGTACTCCTTCTAATTATCACATATTCCTTCAAACATACTATCCAACAACAAGCCAACAACCAATAATTATCCCGTACTCCTTATATCATCTAAAAGATTTAATAAATAATGCATATCAATTATATAACTACTTTAGTTAAAGTAAAGAGTACCTGGTGTGTAATGAAGAACTGGTATGTAATGAAGAAGTGGTATCTAATTGGTATGTAATAATGTATGTGAGCATTCAATTTCTATAAAATTGGATGAACAAATAAAAAATATCATAAAGTTTACCATGATATGTGTAGGTAGTAGCGTTGCACCTCTATCCGGATGCTCACTCACTGTGAAATACCAAATCTGAAATAATATTTACACTCTGTTAAAATAATTGGTTAATTTAAACACTCCGTTAATTTCAAGGACAATATGCCGTTAAAATATGAGGGTCACTATGACGACATATTCCCCCTGAACCGTTAATTCCAGGGGTAATATGAGGGTCTGGTTAGGTTAATTACAGGGGCACTGTGAGGGTCTGGTTAATCCAGTAGAGAAAGGACTCAAGTCAGGAACATGAAACAAAGAAAATGACTGTAAAGTTAGTATAGTAGATCATAATATTCAAGAAACAAATATAAATATAATTTACTTATGAACCAGCATAGTTTCAATCTGCCTCAAAAGAGACCTAGTAGATTCAGGAACTTGAGTAATCAACTCTGCAACCATTTCCTATAATGTACTTTCTACGAGGTTTTCCATTAACCATATAATACAAAAAGGAAAAAAAACGATAAAAATAAAAATTAGGACTAAAATACAAAATATACTAAAATCGATTAATATGAATATTAACATCCTAAAATCTAAATATGTGATATAAATTGGCTTACCCAAAGTTTTTTTACTAATATTAACAACTTAGTAGGTTGTAAGACTAAAGTTTCAAAAACATTATGTGACACTATTTTTACTTTTACATTAAATTATCTATATATACTATATATATAGATAAAAAATATTATCCCAAATTCAAATCATATAAATTATCTATATATACTATATATACTGTGTATAAATTGTAAAGACATGTAAACTATATATACATATATTAATGGAATCTGCATAAATTAATGGAGAAAAAGAATAAAATTTACCTGGGAGAGAGCTGGGGCTGGGGCTGGGGCTGGGGCTGGAGCTAGGGCGGAGCTGGGGCGGCTGCTGCTAGTAGGTTAAAGCTGAGGAATACGTGTTTGACTAACCTCCTTAGAACTCCAATTGATTGACGAGAGAGAATCGCCATGTTTTAGCGCTAGGTCATCAACATCTGACAAGAGAGAGAGAAAAGCGGGCAAATGAAAAAAGAAATTAGCGCGCCTCTTTATTTTTTAGGAATGACCTGGTCACGGCCTAAAGCTGTGACCCACCATCGCAACCCACCACACCCTTGGAGCTCTGCCTGCAACTTGATTGATGAAGAATGGTCACGGCCTACAGCCGTGACCCCCTTGCGCGACCTACAGCAGCTATCAAATGAGGTATGGTCACGGCCCGTAGCCGTGACCCATACCAAGACATGGTCACGGCCCAAAGCCGTGACCCTCGATCTGTGATGCGCGACCCTTCTCTTCCAACCTATAATGCTTGAATGAGGTATGGTCACGGCCCATAGCCGTGACCCATGCCCAGAAATGGTCACGGCCCTAAGCCGTGACCCTCAATGTGTGTACTCACTTCTTCATCATGCCATGGGTCACGGACTTGGGCCGTGACCCATCCACGACCAAGCTTGGAGGGAATTTTGGCGCGAGTTTGACGCTAAGATAGTCAAGACCTGGTTACGGCCCAAGTCCACGACCACTGTAGTCACGGCCCAAGTCCGTGACCACTTCCAGAGCATCGATAATTTAGTGTGGTAATAAATATGGTCACGCCAAATATGGAGTAGGTCACGGCCCAAGTCCGCGACGAGCTGGTCGCGGACTTGGGCCGTGACACACTGGGCGTGACAATTCGCAGGATTTGGTGTAGTGAACCCCCCTTTTTAGGAAATTATTCACTTTCCTCTTTTGTACATATAATTTCAAAAATAAATATTTCTTTTGAAAAATCAACATTCGAGATTCCTTACTTTTTTTTTGAGATAACTGCAAAATAGAATTTCTTTTATTAATGCAAAATCAATCTTTGAGTCCCTCTTTAATTTGTTTCATTTTACCTTATCTTTGAAAATAATAAAAAACCTCAGCTACAAATTAAAGTGCATGTAGAGTAAGTCACTAAATCAAGATAACATACAAAAGTATCTTTTAAGTTAATTTGTCAAGAATAATTACATTTTCCTAATAGGTACAAGACAAAAAAGGAAAAATTATATATAGGGACGTATCTCGGATCCTTCAAACCCTCTCACAAATAAACCACCTTGATGAATGCGCTTCCCCGACGACGTGCGGTGAACCCCCTACTCCTGGAATCGGAGCTCTCCTCAGATGGAATTAACGTCACCAAGCAAGCACTGGTCGAGTTCCTCACATAGTCAAACACCGACGCCATCCAATCCCAGATATCCCATAGCCAGATTATCAACACATGGATAGATTACAAAAAGAACCAAATCACTAAAATCAGAGAAAGTCATTAATGAGAAGAAGAAAATAGGAAAAGGAATAAAGAAAACGACGAGCATCCTTAGAGAGCCACTTTAGGAAGACGCATAAACCCATCTATCACCGCATGAGGATGATGAGGTGTCAATATCACATCCCCACCATGCACTCAAATATGATTGAAAAGGGTGGAAATATGATGAAATAGATCCTCCTCCACTGTTGCCGTTACGGCTCCCCTGTGCTATGGGAAAACGTTGTCGGTATGCTAATCCGTCTCCCCGATCCCACTCCAGGTGGAGGTATGTTCTCCACATCATAGAAGCATTATGAGACCATCCAAATGGTCGTAAAATCTAGGTAGTCATTGCCTGAAGTCATGTTAGTATAATCTAGTTGATGAACATCCTGAGGAGTTACCATCATCTCCCCAACTCCCAAGTGAAATGTGTAACACCCCGCCTAATTAAATACCGGGTGGCCAGTCCCATACCAAATTAAAACAGAATATACAGTTGGCTCATTCTTAGCATCACTGTCGAAAACATTTACAACTCACCCAATACCCAATTAAGCCGGTGTTAAAAACTTTCCAAATTTTAATTCAACAAAATCCATTTCTAGTTTAAGAATAACACAACACGTTTTGTTCTACAACACTGATAATCGAACAGTTAACATAAAAGAATTTAAATGCAGTTGGAATAAACATTCCCAAATAATATTAATTCAATACAGTAATCCATCAATAGTAAATGTATTAAAACAACCTGACTACAAGAGTATTCAACCCCGATAGAAAAGAGATAATTGAAATCCTTGGACGACATGCCCTAACTAAAAGAATACTGTGAATCAAATGAAGATAGGCATCTAAGAAATACTCCATAGCTCATCATAATCCTCTAAAGTTGGCGTCCCTGCTGCTGGACACCTGATATAGAAGGTACAATAGAAATGAAAATATGCAAGAAAACGGGTCAGAGCCCGATGTGAAAATGATTTTGAAAACAGTAAGTATTTAACAAGTGCAATAAAGCATTTATTATGTACATGTTAGCATCCCACTCTCACTTGCTATTCTCACCTCTCAACTAGAGTGCACACTTAACGTTTCCTATTAACCTACTAGTTAATGGTTCCTCTAATCTAGTTTCCTAAACATGATTCCATTCCCATATCATAACCCCGTATGTCCCATACCATACGTTATACAATCATTCTTATACATTTCTCATTTATTAATCATTTCTCATTAACATGAATCATTTCTCATTAATATGAATTAATCTTCTCAATTCTATAAGAATAAACATTCATTAACTTAATTCCATTATCTTTCTCTATTCACCGTTATCTACAATTATCACACAGTAGATGATTTAATCACAATATCCATTTATTCATTTAATTCATTATATATATATATATATATATATATATATATATATATATATATATATATTCATATATAATATGGCACCCCGAGTCACAACTGCGGTGCAATGCATTACTCTGCTATCATGTCCCATCATCGTTGGTCACCGAATAGAGGACTAAAGGTTCGGTAAGGATTTCTCGAACCACAAACAACAACATAAAAATTGGAGGTGAACATAGTTCTCATACCCACGGGACACGCACATACCTACGTTCCCACAGTCAGCGGACTTATCAACTCCCCGATAAGTCTTTCATAGACCTATGTTCTTGAGAGACAAATCAAAGATTCATGGATTCATCAGGATATGATTGCCCTCACACGCAAACCTCCCGTCGATAGAAAGTAAGCTAGGTATGTCATACACATAAATCATCAATCAATCAAATAGTCATTATCATACCTATAATATACTATCAACAAGGTACTCACATTACCCTTAGATTATTTCCATACGTAACATTATATCTCTTTAAATCCCACGTATTACAATATCATAACTTTACTTCCTTAATTTAATTATCCCCGAGCCTCACTCAATACTCAAGGTTCAAATAAGTTTATCCTCAACATATATTCAGTAAGAAGTCACTTATACCCTACTGGTCCATATCATCATATATCCTTAATTACTACGAATTAAACTCTCCCTTTAATTAAGGTTAAAATCGATAGTTTCAAATATCTTATAAACACATCTTCTGTCACTAGGATTGAATACCATCATCACATGGCTCATAGTCTATAGTGTTTCATTCACACTATATGACTTATCAACAAAATCAACATCCTTGCATCCTATAACATCTCTCCACTCCCGACGTCGTTAAGGTTCATGCGCGGAGCGTCTCGCAAAGCGAAATCCAAACAAGGAACCCCTCCAATACACTACTACATAACTTTGTCGATCGAGGAGGTCTGTCAACTTCAAATACACGATAGGGATAACCTCATCCCCTATTTCAACCAAATGTGGTATGAACTCCCATCCCTAACCAGGAGCCATACCACTAAGCGCTTGTATTACACTCAGTCCTTGCGCAGTCAATAATGAGCTTAAACTCACACCTTGATGTTCAAATTATAACTCTAAGGCTACACAGGTCTTATATTAAATCTCCCCTACTGGACCTATCCTTAATCCTCATGCATACCAATTAGAATCCAACACACGAATCTAGCAACCGAAATTTCTTCCAATATAATTATCATCATTCTAATCAATTAAATCCCAATCAAATTAATTCGAATCTTATCTAGGGCCTACTGTTCCTTTCTGAGTCCCATAATATCCAATTAATAATCACCAAAGATCTACAAAAGGTTTGGGATAAGAATTAACATTAAAAAGAAACAACTTTAATAATTCTAGGGAGGTCGATCGATCGAAGGCAGGGGGTCGATCGATCGATCACTCAGGTCACAACCCAGTTTTCTGCATTTCTGTAACTACGGGTTTAGCCATTTTTGTTCATTAAAACCTTCATATTAACAGCCCAAATGACTTATAATCCTTACTACATGATACACCAACATATATAAATGATCTCTAATGATCTAAACATCCTATAATCATCAAGAGATTGAATTAAAAGCATGTTTCTATCCTTATTTCCAAAAAATCATCAATATAATATCTTCAAGAACACATCAATGGTTTCCAGAATTTCTTCAACAGATTCATGAATATTTCATGGATTACTAACTACCTACAACATGAGTTTGATTCCTATATATTTTTAGTTTCCAGAATTTCATTTAACAACTCCATTATTTCTTCCAAACATGAAAAATTATCTCTTTTAATAACTATTCTAACATGGACAATATACAAACTTATATTGCCATTATCAAACACTTGCCTCTAATGAAGATCTGATCCTTTGGTGTAGTATATCACAGGTGTTTCTCCCTTCTCCGACCAACTTTCGGTGGTGGTTGGTGGTGGTGACCCTTGGTCTTTGTTCTTCTCCTTCCCAAGTAAGCTTTTCCCTTCCCAAGCAACCTTTCACTCTCTCTAGGAAGATGACTTCTCTATTTTGTGTAGAGGAGATGAATAACCCACGTACAATTAATCTCCAAATACTTATAATAGGACAAAATCCGAAATCACTATTCATCCTCCTTGTAAAAATGACCAAAATTCCCTTTTGGGTTGTCTTTTCATTTCCAAATGACCCGAGACTCAAATCCAACATCCAAATGACTTTTCTGACTATTTCAACCCTTTTGGATGCAACGACGCAGTCAAAATGACTATAAGGTCGATAGAAAATAATTTTTCTTTTTAAATCTCACAATTTAGTCTGGACACGTCCCATACCGCATCCGACTAAAAATTTAAATTACTGAATTAATAACACACCGCCATATCAATAGCATCTCATTCATATATTACCTAAATATCTTTAAGTAATATTCAGAATTATATATTTTAATATCCACAATTCGGATAAAACCCAAATGAATTAATTAATAATAAAATTCAATTAATCCATTAATTTAAAAATTTAACCCATTTTAAAATCATTAAAAATCACGGGGTATTACAAAATGTTTGGGTTATGTCCAACCACCTCTCATCGAGTGGACATAATACCACCATAGAGTAGGACAAACCCAGTAGATTCCACCATCCACCGAACTGCCACAGGAAGACAATACCAAATATCCTTCATCTCGATCGACCCCCAAAATCGAATGCTCAAAGAAGCTACGTCAACTTGCACATAAATTAAAAAAAAACTTTAGCATCCCAAGGATAAAAAGGAAAATAATGGAAACCAAAAGGGCAAACACTTACATAACTGTTAGGGTTCTTTACCATTAGAGAAGGGTGATGTGACGGCTCCCTAAGTAGAACCCTCCCAATCAGGACCAACTCAAGGAAATCAAATATATTCTCATTACCCAATGCTAGCGGCGCAGAAACCTGCAATTCCAACCCCCCCGTCATCAACGGTTGTCCAGTTATTATTGTTGTCAGAAGTACCCTCCATGAGTTCTTTTGAAGAAATAAGCTCAAAATTAACTTTGAGAGAAAGAACACAAGAGATTCAATCATTTGAAGGTGTGAAAAATGAATAGGGTCACCCTTTTTTATAGAAGGCAAAAGGGTATGCCGATCAATTGTCCCCTAAGCCTACCTAACAACAGTGACTTTTATTCTCCCCCTAAAAGCTCAGGAGTCCGCGCCCTATGCCAATAGTCACCTCCCCAGCCTATTGGTAGTTACCTCGAAATTTTTTTACAAGAATACCTAAAAAATCAATAAATTACTCTAAAAATTCATGAAAATCCTTGTAAAGTCAAGAACTTAATTACTCTGAGAACAAACATCTAGGAGAACCAAACCATTTATAAAGTTCTCATTAATCCCCAGTATGATCATAAGAAGATTCATCGCCACTCACTCTCGTCATTAGCATACTCCCTAAAGGAACCAAAATCCAAAGTTGGCTTACACTCGCGATAACCAATACCCTCCCCATCAAAGCCACAATTAGAAAATACTTCCCGTACACAACTCTTTAGGTCTATATAATCAACCTCGACCCACTAAATTGGTAATTTAAACTCTATTGGTCCACAAAATTGACCCACATCTAGAGAATCGACCTCGACTCGCTGAATTGGTCATTATAAGTATATAGGTATGCAAAATTGACATATGACTGCAGAATCAACCTTGACCCTATGAATCGATCATTGTAAATCCCTAAGATTTCAGAATCAACCTCAACCCTATGAATTGGTCAATTCAATCCCTAGGTTCACAGAAATGATCTCGATCCTCTGAATCGAGCATTTTAATACCATAGGTTCGTAGAATCGAACTCTACCCTTTAAATCGGTTATTTTAAATACCTAGACCTGCATAATCGATCTCGACCCTCTGAATTAGTTATTTTAATCCTTAGGTTCACAAAATCGATCTCGACACTCTGAATCAGTCATCTTAATCTTTAGGTCTACAAAATGGACCTCGATCATCTGAATCAGTCCTTTCAATCCCTAAGCTCGTAGTATTGATCTAGTTAAATCAGTCATTTTAATCCTTAGGTCTGCAGAATCGACCTCAAAACCTCCAAATTGGTCATCTTAACCACTTAGGTATACAGAACTGACCTTGACCTGATGAATTGGCAATTTTAACTATTTAGGTTCATAGTATTGATCTAGTTCTATGGAATCAACCTCGAACCTCCAAATCGGTTGTCTTAACCCCTTAGGTTCATGGAATTGACCTTGACCCTCTGAATCAATCATCTTAACTACTTAGGTCCGTAAAATTGATCTTAACCCTCTAAATCGGGAATTTTAAATTCTTATTTCCATAGAATACACCTTGACCCCCTAATTCAGTGATATCAATTCCTTATAAATAAACCTCAACCGCCTGAATCGCTCCTCTCTACTCTTTAGGTTCTCATAATCAACCTTAACCCTTTAGCCAAGTACCTTCCAAACCCAACAGGGTCCCCAATCTTTGAACATCGATGAGATGTCTATCTTTCGATGACCTCCACTTGGTCCAATATCTCCTGTCAAGGGGATCTATAGACACCCCATACTAGTGCCCCCTTAGTACCTCCTTAGGTCCCAAACACTTTTCCTCTCATCGTAGACCCTAGGTCCTACTTCGAGACCTGATCTAGAGTCCATCAAGAACTTTTGGGCCCCATTTTACAACGGCTAACTCTCCAACCTGAGCAAATATCAATGAAATCTCATAGGGCTCTAAATCCTCTACAGTGCACAAATTGGCGTCATGATGCGCAAGAGCACACTATTTTACTTCGAGACCCAATCTAGAGGCCATAGAGTGCTTTTTGCTCCATTTAACCATGTCCAACTATCCAACCTGAGGTAAGCTCAATGAAATCTTGTACGTCTCTAAACCCCCTTTCTAATGATCCATACTATTCACGAATTGACCTCACACTTTGAATGAATGCACCTTTTTACTCCAAGATCTAATTTAGAGGCCATCGAGAACTTTAGAGCCCCATTTGACCTTCATCAACTCTACTACCTGAGCAAATATAAATAAAATCTTAGTGGACTATGAATCCCATTTCCAAATCTCCATACTGTGAGTGAATCGACCACACAGTTTTCACGAACATGCCTTTTTACTCAGAGAAGCCACAAGTCCTCCCGAGCCCCATTTGACCCCGCTAAACTATCCAAACTGAGCGTATGAAATCTCATAGGTCTCTGAATCCCCTTTTTAAGGTTCCGCACCATGCACTAATCGGACTTACGATTTGCACGAACGAACCTTTTTACTCCAGAAACCCCCGCCTAGAGATTATCAGGTGTTTTTGAGCCCTGTTTGACTTCAGTCAAATTTTGAACCCAGGATTATCTTAATGGATTCTTGCAGTTACCTGAATTATCTTTCCAATGGTCCTGGCCATGCATAATTTGGACTTATGGCTTGCATTTTATGCCCTTTTTTTCCTGAAGAAGTCTGTTCCCAAATACCTATAAATTCACCCCATACTCCTTACCTATCAGCAGGGTGTCCTTTCCTTGGCCAGAAAAGCAGAGGCTATGTCGATAGGAGGCCAGAGACCATGCCAATCATCACCCCCCAAAACCCTAAATTTTACTATTTAAGGAGACTATTGCCCCATTCTCAAGGGGTCCCTTTCTGAAATCAAAACATTCTCCTCGTAATCAGCGCGTCAAAATTTTCTTTTTGCATACATTCACTCTTTTTACTCACATCATTCTCTTCCACTTTCCACCTTACTCTCCCTTCTTACATCACCACCTTCTAACCATACTAAAACTAAACTCCTACCTTTGCAAATGAGAATTAAAAGTCTTCTAAAAGGTCTACCTTTATTCACTTACAACTCACTTGATTATTATTCGTTATTTAAATTTTCTTTCAATTCTTGGGTATATATTTATTTCATTCTCTCATATCAAAACTAATCTCCTTGTTATTATTTGGTATATATAAATCTTATTTTAGAAAATATAAACAAGCCAAAAAGAGGTTTTTCTTATAAACCCTAAATTGGGAATTCCTCATTTTCCACACTTTTTACACTTGTGGGGAATTTCTATAAAGAAAATTAAAGGAAGTCTTAAATTGGGATTTATGGGTTAAACCCCTCCCTCACGTGTCATCAATCAAAGTGGACTTTGATGCGCTTTGGGTTATATAGGCATCCCAGTCCAATCCTGGGATTCGAGTCCCATTTCCTCATTTTATGATTTCTTGTATTTATTAGTATATATGAGTCACAAACGCTTGGATATTTGTGTTCTGATCGACACACACATTTACTTTTTCATAGTGACTTATGATTCGATGGACACTCACATTTTATTTATGTTTATGTCATTTCTTCGGTACACTCCTTAGGATGATTCTGGTATATTTTTCCCATGACGTGAGTTAGATGATTTCTTTCTCCCATTGTTCACACCGCACACATGTACACACGTATCACACTTTGGAGAAAAGGAGAATATTATCATAGCCCATGAGAGATCAAAAGGGTGGTATGGGTGCCTAAATCCTTCCCATTCCATAACTTAGTCCCCGAACCCTTGATTCATTTAGTTTCGTATCCATCAGTATGTCTTTAATGCCATTTTCTTGGGATGGATACATTTTTTTGTCTGTTTTGAAAAAATAGGCTGGCGACTTCATTTCTTTATGTTTATCCTCTTTTGATGAGGACTGATTTATATATGAGGCAACCCGCGAAGATATCAGCATGAGCGACGAAAAGATGACTCCCATATCCTTGAATCACCGAGGGAGGGATTTCTCCGATTTTCCCTCTAACCCCGATTTTGGGTCGGCCCACACCAAAGAAATTCGACTTGATAACCATAGGTCTCACATTAGATTTGGAACCCCATCAATTACTATGAACTCATAACCCAATCCTTCGTCTAATATGTTGTCTGGTATCTAGGCAATCATATGTTGTACATATCATTCTTTCTTATTAAGAAACTCCTTGATTTGACCATCGAAGGCCAACTCCTTAAGGTGGTATTTTAGGGCCTTACAGTTCTTAATCTTGTGGTCATGATCCTTGTGCTATGCACACCTAAGTGTTGTTGGCCTCTTCTTTGAATCTCTTATCATCTTCTCAAGGAACTTGAAATATTGACGACCTCTAATCTTGTAAAAGATCTTATAGATCGGTTAAAAAAATACCGTGTTCATGTCCTTGAACACCTTATTAGGATATTTTTTCATAGTTCCCTTCGGCTTCCCATTCTTTTTCTTCCTTCGTTATTGCACATCCCTTATTTATCCCCATTCTTGGACAATTTTGGTCGATCACTATCATGGGAAACTCCATCCATCATATCCTCCACATTGGCATACTTCTCAATTATCTCTATGATGCCATCGATTGTGATTTCCACTCTCTTAGTGAAGAATTGATGGAGCTTGGAGCTGCTTGACGACCCAATTTTGAAATAAGCCAACAAGATTTGGTTGGTGCAATCTTCCACTTAGTTATACACCTCCCAGTCCCTCATGGTGTATTCTTAAAGCATTTTTTATGGTTATTTTTAATTATAAGAAGTGACTCCATCCGTTTGGTGTGGGTATTCCTTGTGATAAAATTGACGATGAAGTCCTCAGTGAGTTTTTTGAAGCAAGTGATCGATCGGTGTGGTAATTTCTCAAACCACTTCTGAAAAATGCCTCCAAGACTGGATGGATATCTGTGGCACATTATACTCTCATCATGGTTCCAAAATATCATGTCTTGTCGATATTATCTGATATGGTCGATGGATTCATCTTCCCATCATAAATATTGACCCGTGGAGTGGAAAAATTCTTTATAGGTTCAATATACCCAATATTTTAATTTAATGGTGACTTTATCTGGTAAACAAGGGCTTGACTAGTGAGTTCTTTAGTCTTGCATGCTCCCTGATGAGCAGGGTGCCTTTCCACCTATTTTCTGATGAAATTGTAAAGATCTTTCTCTCCCCGCCTCTCGTTAAAGTAGGATCTCTATTATGGTGACCTCCTGGAAGGATAATCTTCCTTTCATTGCTGGTCACTCCTCCCTCGACTGCGACCTCTACTTTCTTGAGGACTAGGAGTGCATGACTTTTGGGTGCTCTTGCGCTTCTCTCGTTGAGCCTCTCTTTCTAACTTCTCTGAGCATAATTGGAGGGAAATATTATGCTCATGTTTGTGACTGTTGGAGGCCCGTTCATCTCGCAGACATTTTTCAAAATTTTCAATAAACCTTGAGATCTGATTAAACCTATCAAGTTCATCACTCTCGATTGTTGTTTCCTCTTGAGGGCGACAATGTGCATTAAGAGATTAATAATAGTTTCCAATCTAAAATTTGACACTCTGGGAGAGAGGGGATGATCAACGACCCTCGTTGTCATCATGAATGTCATGATCTAGGTGGTGACCCTCTTAGTTACCGTGACTATGCTGGTGATAATCCTCTTGGTTATCCAGTTTTTGATGATCTTGGATGGGTGAGTGAGACATCTAAAAAAATCAGCTAGTCGAAAGGATTTTAGATCATTCCCAAAGACGACGCCAATTATAGGTGACAATTTCCTACAAATGACAGTATTCAATGTGCAAAAGATAAACAAGAACAATAATGACACTAAATAATGAAATCACACACAAAAACATAATATGTACATGGTTTGATAACGTGCGTACGTCCATGGGGTGATAGGGATTGTTTTTTATTCCTTAAGAACTCAATTCAACATAGTTAAAGTTTCGCTCGATGTTACCATGATATATTCCCCTCTCATATGGGGTGGGCTTACATTTATAAGGCAACTTAGGTGAGTCCTAAGCCTCGTTTATATCTACCCCTAACAGTTCGAACTTATCCTCTATCTTGATCAACAATTACAAGTGGTTAAGTTAAAGGAGTCCATTATGACTTAGAGTCCTCATGAATTATAGGCGCATGTGGCCGAGTTCGTGTTAGCGCAATTCTTGACCCCATAGTTTTATACCTTATTAGTACATATTTCTTCTTAATTAACTATTGTGGCCGTGTTCACCCCTTCCTTATTAGATTAATGTTTATGTGAACACAAATTTATGGAAGGAATTTGTCATTGGTGGACACATAGTAATTCTATAAATAATTGAATTAAAATTGGGCTAAATTTTTACCTCTTGTGTTTGGTTGATTAATTTGAAAACATTAATTACTTTGTGGATTGATAGTAAATTTAGGATTAATTGGTGGCTTTACTTGTAGTATTAGTATGTTGTGTCAGATGTGGCGTTACTTTCAATACCTTTTTCGTCTTCTGAATCATGCTAAAAAACATTGTTGATATTCACACCCGTCCTTTTTTATATCTTCTCAGGAAAAAATGAGTCATGGTAATAATTACTTCAAACTAAAAATTGAGAGGTTACAATTAAACTGCATAAAAATCACTTTTACTAGACACGCCATACAGAGGGGACTCCTATTTACTAGTATGCAAATAGAAAAATTGGAAAATTTAGTTACATTATAAATCATGGAGTTGATATCTCACCACCATACCTGTACGATCATATACTATTTTCCTTGATAGAATGCTGAGATGAGGCAATAAAAAATATATTTTTCATTTATAACACCAACTGTGCACCAACGTTAGTGAAATTATTAGAAAAGGCAAAAAAAAAAAAAAATCTTCCATGATGGATACAATTTCATAGACAAAGCATTCACCTAAATTGCGATGTCTCACAACATATATAAAATAAATATGAGCTTAACAAGCACTTGAAGAAGATATTATTTATATTTCCTATCATGGACATTTGTCCGACAATTATAGATACACTTCTGCCCAGTTCGCCATGTGGATCTTTTCACAAATACTTAAAAAATAATACCACATGGATGGTAATCAAACACATCGAACATGTTTTAAAAGATCTTGCTGAGCAATATGCAGATATATGTATATGTACGTAGTCATAAAAATGATCGTCATACATTCTTCACTAACATTTTTTTATTTGTTTGTAAGAAATGCTGAACAAGAACGGAAATAATGAACAAAACAAATACAGTCCTCCTCCATCTCAATTATCTCTTAATCCACCACCTGAATTCTCGATACCTGTGGTTTCTCAATAATCTACTCCACAACAGGTTCATTTTACTCTATCTACATTGTCTTTGATTCATCAAAATTTACCAAACCCTGTTAATCCAACACCCCCAATTTTCGTTATCGATGAATCCCGAGCGTAAGATAAGAAGAACACTGGGTTCTCCCTTATCGGTGACAAAAATGTCGTTGACATTTTTATATTCCCCTGTTTGGCGACTGATTATTGCGGGCATCGAGGGGGGATAAGTGGAATAATGCTAATCGTGTCGTAAAGGATGACTTGTGGGATCAAATTTTCAAAAAAAATTACATTCCCACCCGGTTTGAAGACAATTATTCTTTCCCGAGTAGGTGAGAAATTGAAAACCTATCGGAAGAACCTCTGAAAGCATTACTTCCCGCCGGGGACTTAAGTTCTGACATTTTGGCTATGAAAGAAAATAGTTTCGCAAAATGTTAAAATAACCATCAACTAATAGAAAGACTTAGAGGAAGAGTTCGGGGAGGAAAAACTTTCCCAAAAGGAGAAAAATAGAGATAACATGGAAAACAAAGTTGATGTCCACTGATGTGGGTCCATATCATAAGATGATTTAAAGGATAAATGGGTGGAGAGGACCAAAGGGACTCTAATAGGAGAGACTGACCCAAATCGGGTCAACTTGTACTTTCATGCCCTATGGGATAAAAATACAAACAAATTTTTAGACCAAATCTCTAAGACTCCACTAAGTCTGAATTTAATGGTCAAATACACAACTTGGATTATTAAGCGGGGGTTTAACCCTTTATGTTATTTAAACACTAATAAAAGTTATTGGCCATTCTCCTGGAGGTTTTAGGTCTGCCCCAAAACTATTCATGTGAAAAAACTTCACATTATTGACATTGTTGATACCTGGTATGAAGGTTCCTATCGACGATATTGATGTTTACTTAGACCCGTTAATTCAAGAACTAAAAAAGTTATGGATGAAGGCGTCAGGGTGTTTAACGTTTATAAGAGTGACGAGTTCACACTTAAAGAAATGGTGTTGAGGGTGATTCACGACTTATTGCCTATGGGATATTGTCTCATTGTAATGTTCATGGTTATTACGGACATCCCATCTATATGGAGGAAACTTATTCCACTTGGCTATAACAATGTCATAAGATATGTTATTTTGGTCATCGAAGATTTCTGCTGAATAGTCACCCTTTAAGAATGACACGTCTAATGGTTTACCTACTGGTGATGAGCATAGGATGTAACCTTATTGGCTTTTTGGCCATCAAATCGAGGAGAAGGCGAAGGCTGAAATTTTGAGGAATAAGTTTGTAGGGAAAGACCCTCAGTCTTTAGGCATAAGCAAAAAAGCTATGGAGGATTTTAAAGATCATAGTAAAATCAAGGCATGGTCTAGGTGGTCAATGTTATTTAACTTGTCATGTTGGAAAGAGAACCATGTAAATCATCTAATTGATGTGATGCACATGGAGAAGAATTTTGCAAAACATCGGATAGGAACATATTTGGGAGGATCTCGTTCGAAAGATGGATAAAAGGCATTCCGTGATCTAAAGAATATCAAACAAAAAATTGTGGTAAAAAATAAATAATACAACATGAATAAAATTTTATTCCCGTTGGTGATTTCACTTTGACTATTAGTGAGAAAAATATCCTTCCAAACAAGTTGTTCAACTGCAAGACTTCAACTAGTTATTTCAGTAATTTCCTCAGGGTTATAAACTATTACAAAACTATTTCAAATTGCACAAGTATCACGACTGCCACATCACCATATAATTAGTCCCTTTGTTGTTTAGGCATTACTTATTCCACAAATATTTCTGTAGGGAAGTTATGCGGATTAGTATTTGCTTAATCTTATTGTGTGCAAAAACTGTAAATATAGAGCACATTGAGGCTACGCAAATCATCTTTAGGCGAGGCGACTTGTGTCTTAGTGAAATGTTTTCCTTCATCATTTTTTGACATAAGCGTCCACTTGCTTGTGCATCTATGTGAAGGGGAATTATTGTGTGGACCTTTCAAGTATAGCTGAATGTATCCTTTCAAGCGCTTGATGAAAACCTTCAAAGATTATGTTAAAAAGACACGATATATTGGAGGGTCAACTGCGGAAGAATATATTACAAAAGAAACATAGAATAGTTGTTAGGCCAATGACTTTTTAAGGAGTGAAATGTTGGACTTTAAAGAAAAAACATGAAAAAGTCTCCATGTTAGTGAAATGAGGATGCTCCGATGGATGATGGGAATTACTCAAAAGGGCAGATTAAAAACCATTACATGAGAGAAAAGTTAGGAGTAGCTCCTATTAGTGACAAATTAAGAGAAAGTAAACTTAGATGGTATGGACATGTGTTGCATAGACCAATAGATGCACCTATAACAAGAGGAAGATTATTGGAAATAGAGGGTAAAAGAGACAGGGATTGCCCTAAGCTATCGTGGGATGAAATTATTAGGAGAGATCTCAAGGCATTAAACATGAATGATAATATTTCTTATAATAGATCATAATGGAAAAGAAGAATCCATGTGGTCAGCCCCATGTGATGGGATTAAGGCAAGGATGGTGATGGTGAAACGTAGTTATACGCTCTAGAACATATGATGAAACAGGGGGCTTGTGAGGATTAGTCCTCATGGAGAATGAGTGGTCGAGTAATTTGACGAGTTTGAGGATGAATAGACTTTTAGGAACATAAAAGTGGCAAGACTCATTAATCTATAATTTGGGCCAGAAAATCATTATGGCATTGAATCGCAAGATGAATTTGAAGACTACAGAGAGTAAGTACCTACATATATAACGTATTTTTGTTTAATTATATGCATTCTCTATATTACCATCTAAATTCTAAATTTTCATGAACATTTAAAAGAAGTATGCGAGAAAAATTTCCCAAAATCGGAAGTGAAAAAGGTACAACGGACGCGATGAATGATTTTAGGGCATGGATATAAAAGAGGTAATCTTGACCCCTTTTGTTGTGGTTACTTATGTATGTGTTGTAAAACACACAATAATATAAATCCTTAACAAATTAAACTTTTAAAAAGAGATGATGTCTCTTTAAGGCTTGCTCGCCTAGCCAAAGGTCCTCATTTTTATGCGAAGGGGTTTAAAAAATTATGCGCCAAAATTTTTGATTTTGTCTCATATCCATGCGAGGAAAAACTATTGATGCAAGATAGTGGAATTTATATTTTCGCCTTTACTTCTTATGTGGTTGAAAAAGCGCTAAAAATTCAAAGAATATGGTGTTGGACTATTATAGGATTCTCTAACAAAGCATGTAACTAGATTACTTAGATTTTAAAGAAACAATCTTCTATTGTGACTAGGTGAAGGTTGAGGACAATACTAATGGTTGTAAAATTGATCCTACCACAAAACTTTTCATGCTAGATTTATTTAATATGAAGAGAAAAGTTCATCTCGTCGATGAGACTTTTGTTTGTTCTTTACAAAACTTGAAGACGGTATTCTACTCAAAGTTTATAACCGAAAAAATTTGTCTATTGTTATGAATGCACCAAAGGGTTTGACTACATAAGCAAATGCATTAAATGCTCATATAGAGTTTCAGTCTTCTCTTGATGACAACCCTAATTTGAAGTATCTTTTACTTAATTTAGATGAAGAATGAGTTTGATACTTTATTTTATTATTATTATTTACTTAACCGTTGTATGTATATATGTACGCGTGTATGGCACGATCCATTCGAACAAGTTTATGAATTGTATCTATTGTGACTTATTAAAATAACGTTATAGATTGGTAATTCTTATACAACCTTCACGATAACACTACATGATAATATAACACAAAATTAGAATTTTATGTTATTGGTAATTTGATTAATGTTTTTATTGATCCAAACAGTGAAGCTAAAATCTTCTTAGCATCAACAAAGTATTGTTCAGAGAGGATTAATCTTATTGCGGCATCAAGAGAGGTTCTAATCAAAGTTTTGTGGAACCCGTAGGTTAAAACTCAAGATATTATTAGGGATTCTATAGGCTTAGAATTTTTTCAACTATGAACAACTTTCTCTTAGCCAATCCTATAAGCTCAGATAATAGCATGCGTTTCAACTAACAGGTTCTACAAATTAATAATGTGATTGTTCTGTTGACAAAATTGGTATTCAACAAGAGTACTTATAGGAGGGTGGTTATACTGGGGTCTATGAAGAATTGGAACGGGTGAGGTGTGACCCACTTCCACAGATGCTGACTTCAAGGTTTCCAAAGTCTTAAGAGCAACTGGAGAAGAAGACCTTTTACTTCTGGTAACAATGGAGATCTTTGTAGCTTACTATCTGAAATGAGAAAAATGAGTAATAAATTTTATATCAATGATAATGTATAAGAAAGAGATAGAGAGAGACACCTTTTAAAAGTGATGACTATAACGGGAGTGAATAGACAAGCACTTTGACTCTTAAGAGAGATTAGGAAGAGAATAATTTTCTAGTGTGATTTTGATAGAGTAACGGTACTAAATTGAGTTTTCTGTGTTATCTTGACCTTACCCAAGGGTCCTATTTATAGGTAAATATTAGGGATTTTTGTGTGCCAAAACAAGACATTCCTAGAGACAAGCTCTATAATATAACTTTTGTCTCTGTTTGTCTGGTAGCCGCTTGCCTCCTTTGACAGACGACATCTGGATCATACCAAAGCCAAAAAGAAAATATGTTGGCTAATAATGCCGAAATGTGTGATTTGGTAAATATCTTTTCAAACGCTGACTTGATGTACAAACTTTTGTAGAAAACTTAACAGTGGTCTTGAGGGCCACCCACCAATAGTCAATTATAAAATACTTTTGTGAGTAGCCTCTTGTCCACTCATTCATTTATTCTAAGTGTGGGATATGCCAGTGCTTTTGTGACCCCTACGGTCTCCCCTAGGGGTATTCTCTATATCCTGAAGGATGAAGTGGTTGGGATTTGGATTTTCCCAATAAATCTTGTCTCTTTGCCACCAAATAAAAACTCCCAAGAGATCTCAACTAGCCTGCACAAGCCCTGCTTTCTCAACTAAGGCTACTTGTGCAAGAAAAATAATAATGTTAGTAACTGTTTATCAAGTGAGATTTGTGAGCATCCCCTAGAACTTTTGGGTTTGCTCGTGCATTTTTTCTTTTGTCTTGGGGATGCTCATTGAGACCCCCTCGTCATTTTCACTCAGCCTTTGGCTGTTTAGCTTAGGACTTCTAGGCTGTAAGCCTTCTTGCCAACATTTATATTTGCATCCTTTTCCTTTTGGGTCCTTTATCTGTGGACCCTCTCGTCCAAGTACTATCTAAGCTCATCTCTGGGATTAAGCCACTCGTAGTGTACCTTCTCATACAAGTTTATGTCTTTTCTCATCTAAGGCTTTGAGCCACTCATGGTGGGCCCTCTCGTCCAAATTTCTGCCTTAGATCATCTAAGGCTTTGAGTCACTCATGGTGGTCCCTTTTGTCCAAATTTGTATCACAACTCATCTAAGGCTTTGATCCATTCGTGGTGAATCCTCTAGCCCAAATTATCCTTTCTCATTTATTCATTAGGATTTGGCCACTCGTTCTGGATCCCCTTGCTCTGTTTCCTAATTTGGCTTATTTCCACACCCCCTCGTCTATGAGCCGCCTCACCCCATTAAGCTTGCTTATGCGCAACCGAGTGGGCATCCTTTTACATTATCCCCCTCCTGCAAAAGTATTTGTGTTGGGTAGAGCATAGGATTTTGCTCGAAATGATCATCACTTTTTCCTAGAATTTGAAGGGTTACTTTAGTCACATCATTATACTATTTGGCATTAAATGCCCTAGTCACTTTAGCCTTCATTTTTTGTCTTGAGGGGACACGTGTCTGCTTTGGAATATGCCTACCATCATTTGGGTAATCATTTTATCCCTTTTATGCCATCAGAACATGCGACCCCTCCTAGGTATAAAATCCATTTTCAAAAATATTATCATATACCTTTGCCATTTTCATACTTTTACTTCCAGAGCTTTTTTTAGAGAGAGAAATTAGTCGTCCTTTCCAAACCATCATTTCTTCTTAAACTATTTCTTCAAAACCTCTATTTCTCCGTGGCTTCTTCCTTTTAAATCTCATCCACTGCTGTCTCTACTAACACTATTGAGCTTTTGATCGAATCGATGCCCATTAAAATGACAATATCCACCGTCCTTGCCACCAGTGTTTCAACCGTGAATGCAACTGTCGTCGTTTCGACCACCACGATGCTTGCTGGCGGGTTTCGTGGTGCCTCCTCTTACGTTTCCCTCTCCAAACCTCAAAAAGAGTTTTTTGATAATTGTTCAAAAAGATATTTTGGTCTTTACCTAATTGCCCCTATTTTAAGGAGAAGGATACCTTCGTGCCATCGTTCGAGCAGTTTGAGGAGGAGTTTGTGGCTAAAATCAACGAGCGACCCCACTTGGGTCTGAGTGAGTCTATTGGCACTCCTATTATTTTGGCTAACTGCATTTCACGAGTTAGAGTGGATAGCGGTGATTTTCCCTATTCCAATATTAATCTTGATGTTTTTGAAGGTGCCCCAAATAAGTGGGACCTCTTGGTGGACCACATTTTTGTTGATCCATAACAACCTGCAAATTTTGGCGTTGATTTCTTCCAAACAACGCCGAGAATTACTAAACCATTCTCAACACGTGATAGAAATATGAGACATTTAAAACAATAATCCACCAGATATATAACACAATCAAATCCAACGAGTATATAAAAACATCCAACCAATAATATCCATCACCATGCTAATCTCCAAAATAAGTCCAACTCAAACTTTATAAAAAATAATATTCAAAAAATAATTCCACTGTAAATCTCTAACTGAAATCCATAAATAACATGCTAGTAAAATAAACTATCACTATCTACCCATGTAACTGAGGTACCCCAATGTTCAAGTCCAATTATGATATTTTGATCGTTTAATTATACTAAAGCTATCAATTTACTTAAATTCGTTTACCAAATTCTATTACAACGATGCCGTCATAGCTAGTCGACCTTTCTATTGATCCTTTACTTATTTGGTCCTATCTAAAGTTGTACACCACACACATTTCCCCTCGCTATAGCCACCCAAACCAACTTCATTAGCCCTGCACTTATTGACGAGGCTCCACACATGACATGTCACAATATCCAGCCAGCCCTACACTTATTGGCGACTCAAATTCATTTTAATACCCATTTATTATCTTAGGCATTAATTCTCAATTTTCTCAAGTTATCATCTTTTATATTTGCCTCATGCTTTAATACTCGAATAAATCCTCAAAACCACCCATATTCCCATACCTAGAGGTCTCCAAAATGCAATTATATCCTAACATATCATTTAGTAAGAGTATTTTACCTAAATCACTGCCCAGCCTTGTACCTTGGCTAATAATCCAATGGAAACAACGTACAATTCAGCCCCACCCCGGAGTTATCCATCCATATAAATCTACACTAACTAGTCTCATACCTAGAAAGTGTATCCAACAACTATGACCCACCTACTAGTCCTATACCTAGAAAGAAACCTAAAATAAGGTGAGAGAACTAACTATCCCAACAATTTTGTCGTCCCCGCGGTGTTAATTTTTAATAACATAATGAATTACACATACAATATTTTTGAATTATCACAAAACTTCTTGAAATTAATCGCAACATCACTATTATTTAAATTATCTTCGTTTAATTATGACATTATTTAAAAATCTATTTTCTCATTAATTTATAGTATTTCTATTCACACGTAATTATTAGGGAGCATACAACAATAAATCTCTATTCTACAACATGCACATAAAAAATGTGGTTATACATGTCGAAATCAATTTATAACATCCCTAAAATTTATTCTACACGCGAACGTCGTAAATTCTAATGGAATCCCAACCTCTAACCTAAGCATGCAAGGGTTTTGAGTCTTAATTCGTATTAAAGATTTGAATAAAATAAGTCCTAAAGTTAGTTTCACTTTCCTTAATTAGTCTTTCTAATTTATTTTAGAAAACAATAATTATTAGTGTTTAAGCAACATTTAAAATGCATAATACTAAAAGGTATCAATAGGAGTATTCATTCCTATAAAGAAGTCTTTTGAACGATCCAATTACACGGTTGTGTTCCTCTCGAGAAAACAATAAATACGCGTTCTTGGACGATCTTGAGAAATTGATTTATATCTTCAAAACTTGGTTTGAAAGTTGAGTTCAATGGGGTTTAGGTTTTGAAGATGAGCGAGAATGAGATTATGGGAGGCTATTGATTTTTGAGAAGGCTAAAATGTGTTTTAAAATTCCTAAACTCGTCACTTTATGTTTATATACTAAAAGGAATTCGAGTCATAATCAAACACAAACACTAAAAAAAACATTACGGACGATTGGACCGTCAGAATTGGCTAAAATTTTGCTATGTTGTAGTTGATGGCGAGACGATGCTATTGAATAAAATTTAGTTTGATCGGACGATCAAATTTTTATTTTTATTTTTTTATTCATCTATAGATCAGATCCTCCCTCTATATTTATATAAAAAGTTGTAATTTCAAAATTTTAATTCCGATTTAAATTCCACTTAAAACTTTATTTTTATATTTAAAAATCAACACTTTTACATACTAAAATTAAATATATTCCAAAAATTATTTTTTCAAAAATTTTAATTTAACAAAGATTTTTATGGGTAAAAAATCAAGGGGTGTTACCTATTCCCCCACTAATACAGGAATTTCATCCTCGAAATTCGATGAAGCGTAAACGTCAAACGTAAAGTCGCGTAAATAAAATAAGTCATAGATATGCATACCTATAAAATATAATAATTTGGTGCCCATGGACTCGCACACTTTCATCACTGGTTGGGGGAATTCACTATTACCCTAAAAGACGTATGTGAGTTGACTAACCTCCCTTATTTAGGAATCCATGTTTTAATTGATGGGTTTGAGGATGTTGCAGGGAAGGAGATGTATGAGGAGTTGCAGCAAGCATTATCTGAATGCTCTCGCTACGTGGCTATCGACAAAATAGGTACCACTAAGCATTCCTTTGCAAAGTGTAATAGTTATTATTTTAGAGAATTTGAACCCACCCCCAAAGAAGGAGGCTCAAGTAGGGTGCCTAAAAGCCAAGATGGGCCCAATATCAGGATCCCCTCACACTTAAAAGCTTTCCTTTTCACTTTTATGAGTAGGTTTCTATTTCCAGGGAGACCAAATGACTCCCTTCGCGAGCTACTATTTTGCTAGGCAGTTGGACTTGCTCGAAGGAAGGACGTGCCCCTCGTAGCTCTTACTTTGGGCTCAATGTACAACTGGTTGGATCGTTCCCATGTAGATATGGAATGATCCAATAGTTATTGTGATGTGAATAGTTTTGTTAATTCGTTCATCTCAACGGCCTTCCTTTTTGAGAGATTCCCCAACTTTGCTCCTGAAACTCGTTCGTGCCATAGTGATGTTGCTCTTATCACTAGGTGGAATAAGAAGTATCCCAATAAAGCCTAGGTACCTATCAATGACAACGTGGATGAATTTTCTTTTCGCCCCTACTGTAAACAAGTGGGGGGTGTTTTCTCATGGTGCTCCTTCACAGCCTATGGTGGTACTTTTTATTTCCCTAATGATGTAGAGTCAACATTAACATGCCCCTATATATCTATCATGATAATGATTCTTCCTTGAGCTGTTCCTTCATTGACAAATCTTGGCCAAGGTGAGGAATTTTATCACCCCGAGCGAGTAAGAAGAGTATTTGGATTTGATCAATGAGTCCACACGCCCACCTACCACTCGAGCACCTTGTCCACAGAGATGTATTTGGAGGCATATGCCAATTTCACTCTCGAGGGGATACTTCACAGAACTGATGGCCTTGGGTGCTTCTTCGTGCCTTCTTGTGATTATCTCCCTTATTTTAGACGCTTATGTTTAGCCTGTGGCAGCGTCAAGTTTCCTTAATAAAAAACTTTGTTGTAGATGTACCTCGCGAGACCATTCCCACTAAGATACCCTACAATGAAAAATACTCAGGCAAAAAGTCCAAAAAGAGTTGTGGTATAGTAGTACTATAGTAAAGACCACTCTTGATCAAGTACTCCTATCTTGGTGAAGCCTCTACATGAGGAGTCCATCTATGCAAAGAACCTTGATCCCAGAAAAACTATGGCTAAAGGAAAAGGGAAGGCCAAGTCCAAGGTGCCCTCGAACAGAAAGAATAGATACACTGATGTGTCCAATTTTGTTCCAGCATCAATTGAGACCATTATTCCTCCTCCTTCACTTGTGAGGACTCGAGCGGGTAACAAGAAAAAGAATGTTGCTGAGCCCGTTACTCCTTCCTCCATTCCATACAAAGAGTCATACACTGACACTCTTGGGATTGAAGAGACATATCAGACTATTCGAGAGCTGGGCTATGAGGCCTAGGGTATTCCACCTCAACGACGATCCCTATCATCCACCCCTCTCGTAAAATGTACTCTAACTACTTCCCTTTTACTTAGTGAAACTTCCAGTCATGAAGTTTCAAATGCTTGTTCCCCATCATACTCACTTAAAGGGGAATTGGTTGATTGTGGAAGTACTCCTTCCTATAATGATAACAGTTATTTTTCAGATGACATCGGTGTTATTGATCTTTACCATGATCACTCACTTAACACGTTGTAAAAATCGAGAATTTTCAAACCCTAAAATGACCTACAACTAAACCCCTATAAGATAAGTAAAATCAAAAGTCTTCTAAGAAGAAAGAAACTATATTTAAAACCCTATAACTTTTCTTTATTAACTTTAACCCCTTGAAGTTTCAGTTAATTACAAAAGAGTCCCAATAACTTTCAAAATGAGATAAATTAAGATATATTAAACCCCTAAACCTCAACCTTATATCAAATTAAATCTTTGGAACTCAATTAACATGAAATTATAGTTTTAACCCTGAAAACTTTCTGAAATTATCAAAATTCCCCTAAACTTTACAAAAAGTATATTTTATGGACATAAATGATATTATATCAAAGATTAAGGACTCAAATCAAAACCTCTGTTTTACCACTGTCCACACACACCCCCACATCAGCAAAAGATGTGAAAAATCACATGGTAACTCATGGTAAACCATACGAAGCCATGTTCTCCCATTTGAACCAAACTTAAAACACACCCTAAATGAATTCAGACCCACCTCCTTTTTACTCCAATCAACTCTCCACTTAAAGTAGTATAAATACCCTACGTCCTAAGCAGTATAAACTCATCCCACAGTTCATTTCAAAAGTTTGATTTTTCTCTCAATTCAGGTAACTCATCATTTTATGCTATAATTTCAATTCTTTCATTTCTAGTAGTATTCTGCCTTGTTAATATAGTTAGAACACTCGTAATATGCAAGCTTTTATGTGTAGAAATGACTAGAATAGAGAAAAAAAGTAGGAGCACCATTAAAGCTTGAGCTTTAATGGTGAAATCCATTACAGTAACCAAAAGTCAGATTTAAAGCCATGAATAGACTCATTGTAACCTGAGGATGTTGAGTGTAATGGTGAAAATCCATGAATGTTCATATCGAAGGCTAATCAATAGAAAGTTGTTTCGAAACTCAAAACTAGTAAATCCAAAATTTTTGACCTACCGTCCATCAAAATCCTTGAAACCAAAACCAAATTACTCTCACATATAGTAGAAACCAAACGCGATTCATAAGATATCCTGCCATACTTTATAAATCCACGAATGTTAGGTCAAAATTTCATGAAAACACTCAGTTTTGAAATTCGAGTTATACTGAGATTCGAACCATGAAACTTATATATTTAAAATCCTTTTGAAAAATTAGGTTAAGTTGGTTAAGAAATTATCTCAAATGGTATAACAACGAAGGAGAAAACCTCAGTCAAAGTTTTAAACCCTAGAAAGTCAAAATTGAGAGGTTAAAGATGATGACTTTGGTCATAAATTTTGACTACGCGCGTGAGGGCGCGTGGCCGATCAGAAAATTCTGATTTTTTCTCAAAAATTTTATTTAAATTTTATGATCAAAATGGTATAAGATAATACCATGTTTGGATATTCCTAGCTCAAGTTATGTAAAAATGAGGTTTTTACTTAACGAAATTTACTTAAAATTACAAATCAACCCCTTGCAACTTTTCTAACTTAGGAATCTTCACCCCAAATTTTGCCCTTACATACATTAAACTATTTAAAGACAAAAACTCTCCTGCACCAAAGTTAAAAAATGAGCTTAAAGTCCCTATTTTAAAGTCCCAAGATAATTAGATATAAGCCCCCAAAAATTTATTAAAGACCATTTTAAGGAGAAAACTGACTAATTAAACCCTAATACTATTACTCCTATGCCACACATTGTATGACAAAAAATCAACTCCCAAATTTTTTGAATACTTGAGTGTGACATCTATTCAATAGAATACCAAGCAAGTAGTTTTTTCCTACCTTTTTAGTATTATACTTTGTGTATTTGAAATAGTGCTATTGATATCATTCTGTGATAGCCATATTGACTCTGAGTATGTGCCTGGTATTATACTGCCTTACTATGTATTTTCTTAACCATCATTAGTATTTAAAATATCACCAGTATTTAATTTTAGAATCAATTTTAACCTTCTCACCTAATAACTGAGTTCATGTACCATATTGATTCAGTTTGCCCTTGCACTTTTGTGCTATTTTACTATAAGCACGAGTATTAATTAGGAGGTTGGCTGATGTGTTATCCCACATAACTTTCTACTTGGCCTGTTGGTCTCAGATGATTGAGAGCCCAGATTATTGCCACATACGTATGAGTGCCACTTTAATTGTGAGCATAACAGGTTACTTCTCCCCAAAGGTTTTGGGATTATTTATGATAAAGTTACACTGATGGCTTAATTACATCTATACTGTGACACCCCGACTAATTAAATACTGGGTAGTTACTCCTTTATAAAATTAATACAGAATATCAAGTTGGTTCAGTCGTAGCATCACTGTCGAAAACATTTAATTTATTACTAGCCACCTAATATTTAAAAAGAGAGATGCCAAATTTTATTAATTAAATTAACATCAACTAAGTAATTAAATCAACATCCATCAATCACATAAATAATATCATGTAGATAACCAACGAAATAAAATAAACTGAGTCTGGAGTAAACACTCCAATAATAATATTACTAAATAAAATCCCGATACAAGAGTTTGAATAATCCAACATCTGAAATAATGAAAGTCTACATCTACAATCTCTAGATAAGAATTGGGCACCATGCCCTAACTGATTTGAATGGCCCTGAAGGAATCAAGAATAAATGTGGAGGCGTCTAATACCAAGATCCTGTAACTTCCACAGTAGCTACAACACGTCATCGGAATGGAACTCCTATGCTTGGCGTCCCTGTGGCTGGGCACCTAAAATGTTTTTACAAAACAAAAATAGATTTGGAGGAAAATGGGTCAGAGATCGAGGTGAAAATATTTTAAAACTGCAAGTGTTTAAAGCACAATATTAAACAACACATATATTAAACATGTTAGTCACGTGCCCTCACTTGAGATCCTCACCTTTCAACTAATGTGCACGCCTAACGTATACCCTTAACCCATCCTAGTTATGCCACTAACTAACTAGTCTACACCACTCCTGCTTTCGTACTCTAACATAGGGTATCTACTCGTAACACCCAAACAAGTCATATTTATAACCCATATTCACTTCCATTAAATTACTTATCTCAAGTGTTAATTAAATTCTCACATTCTTAGCTCATTCAAGTATCTTAGTTATTCACATCTACTAAGCAATAGTGAACCAGTCACAAGTATATACATATAAATCACTCTCAGTACATATATACATATAAGGCACCCCTAGGCTAAGTTGTGGTGCACGCATAATCTGCTATCAAATCCATGTACATCACGTACGTAAGGATCACGTGTTCCGAATCACTCAGGAACCGTCTCAATAAATAAAATCACATATATTGGAGGCGAACATAGTTCACATACCCATGGGTCACGCACATACCTACGCTCCCATGGTAAGACGACTTATCAACTCAAAAATAAGTCATTCACAGTCTTATGTCCTTAAGGTACTAATCTAAATCCCCCCGAAGGCACACAAGATAAGATGGTCCTTTTCCCGAGAACCGACCTCCCGTGATAGCAAGTATGGTAGGTATATCATACACATAAGAAATCCATACACTTGGAATTCACACAACCTAAGTAATCATATTTCAATATAGGTATTCACACATTCCATATAGTAAGTCTCGTACATAGCAAGTTTATTCCGAATATCATACGTAATATATATTTAGCTTGATAACTCTCCTCGTATCAATTTGAGTACTTAAACCTATCCCAAAAGGTTACTAGGTCTCCTATTAGTTTCTAATGTTATTTCAGTAACTTAAAGTCCCTCCGTTACTGTTCGCATCCTTACATCATCATTCATTCCCATTATAGTTTCAATTCGAACGATTTCTAACCATACCTCACTCGGTAACCCTCGTAAGCTATATCATTCAATTCCATAAGATAAACCATCTTTTTCGGGGATCAACTAAGACCCTACTGACCTTAAATAAGTCCCCCAATATCAAATTAATCATCCTAAGAATCATCATCGACCTTGGAAATTTGATTAAACCTTAAGGGAAAACAATTGCCAAAAATCAAGAGAGGTCTATCGATCGACAAAAAGGATCGATCGATCAATTAAGCAGGTATTCACCCAGAATTTCTTAACAGTTACGGGATTCTACATTTTTTTCACCTCCAAATCATATTACAATGTCCCAAACTCCCCATATGAGTATAATAATCATGAACCAACATTACTACACCAGTCTTAATGTTCAAGATTTATCAAAACATCACAGATTATTGATTTCTTGGAGAAGTCATTAAAATACTCTGACCCTAGTTTTTCCTCATCTCTTCAAAAATCATTAAAAACCCCAATTTAATTTCGTGAATTCCTAACTCTCAGTTTATAATTCATTTCCTTAATGATTCCAGAAGGTCCACTACATGCAAACCTACCCAAGTTCATGATTTAGTCTCAAATTTCACATTATCACAATTATTCATAATTTGTCTCCAAATCTAATTTATCATGTAGAACATATGCCATAAATCTTTGCAAGATAAACCACTTTCCTGGGAAAATAAAGATTCTGATCCGTTAGTGATGTTAATGGTTGGTTCTCCTTCTCTTTCCGGTCATAAATCCGACGATAGTGGTGGTTGTTTTGCCTTAGAAACCATTGGAATTCTCCTGAAACCCTTTTCTTTCTTCTCACGTTACTCTCTCTTGTGTTTAACAAATAATGGCCCTAATAACCATAAGTGTTGGCTAATAAATATCCCCTAATTTTCGTGGGTCACTATTCACTAAAAATAGGAATGACTAAAATACCCTTCTGGGTTGCCGGTTAGGCCTAAAAATGCCCCGGGACCCAAACTAAACCCCCGGCTAGTGTTTTCTGACTATCTTGACCCTTTCGGACACGTTGGCACACTCAAAATGATCATACAGATGACATAAAAATAAAATACTTTTAAATCCATTAAATTTGGTCTTGATACGACTGACACGGGCGTCCCAACTTAATTACCGAAACTGCCGTATTTTCAACTCATGACAATTTTAAAAAATTCAATAATCACATATTACCATAATCACTCAGTAATATTCAACATTATCATCATATTTAAAATACTAACTCTCGTCTCGCTAGTTATTTAAATTCGAAATAATTTCCAATTAATTATCCTAAATTAATTTAATTAATCCCATAATTAAAAGCAATTTCATTTAATTAATCTCATAATTAAAAGCCATAAAATTATGAGGTATTACATATACCCCTTAGTTAACTAGTAAGAATGGAATTATTATTTCATATTCCTTGATTTTTTTCAAACATGATTTTAACTAAACTAGTAATATATTGTAGTTTCTTAAACGGACTAATCACAATGGAATTATGAATTTCCAACATTTTAAGTTATAATTCGATAAACATAGCATTATCAGTTGTTTTAAACACTACACACTCCAACTCTAATTTATATCTATCTCATTGTTATAGAATTGGGATAACGTTCTTAGCATATTTGTGCTAATTGTTTCCTTTTCCAGATGCGCCAGGATAAAGTAAATAGTATCTCTTCCTTATTAGATTTCGACACCGGTCACCTGTTCGCTTATGTGATCGTATGGGTAGATATTAAACCAGATGGGAGCAGTGGCACTTTTTAATTTTCTATATTTTCATGTGTACTAGAAACGTGTAATTCACCCCTGCGATGGTTCCACCTTATGTAACATATTAATACTGAATAAAAGGTTATATTATCCTGCTTTAACTTCAATTCATTACTTTATGTGTAATTATTGTTCATTCATACTAAAAAGCAAGGTGTGAGAAGTATCAGAGCATCTTTTAAATTTAAACATATCGTCGGATTAACGTTCTATGCGGGAAGTAGATAAGATATTAGTTAGTTGATTTTTATAGCTTCTTTTATTACTAATATTATTGGAAATCGATTTTGCAGTATGGATGCATGGGATACATTTATTTTTAATCTCAATATTGAGCCATATTATCGTTAGGAAACGTGAGTATGAGAGGAAGCTTTGGCCAGACTTAGAGAAATGATTCGAGGAGTGGAAGAAAACTGGGCAGGTTCAAGCAACGACATTAAGATGCTAGTATTGACTAATTGAGCACTGGGCGAGATGTAAGTGATGAGAAAAGTGGATGACTTTGATAATGATCTGGTCATACTATAGGAAGCCATCAATTTAGCATTTGCCGATGACCTACCATCTCCACCGATGTATACATAAGCAATAACAAATGGTGACATACATAGAGGATATTCCCCTAGCACTACAGATGACTCGATGGATGATTAGCAGGAGATTATTTAGTCAGCCCCGAGTCTACAACTAGTGATGATGCAATCGTTCTGACTTAGAGAGGAATCTAACGTTCACAGTTGTTTACATATTGTATAATATCAATGTTAGCCGCACTATTATGGATAGTGATGTATAATAGTACGATGCACTTTTATTTATTTATTATTATAATTCTTGCTATTTAAATCATGCTATTTTAAGATGGTTAGTACTCGAACTTCCTCTGCTGGAACTCAACCGAAACAGCCTCAGACTGAAGGAATCATGCGATGTCTCCAGTAACTGAATACATTTGCTCGACAACAACAGACTACTTGTGCTACTCCTAAACATGTTTCTGAGGAACTTTATAGAATGAATGCTGTTAATGAATTTTTACGATAATGACCTCCATATTTTCTTGGAAAGCTAGGTGCGAGCGATGTTGAGAAATGGATGCGCCAGATTGTGAAAATCCTGAACGGAGTATGTATAGCCACTAATATCCGAATCACTTTAGCTCCCTGCATGTTGGAAGGTGAGGTATATTTCTTGAGGCAAGCCATGTCAAGTAACAATAATGTTGCTAATTTTACTTGGGAACAGTTTAAAGAAACTTTTTTCAAAAATTATTTTCCCGAGACTGAGCGAGACCAACGAAGAGTTGATTTCCTAAAATTGTAACAAGATACCCTTTTAGTAGCTCAATACAAGGCTAAGTTTATTGAACTATCTTGTTATGCCCTGGAATACGTAGATATCGAGGTGAAGAGATGTAAGCAGTTTGAAGGAGGACTACACTCGAGAATTAAGAATTCCATCGCTCCGTTACAAATTTGTGAGTATTCCCAACTGATTGACGTTGCAGCCATTGTTGAATGTAATTCTTCAACATTAATACGATCTCCTACCCTAGTTATTAGGAACAAATATATCATCAGAGACCCATCTCAATCTAAACACCATCCTTATACAAACTCCAGTGGACAAGCTTACTCCCAAATCCATCACAACATAACTCGTTTCGAGATCCGTTGTCATGAATGTCATGAGATAGGACATATTCGACCCCGATGTCCTAAGAAAAAATCAGCTCCAATCCACTCCCAATTGAACCAGCCCTCACAAATACAAAATTTTCTTCTATTCCAAATCATTTCAATCCGACTCAGAGAAGTTAGCCAATTTTGAATCATGGGAGTAATTATTCCACACGGCCTATGCGAAATGAGCATTACGTGATTAAAGGTATAATTATTTTTCGTCATACTCCGACCTATATTTTGTTTGACACAAGAGCTACGCATTCTTTTATCAGTTTAGATTAGATAAATTAATATGATTATCCCCAACCTTTTAGTTAGTCTAGTGAATATTGAGTTACCAACAGGTGGAATCAGTACATCAACGCAAGGTTATAGGAATTGTAAAATTTATCTTGGTCTAGGAACTTTATCGGTTAACTTAATAATATTAGATATTCGCGAATTCGATATTATTATCGGAATGGATGTATTATCTGAACATCATGCTTACATAAATTATCAAACTAATAAAATTCATTTTCGCAATGCAAATAATTGTTCTTGTATATTTTAAGAAATAGATTCGTCAAATCTTTCAAATTCTCAAATTCAAATTTTTTCTTTGATTCCAAATTTGCTGGAATAATTTGAAGAGGTTTTTCTTAAAGATTTACCAGGATTACCCTCTTCTAGAGAAATTGAGTGTAGTATCAATCTTTATCCCAGTACACTTCCTATTTCAATAAACCCATATCGAATGACTGCTTTAGAACTTGGAGAACTTCGTACCCAATTAGATGATCTTTTATCGAAAGGTTCCATTCAATTAAGTACATCGCCTTGGGGAGCTCCAGTGTAATTCATTAAGAAACATGATGGAAGCTTTAGATTGTGCATAGATTATCATAAACTGAATTATGTAACTAATAAGAATAAGTATCCTTTACCCCGAATAAGAGATCTGTTTGATTAGCTTAAAGGAGCAATGATCTTTTCTAAAATATATTTACGATCCGGATATCATCAGTTAGGTGTTAGAGAGGAAGACATTCCAAAGACTGCTTTTCGAACTCGTTACGGACATTTTGGATTTATCGTAATGTTATTTGGTTTAACCAATTCCCCAATAACTTTATGGATCTAATGCACTGAATCTTTAGAACTTTTTTGGACCAATTCGTTATCGTTTTCATTGATGATATTCTTGAATGTTCTCAAAACTTAGCAGAGCATTTTCAACATTTGAAGATAGTCTTAAGTACTCTCAAAACTCATCGGTTATACGCCAAAAAGAGTAAATGTGATTTCTCGATGAAGGAGATTTAATTTTTATGACATGTGATTTCTGAAAATGGAATCCAAGTCGACCCAACTAAAATTTCAGCCATTTTGGAATGGAAAAATCCTACTAATATTACTGAAATAAATAGTTTTCTCAGATGATATTACCGTCGATTCATCGAAGGGTTTTAACGTATTGCTCTTCCCCTTTCAAAACTAACTAGGAAGGAATTTCTCTTTGTATGGACAGAAGAATGTAAACAATCATTCCAAGTATTGAAGGACAAGTTGACTACTATTCCTATCCTAATTATTCCTTCTAGTGATGTAAGTTATGAGGTATATACCGATGCTTCAACACAAAGATTAGGATGCGTGTTAATGCAGAATGAAAAAGTAGTTGAATATGGGTATCGATAATTGAAGACACATGAGCATAATTATCTAGTCCATGATCTAGAACTAGCAGCTGTAGTTTTTGCGTTAAAGATTTGGCGTTTTTACCTTTATGGTGTAACTTTCCAAGTTTTTTTACTCACAAAAGTTTGAAGTATATCTTTTCTAAAAAATATTTGAACTAAAGACAACGACGATGAATATAATTTTTGGAAGATTATCGATTTAAACTTAATTACCATCCAGATAAAGGTAATATAGTAGACGACACTTTAAGTCAAAATCCGATAGGAAAACTTCCTACTCTAAATTCCTACGATAGTGTCGCTACCATAGAACAATATGATATACAATTACTTACCCCTTGCACCAACTTTTTTAATATTATCGCTCATCCTGAAATAAGAAAGGGAATATTACTGTAACAGACCCAAGATTTATTTGTATAAAAAATTTCAAGCAAAAATCTAGATTTTTCCTACTATAGAGAAACAAGACTTCGATTTAAAAAGAGATTATATATGCCTGACAATACATCTCTACGAGAAGAAGTGTTACACGAAGCTCATCATTCAAAATTCATGATACACCCCAAAAGTTCGAAAATGTACCATACTTTGAAGAAGCAATATTGGTAGCCAAACATGAGAACCAATATCGAGAACTTGGTAAGGAGATGTCTTACTTGTCAAAAAGTAAATAAAGAACACCAACACCCTGGTGGACTTCTTCAACCCTTACATATACTCGAATGGAAATGTGATCATATTACCATGTATTTTGTCAGTGGACTACCCAGTACGTCCCAAGGACATAATTCAATTTGGGTAATAGTAGATCGACTCATAAAGTTAGCACATTTTCTTACAAACCACCAATTCATTATAATATCTTAGCAAGTTATCCATTCGAGAAATTATTCGATTAGATGGAATCCCTTTATCCATTGTATCAGATAGAGATCCTCATTTTACAGGAAAATTTTGGCAAGCATTAGAAGATGTAATGGGTGCCAAGCTTCACTTAAGTACTGCATTCCACCCCCAAATGGACGGACAATCCGAACGTATAATTCAAACCTTAGAAGATATGTTACGAGCTTATATGTTAGATATGTCTAACCATTGGAATATATATTTACCTTTGCTGAATTTTCGTATTATAATAGCTACCAAACTAGTATCAAAGCTGCCCCATTTGAAGCTTTATACGGTAGACCTTGTAGATCCCCAGTATATTGGATAGAATCAGGAGATAGTAAACACTTTGGTCTTGAGATAATTCAAGAAACCATCGAGGTAATACAATAGATTCAAGAGAAGTTGAGGACAACCCAAGATTGACAAAGGAGTTATGCTGATCATCGCCGAAAACCATTGGAATTTCAAGAAAACGAGCAAGTATTTCTAAAATTATCTCCTTGAAAAGGAATTTTACATTTTGAAAAGAAAGAAAAATTAATCCCCTCGATATATTGGACCTTTCATAATTTCTAAAAGAATCGACTCCGTAGCCTATAAAATAGAATTGCTTGTGGAATCATCCAATATCCGTAATGTGTTTCATATAGCATAGTTACGCTAGTACATACCATATCCATTCGATACTATCACATGTCAAGATGTTTCAGTTGAACCAAACCATGAGTTTGAAGTACGTCTTATTCAAATTCTTGACCGCCAAGTGAATTATCTAAGAAATAAGGAAATCCCCTCAGTTAAATTATTTTAGGAACACCAGAATCATCAAGAAGCTACATGAGAACCACAACAAGCAATGAAGGATCAATATCCCGACTTATTCTAAGCTAAAATTCAAGGAATAATTTTTTTTAGGTAGGTAGTTTGTAAGAATCGGGAATTTTCAAACCCTAAAATGACCTATGACCTCGATTTAAACCCCTGTAAGATGAATAAAATCAAAAGTCTTCTAAGGAAGAAAGGAACTATGTTTAAAACCCAACAACTTTGCTTGATTAAATTTAACCCCTTAAAGTTTCAGTTAATTATAAAGGAGTCCCTAAAACTTTCAAAATGAGATAAATTAAGATATATTGAAACCGTAAATCTCAACCTTATATCAAATTAAACCTCTGGACCACAATTAACATAAAATATATTTTTAACCCTATAAACATTATGAAGTTACCAAAATGCCCCTAAACTTTACCAAAATTGTACTTTTATGGACATAAATGCAATTATATCAAAGATTAAGGACTCAAATCAAAACCTTAGTTTTACCACAATCCATACACACCCACACATCAATAAAAGAGGTGAAAAACCACATGGTAACACATGGTAGACCTTAGGAACCCATGTGCCCCCATTTGAACCAAACTCAAAACTCACCCTAAATGAATTCAGATCCACCTCCTTTTCACTCCAATCAACTCTCCACTAAAAGTAATATAAATACCCTACGTCCTAAGAAGTAGAAACTCATCCCACAGTTCACTTTAAAAGTTCAAATTTTCTCTCAATTCTGGCAACTCATCATTTTATGCTTTAATTTCAATTCTTTTAATTCTAGTAGTTTTTTGCACAGTTAATATAGTCAGAACACTCATAATATGCAAGATTTTAGGTGTAGAAATGCCTAGAAAAGAGAAAAATAGTAGTAACACCATTAAAGCTTGAGATTTAATGGTGAAATCCATTACAGTAACCAAAACTCGGATTTAAAGCCATGAATAGACTTACTGTAACCCGAGGATGATGAGTGTAATGGTGAAAAGCAATGAATGTTCATATCGAAGGCTAAGCGATTCATAACCTGTAAATCCAAAATTCTCGATCTACAATCCATCAAAATCCTTAACACCAAAATCAAATTACTCTCACATATAGCATAAACAAAACCCAACTCATAAGATACCCTTCCATACTCTATAATCCACGAATGTTAGGACAAAATTTCATGAAAACACATAATTTTAAAACTCGAGATATGGTGAGATTCAAACCATGAAACTTATATGTTTGAAATCCTTATGAAATATTAGGTTAAGTTGGTTAAGAAATCATCTCAAATGGTATAAAAACGAAGGAGAAAACCTCAGTCAAAGTTTTAAACCCTAAAAAGTCAAAATCAAGAGGTTGAAGATGATGACTTTGGTCAGAAACTTTGGCCACGCGCGTGAGGGCGCGTGGCCAATCAGAAAATTTCGATTTTTTTTCCAAAAAATTTATTTAAATTTTATGATCAAAATGGTATAAGATAAGACCATGTTCGGATATTCCTAGCTCAAGTTATGTAAAAATGAGGTTTTTACTCAAAGATTTTTACTTAAAATTATAAATCGAACCCTAGTAACTTTTCCAACTTAGGAATTTGCACCCCAAACTTTGCCCTTACATACATCAAACTATTTTAAGAAAAAAACTCTCTTTCACCAAATTTTAAAAATGAGCTTAAGGTCCCTATTTTAAAGTCCCAAGATAATTAGACATAAGCCCCCTAAACTTTATTAAAGACAATTTAAGTACAAAAATGACTGATTAAACCCTAATACTCCTTTGCCACACATTGTATAACTGAAAATCAAGTTCCAAATCTTCTAAATACTACAGTGTGACAACAATTTAACAGAATACCAAGTAAGTAGATTTTTCCTACCTTTTCAGTATTATACTTCGTGTATTTGAAATACTGCTATTAATATCACTCTGTGATAGCCACATTGACTCTGAGTATGTGCATGTTATTATACTGCCACACTATGTATTTTGTTAATCATCATTAGTATTTGAATTATCACCAGTACTTAATTTTAGAATCAACTTAAACCCTTATCACCTAATAACTAAGATCTTGTACCATATTGATTCAGTTTGCCCTTGCAATTTTGTGATATTTTATTATAAGCATCAGTATTAACTAGGAAGTATACTGATGTGTTATCCCACATAATTTTCTACTTGGCCTATTGGTCTCAGATGATTGAGATCCCTAATTTGTTACTTTTCCCCAATGGTTTTGGAATTGCTTATGATAAAGTTACACTGATGGCTTAATTAGCACTATACCCTTTTGTGAACTGGTAAGAATTGGATTATCAGTTCAAATTCCTTGACTTTCTTTAAACATGATTTTAAGTAAACTGATAACGTACCGTATTTTCTTAAACAGACTTATCACTGTGGAATTATGAATTTCCAACATCTTAAGTTATAATATGATAAACATTGCCTTATCAGCTTGTCATTGTCAGCCATTTTAAATACTACACACTCCAACTCTCATTTGTATCTATATCATTGTTATAGAACTGGAAGAACTTGATTAACATATTTGCGCTAATTCATTCCTTCTACAGTTGTGCTAATTCAATCCTTCTATATAACTATACATAGACATCGGTCACCTGTTTATGTATGTGACCGTATGGGCAGAGATTAGACCATATGGGAATAAGGAGTGGCACTTTTCAATTTTCTTTATTATCGTGTGTACTAGAAACGTGTAATTCACCCCTGCGGTGGTTCCACCTTATGTAACATATTAATAATGAATAATAGGTTATGTTATTATGCCTTAACTTTAATTCATTTCTTTATGTGTACTTCTTGTTCATTATACCAAAAAGCAGGGTGTGCCACATGTGCTTTATTGTCAGCTTTAAGGGATTTTGGCAGCGAGAAAGGGGATACCGTGATATACTCACCTTCCGCTTTTAGCCCACCGCTGGGCAACTTCCCAATGAGCAGGCTCCTCGCACTTCCAATGTAAGTGCTTTTATTATTTTCTTTTTAGTATCTTCCTTGACTTTTTCACTATGTTTTCTAACTTTTAGATTTGTTTCTCACTTTGAATAGACTGTTTCTGTAGGGTTGAGTCGACCCCCATAGGTGAGGACCACCTCCTCATCTTCCTCTGCTCCCATTCATCGATCTCTTTTGATACCTAAGAGGAAATCCATGCTTATTTCCTCCTTAGGTCTCACTCGGGAGGTTTGTTCTAAAAAATTTAAGAATTACATCTACTTTTATCTCTCAACTGCCTTTAACATCTCATGTCTTTGTTTATTCTGCACCTTTCTACTTAGTTTCCCACTTATACGATGGGGTCTTTCGTATCCTACCATTATGTGCAGGAATTCACCCATCTTCTCAACTACTTATCTTTTTTAAGCCTTTTCATCAACTTGCTTATGACTTTTCTCGTTAGTTTACTTCTATACATTTGTCAGTTTAATAGGTGACTATAGCTCCCAATCCACGTGCCAGGCCTCCCCCTTCTTCGGTGGGCATTTCTCTTATTGAGCCTTGTATTACCACACCTGTAGAGGTATTTCATAACAATTTCCTTTGCATATATTCTGGCTCATATTTGTGACTATCATCACTCTAATTTTGTCACATTTGAACTTTTTATTGTAGGGATCCATTTTAAGTAACCCTATTACTAGTGGGGGAGTATTCTTACCCACAAGAGTAGCCATTCCTGGGTTTCCCCTTTCTGAGAGGATATCTATTCCCAGAGTTTTCCATCCCATGGCAATAGGCCATTGGTCTAGCCTCTTCCCAGCTAGCCTATTTTTAGTGTGGCTTTGAGTGAGACTATCTCGCTGGCCTCCATTTCTTCACAGGTACTCATCGGTATAATCTTTGTCATTTCTTCCCTTTGTTATTTTTATTTCTAACACCTTTTCTTATTGGTAGGCTGGTACATGAGTCCCCTCAACTCCAGTGATGGAGTTAAGGCCTTCTTCCCCTTTCAGGGGTTAGGTGCCTAAATTTCCTTATTTATGTGACACCCAGCCTATTTCAATCACGGGTGATCATTCCTTAACCAAAATAAATAGGAATATCATTTTGTTGATTCTTATCATCAATGTTGAAAACATTTTTAAATTACTAACCACTGAAGTTAAATAAACCAGTGCCAAATTTTATCTTTCATTAAAAAAGCCAACAAGTAAAATATTAACAAAAACCAACACAACAATAAATCTAAATAACTAATCACACCAATAAGGAAAGTCTAAAAATCATAGAATAAAACTAAACACCGAATATATCATCGGTTACCCAAAATTCAAAACAACATCTGAATAAAATAATCAATACAAGTAACTGAGTCTAGAAATAAAGGGACAACATGCCTAGTTGATAATTAAAGTAAAGAACCTATTATACAAAGAAATAAATGAAGCGACTACTCAATAACTTGCAAGCCTCCACATAATTCAGCAACATGTCCCTGAAAAGAGTAGTCATCCTTGTCGTCCCTATGGATGGACACCTAAAAGGTTTTGGAATATATTTTTGACCCGTGTCAGAGCCCAAAACTTTTGAAAAATATTTGCAAGTAATTAAGATGCAGTAATTAAATATGCATGTCGCACTCTCATATAATACCCCTCACCTTTCAACTATTGTGCACACCTTGTGCCTACATCTTAACCCTCCTCGTTATGCTAACCCGTCTAACTAGTTCTCTTTGCATTCCCTCTATCACACTACTCTAGCCCGAGTAGTTTCTATCAATGATTCATATGCTATTCTACTCATTAGCTTAATTAGTAATTTCAACATTAATTGAGTATATAACTTCCAATCTAGTTATATATGTAATACATTCACACTTTATGTCTTTAAGCAATATATAATTTCTACACTATTATATACATAATAGTATACTACAACAATCACACATATGTCGTGTATAATAACCATCCCTCACAGTAAAAACTCACAGGATGCCACCCCTCAGAGTTAGAAATCACTGGATTCTATCCTTCAGAGTAATAACTTACTGGATGTGTTTATCTAAAATGCTATCATATCCTAGGTATGCTCATTCTAACCCGGTTACCACAAGTTGGACTAGCTCACACTGAACTTTGGTAAATATATCACAAACGTAGTGGAGGCGATTATAGTCCTTAGATAGTGAGACCGAACCATACCCAAACTGTGTCACATCGAAAAATAAATAACACAACAAAATCGATGGCGCTATGACCTGGGGACTATACTCACTCTGCATTGACTAGCAGGGGATTCACCCACATCGGACAACCTTCCTTGATAGCACTAGAGGGGTATGCTTCATATAAATATCATACACACTGATATATATATATATATATATATATATATATATATATATATATATATATATATATATATATATATATATATATATAAATTTGGCTAAACCGTGCTTGTCACCCAAAGCACTCGCCTACAATCCAGGGTCTACATTCTCGACTCGTAAATTTATTTTAGTTCTAAACTAAAGTTTAATTAAAATAGCTTCGCTCTGCTAATAAGCTCGAACTTCCCAACCAGCCTTAAAATTCAAAATCGGATACCACACTATACCCTTACATATCCTATGACCCGAATATTTTATCTCCTGCATATAATTCGAGTCAATCCTCGTCTACCCGAAATTTCCCTTACTGAAAATAATCTCCAGATGTATTAAATATCATTAACTTAACCACAATTTCATCAATTATGAATTCATATGAATTAAGGGAATATATCCACAACGTTTTATAATCGTCCAAAACATAATCATGTCTAAGATAAAATTCATACCTAGATTACTAACAAAATATTTTAGTCTCGTACACCCTTCCGTATAAAATTCATAACTAATTTAAAAAATCATAAAAAAATGAAACTGGCAGCCACGCATTCGTAACGAATAGATCTATCTCCATGACCTGAACCTAAGGGTCGTTCCAATGAAATACTAGTTTTGTTCAAACGATAATGCCACATCGTTTGAACGAGGTTCTAATAATCTTCTAACGAGATTGACAGAAACAATGCAGAAGCCCAAAATTTTCTTCTTCAAATCCAACCCAAACACCTTCTACTTGATATTATACATTCACCTAATCATATAGAACATAAGTGAAATATTCTTAGATGATTCTAACATCAGATAATCATCCTAATATCAAAGATTAATTACAATCACCTAATTATTCCATTAAAATGGGTTTGTATGATAAACAACTCAAATAACCCTAGATTTGATTCAAAGTCCCAATTAATCATGATCAATCTATGAATCTCTGACAAGGTTCAAATTCTAGCGATCATGATTCATTCAAAAACATCAAATATGCATTTACTCTACAAGTTGTGGGATAATTTCTCAAAACCTCCTTTTTACTTGTGAAACCTTTCCCAAAAATGGTTTTGTTCAACACCTACTAATGATATGAATTGAAAATACCTACATATGAGATTATTACAAGTCAATTACTGCCTTAAATGTTTTGTAGAGCCAAAAAATCTGTTTTACACAATGAATCTACGATTAAATGCTCAAACTCCTTTTGAATGCCATCCCAATTTGACCTTTTTAGATTTCTCCCAGCCTTTGCCTCTTTTTCTTTCTCTTTTAGGGTTTGGCTCTAATTATAATGGATGCCAACACTTCTAATATTAGGTTATAAACTCTCTAATCCCAAAGTTAGCCTAAAGGACCAAGCCCACTTGACCCATATACCCTTCCTAAGAGCCCGATATAGTCTAAAACTCCATCGGAACCCAATTCATACACACAGGTACACTATTCTGCCTGTTTTAGCCCATTCAGAAACAACCGTGACCTTGAAATCACCACCCAAGTCAAGTTTCATAAATTTCCCATCTTGACCTTAATATAGTCTGCACACGACCCTCAGTTGAGACATGATGTAGTCTTGTCGTTATTATTCACTACGACGTGTAATAATTATCACATGTTATTTACTACACACTAAGTAAATTTATCATAAAAATATTAATATTAATCTCATCCAATTAATATTTATTAAATACGTAATATTTCATTTTAATTAAATTACTGCACATGCGTAATTTAAAATACCAGAAATAACTAAATTCATAATTATCTAAAAATAAGAGGTGTTACATACTCCCCTCGTAGAGGAATTTCGTCCTCGAATGTATTCAAAGTTAACTCGCAATAATATTTTAGTGTTTCCACTATAGACATGCCAGTGGTTTCATTGACTGAAGGTATACTCACTCCATCCCAAGGTTAGCGACAAGTCCATTCAAACTCTTTTATACCGATATATTTCCTCATGCTTAAGATCTCTCTTATACAATGATACGCAAAACTATCGTGAATCTGCTAACGATACTTCAAAAGCCAAGCCTATACCTCATTAGCTCTGTTATCTCTATGTTAGAATAAAGCCTTATTTCTATAGGTGTCAATTTCCCTTATCGCCAATCACACAGCTCCCTTCGGGGGATACCCCCGTAATAACCCCTGACTACTCACCTCATAATTTAAAGATGCGGTTCGGGACGACATGCTCTCACTATGTTCCTGGACCATACGAAAAATGACGTAGATTAACTCACTCCTTGCCGACGGATCGTGAATCACTTTGGGTTTGAGAAGCTTGTTATTCCATACCTCTAACTAACCAAAGGTGGATAAGATCACCGTATGAAGCCTCAGAAGGATTCACATAGATAATAAACTATTACGAGTTATCACACATTACTGGTGGTAATTATTACTCCCGATTACCTTAAAATCTAGAATATGCATTTATCGCATTCTTCAGCATCCTAGTCACCTCCCATCTACCCATTGGCCTATGGTTGAAATGTCTAGATCAAAACACAAATCCATCCTCATAGCCTCCTGACACTTCATATTAAAGGCGACACTCAAGGGTCTCATCCTGTTTCACAACAATATTTGGAGGCACCTTGTGCCGAATCATTTCTTCTCTCTAATGAAATGTTGGCATATTGCCCGATACTATAACTTCCCCAAATGAATCAAAATTATTCTGCTTTGGTCAATTCATTCCACAATCCTGAAGGAAACACTAACATCTCTAACAATTTTGACAACTCAATGATGAACTTTATCAGTATGTGTATCCATTTCGTCACTGGAATCATTAATCTATTACAAAATTTTGGTTGATCATCTCGGACCAACCTATTCCCATTTATGAGTGGTGCACCTGGAGATAACTTCACTATGTCTCGATCAACACCAACCCACGTTCTTAACATTTCACATCACATGGCATATCTTACTCCCCTTTTTAGGATATACCAAAAATCAACGCCCTTGTGTTTGCTCCAAAATTGCGCACTTCCTGAGCACTTATTAGTCTAGTAGAAATTAATAACTTATCTATGGAAAATCCACTATGGGAATTTGACTAAGTGACACTCTGCTCTACTTTCCAAAATTGTGGGTTACTCACTTGTCAAGGGATATCTTTTTACATGTTCCTTCACCACCTTTCAACTCACCTCGGTTGTGATAGTTCTCCTTGACATACACATAGTCGAACTATCTCATTTTTTCAAATGAAGTTCAGTCCATCATACCATCCACTTATGTTTCTAACTGCCCTACCGACATATTTTCGAAACACTTATAACCACATCCCCTTATCTCGGATGATATTGGAAGTCAAACTAACTAGGGCACCCATACACCCTATATCTTATGCACATTTACAGAATCATCATTAATGTCACATAATTATCCCAAGCTCGACCTCGTATTATCGATGTGGCTATACCGTAAGATTATACACAGTTACCCTACTAAAAATGATTTAGTTCTCCTCAAGACTATCCTAGCCATAAACTAGTGGTGCAAAATTTTTCTCAGTTCTCCCCATATGTCACAACCCGACTCCACTGGCCTTATATCGTATAAGATCTCTCCACTCAAAGTGTTATTTACATACACGTGCAATAACCAAAGTGTTATACCCATGTCCTAGATCCCAATACTTCTCTAAACTCCCGACATTCACCGGGGTTCATGTGTAGGATGTCTCATAACTGAAATCCAAATAAGAAACCCCTTGATAACTACTAAGTAGCATTGTCAATCATCGAGATTCATAGGCCCAAAGCATATAATCGGGACACTCAAAGTCATGCCCCTCATCATTTAATTCCAATCATAAACTCCCGCATCTCTGAAGGAGTCATATACACTGCGCTCGCACTATCACTAAGTCACCAGTACTAAATCAATAACGAGCTAAATATATCGACTCGACAAAATATACCCTGAATCACGTTAGTAAAGTCCCTACACACTGGGATAAAATATAATGAGATATCTATACTCTCTGAAGTCTCCTCGACAAAATAATATAGATGCGAGCTCCTCCTTATTTCATGTGAGAAATCGCAAAACAACACATCCTACCCTGGAACAACGAACACGATCCAAGTATTTTATGTCCTAAAACCCTATGTATATAATTCGAGTCAATCCTCCTCCAACCAAAATTTCCCTTACAAAACATAATCTCTAAAAGTATTAAAAATTATTAACTTAACATCAATTTCATTAATTATGAATTTATATTAACTAAGGGAATATATCCAAAAGGTTTTGTATTCATCGAAAACATAATCATACCTAAGATAAAATCCATCCCTAGATTACCAAAAAAATATTTTGGACTCGTACACCCTATCATATAAAATTTATAACTAATTAAAAGAATAAAAAAAATATGAAACTGACGCCTCATGTTCGTAACGAAAAAATCTATCTCCATGACTTGGACCCAAGGGTATTTTGAACAAAACAACAGCTTTGTTTGAACGAGAAAGCCACATAGTTCGAACGAAGTTCTAACTATGTTCTAATGAGATTGACGGAAACAGTACATAAACCCTGATGGAAACAGTGCGAAAACCCAGATTTTTCTTCTTTAAATCCAACCCAAACACCTTCTACATGATATTATACATTCACCCAATCATATAGAATATTAGGTAAATATTCTTAGATGATTCTAACATCAAATAATTATCCTAATATCAAAGATTAATTACAATCACCTAATTAATCCATTAAAATGGGTTTGCATGATAAACACCTCAAATAACCCTAGATTTGATTCAAAGTCCCAATTAATCATGATCAATCTATGAATCTCTGACAAGGTTCAAATTCCAGCAATTATGATTCATTCAAAAATATCAAATATGCATTTACTCTATAATTTATGGGACAACTTCTCAAAACCCCCTTTTTACATGTGAAACCCTTCCCAAAAATTATTTTGTTCTACACCTACTATGGTATAAATAGAAAATTCCTACATATGTGATTATTGCAAGTCAACTACTTTCCTTAAATGGTCCGTAGAGCCAAAAAATCCTTTGTAGATGATGAATATACCACCTTGAATTCTGTCCCAATTTGACATTTATAGCTTTCTCCTAGCCTTTAACTCTTTTTCTTTTTCCCTTAGGGTTCGTATTTAATGATAATGGTTGCCAACAATTCTAATCTTAGGTTATAAACTCTCTAATCCCGAAATAAGCCTAATGGGCCAAGCCCACTTAACTCATATACCCTCGTAAGTGCCTAATATAGTCTACAACTCCCCCGAAACCCAAATAATACACATGGGTACACTATTCCCCCTATTTTGTCCCATTCGAAAACATCTGTGACCTAAAAATTACCATTTGAGTCACTTTTCATGCATTTCCCATCTCGATCTTAATATAACCTACACACGCCCCTCGATTGAGATATGACATAGTCCCATCTTTATTACTCACTACGATGTATAATAATTATCACATGTTATTTACTACACACTAAGTAAATTTACCACATAAATATTAATCTTAATCTCACCCAATTAATATTTATTAAATACATAATGTTTCATTTGAATTAAATTACTAGACACGTGTAATTTAAATACCAAAAATAATTAAATCCATAATTATCCAAAAATACGGGATGTTACAATTCCTGGTTTTAGCTAGATTATTGTTCCATACCTTACTTGAGTTGTAGTTCTTTTCTGGTTTACTTTTATTTCAGGTTAGCATTCGCACCTTGCCACCACCTATTTCTGCAACTGGTGTTCAGGTGAGCAGCTCAGCTGGCACTCTACTCAGGTATTTGCTTTTTTCTGGGCTTTCTATACTTGTAATTTTTTCTTTATTTGAGAGCATCTTGGATCATGATGTTTAATTATTTCCAAGCGATCCCCTTGCAGGTACACTATTATACTTGGTATTTAACCCTTCTTACTTTTTTAATGTGTAAGAAATCTTGGTGACTTATTCCCCACTTTTTTCAGGCTGATAGTGTTGAAGTCCCTTATCTGTGGGATATACCGTGAAGAATGTGGAGGTGAATCCTCAAGTAATCATTTCAACACATTTGTTTCCTAGACCTTCCTTTTTTGTGCAAGTGATTTATTAAATCTTCCCTAATTCTATGTCTTTAGGCTAGTGTTGCCGACATCTCTTTGCTCGTGGGACACTCGGTTAGCACCATATAGGAGGCTCCTTAGGTGATCTTTTTAATAAGATTTTTCTTTCAAACTTCCTTTTTCTGTTCAAGTTTTTGCCAACACTTTTCGATTTCCTTATTTTCAGGTTAGTGTTGTAGGTGTTCCTATGACTGCGGAGCATCTTGGGGAAGCAACTGCGAGTGAGGTATTATATTGTTATACATTATTCACTCTTTTCTGTCTTCCCACATTTTTTTTATTTTGTCTTTTACTGTGCAAGATTCTTACCATCACACCCCTATTTCCCTGTTTTCAGGTTAGTAAGGCAAGTGTTCATATACCTGTGGCACATACTACGAGCGTTGCAGCGAGCACTCCTCCGGTATTATATTATCATATCTCATTTATTCTAAATGTTTCTTAGAGTCTTACTTTTTGATGAGCAAGTTCTCTATTAATGTTGTACTTATTTTGTCTTTACCAGGTTGGCACAACACATCTCGGAGGGCCCTCCTGATTTGCAGATAACATGCTCACCAGTTTGGGCCTGGGGGTAAGAACTTTATTTTCTATTTCTTTTTTAAGTGGATTTGTTTACGTATTCTTCTTCCTTTCCTTATCCATTCTTCACGTGTTTCTTATTTTCAGGATCCTATGAGTGAGCACGTGGAGGCAGCTGATGATGAGGGTCCTAGTTTTGAGGTCACTCATTCTGATGGTGCTAAGGGTTTTGAAGAAAAGTCCTAATTTCTTCCCTTTGAGCTTGAGTCTAAGAACATAAGTTATGAAGATATTGATGTGGAGGCTCCTGAGATCTTCATGAGGGATCTATGGTGCAAAAGAAACCAAAGAGTTTCAGGATCCGTGAGAGGGAGGTGGTGGAGGTGATTATTGAACATTATCCCGAGACTTTCATGTCTCAGAGAATTCCCAAAATTAACATCCATACATTATTCCACTTAAAGGAATTTACTAGCCATATCCATGACTTTCTATCTGCTCCTCGTTCCAAGATGACTAGTTCGAGGACTTCATTATGTCTGCAAGATCTCCATGATCTTCATGTGTTTAGACATACTTGAGCTCTGTAGTGTCAGGCTAAGGCCACTCGACTGCATGGCCAAATCCAGTTACTTGAGGCTAAATTGACCAAGCTCGTGGCTGGTGACTCTGAGGATGAGGCCAAGTTGGCTAGGCTGGAGGAGGAGTTTGTTTAGGAGGCAGACCCCTCTTACACTGATGTGATCTAGTAAGAGAACCTCTTCTTTATTTTGTTTAGCTGATAATTCTTGAGATGTAGACTTTTTCTTTCTATGTATTTTTCATTTTTTTCTTATATATGTAAAGTCTTCTTCATATTAATGAAAAAAACGTTTTGCTTCCATTTTTTTTACTTTCATCGTTTCTCTATACTATTTCTGATATCTGTTTACTGTGAGCTGCTCCCTTTTCTGTGGCAGTGTCTGAACATAATCTTAGAAAATTAAATTTTAAAACTACCCGTTGGTCTGTGGGGTACTTGTTCAACATTTCATTTATAGCCCTTTTACTTTTCAGAAATACCTTAGAGGAGGGATTGACCCCCTCTTCATATTCTCAAATAATCAAGTAAATAATTTATAGAATATAAGTGAAGGCATTATTTCACTTTTCAAACCTTGTTCTCAGGATAAAATAAGGAATTTATCAATGTTTTAAGACCTCCTAGTCTGTGGGGTATTTAAACTGTTATACATAGAGGGACTTTGTTCACTATGCTTTACCTTTAGGATGAATATACCCCCTAAGTATAATGAGTAAAGTTCCTTAGGTTTTGGACCTTCTCATAAACTCTGAGGGTCAAATTTTTTTTTGCCGACCAGAAAATATATATCTCTTTTACTTTCATATTTGGGCAAAAATGATAGATTGGTTATTCTGGGTGTGCCCACTTCACACCTTATTAATGAATGGGCATTCATAATCTATAAGAAACCAATGAAAATAATTAAAGGATTTTTTTATTGTTACTGCACAAAATAACTTATATTCATTCACTTTTATGTGGTATTCAATGTCTGTACTATTTACATGAATTGTGCTCAAGGTTTCTTGCACAAGAAAAAGTATCAACGCTAGAGTAAAATTTTTATAATCTCCAAAAGAAGAGAACTTAGTAAAGAGTCAAGCATAATAATTCTTTAGCCACTTAAAATTGATATACTGGAGGCACCCACTTTTGGGTTCATATATCTGGTAGTAGTCTGACTTTCCTATTCCTTGTACCACAAAAGGCCCTTCCAAGTTCGGCTTAAACTTGGATGCTGATATGATTTTCAAGTGATGAGTGGATGCTCGTAAGACCAAGCCTCATACTTGAAACTCTTTACTCTTAACCAAATTCTCATAAGCTCTAGATAGTTACTGGGTATAGACTTTGAACTTTCATTTGGCCTTATCCTGAAGATTATCAAGGGCCTCTAATTATACATGTCTGGGATCTGGTTTGAGACCATTACTTTGAGCCACTCTTGACGAGGGTACTATAAATTCTATTGGTAGGATAATTTCCGTCTCGTAGACCAGTGGGAAAGGAGTAAACCCTCTTGTCTTTCTTTTTGAGGTTCTGTAGGCCTATAATTCCACTGGCAACTTTTTATCCTATGCCTCTGGCATGTCCTTCGGTATCTTCTTCAAGATGTTGATCAATGTCTTATTTGTAGCCTCTACCTTGCCGTTCCCTTTTGGATACAAGATAGTTGAACTGTTTTGCACGATCTTGTACTTGTCTGTCAGGAGCCCCATCTGCTTTCATACGAACTGTTCCAGTTATTTTTGAGGATAATCTTGGGAATACCAAACCTACATATTATGTATTCCTTGATAAATTGGGTCAACACTTAAGCAGTTACCCTCATTAAGGGAATTGCTTCTCCCCATTTGGTATACAATTCAGTAGCAACAATGGTGAATGCTTAGATATAAGAGGCTGGACTGATCATACCAACTAGATTAAATGCCCAAGTACGGAAAAGGTATGGGCCTCTAGACTTTTTTGGCTTACCGAGGGGGCATGGACCATGTTGCTGTGTACTTGGCATGCCCTACACTTTTTTACAAAGTGGATAGAATCAGCCTCTATTATTGGCTAATAAGACCCCAACGTCATTAATTGATCCTATAACTTAGCACCTCCAATGTGGAAAGGCTTATGAGCCTCTTTCAACACTTTCTCTACATCCCCTTTGGCCACACTTCACAATTCCTTCTCATTCTAATCTTTTTTATATACCTCCCCGTCTACCAAGTAGAAGTGGATCGCTCTTTTCTTTAAGTAGATTTCATCTGACCTCTCTACTGGTAGCTTTTCATCTTTGAGGTAGGCTATGTAGGGTTGCCTTCAATCTTCAAAGTTTTATATGAAGTTAGCCTTAGTAGGTTGGTCGAATTAGGTTGGGCACTTTAGACATCCCTGTTGTAAGGGATCAACCTCCATGGTCATGGTGGGCCAATAAATCCCCATCCCCCCCACTACAACTGCTGATAAAGGGGAATTTTAGTATCCCCACAATGCCTCTCATGCACTGTTGACAACCTTTCTTTAGCCTCTTCTTCCTCTATACACCTCATCAGGATTCATCTCGAGCTCTTAAAGTAGAGCATCCCCTAGAGTAGGTGATAATTCACTAACTCTGACATCTTCATGCTTCCTTATCTCATTTCTAGTTGTTTCACTATAGGACACCTCTAATATTCTGTCTCATCACTTGGAAATAATGACTTCACCGTGGTTGGCACTATTCTTTATCTCACAGTGATGGTGGCCTCCTGCTCCTCCATCTGTAATATATGTTATGGCCAACACATACAAATTCTTATTCATTATTTGAGCATGCCTCTCTGTTGTCACCTTCAAAAAATGGCTAAGTAATATGTAGGTAAGGTGTTATTACCTACGAACCTATAGGCAGGTGAGGTGTCATGATAATATGAAAGCATAAATGGCCTTTTATCCTTAGTTTATGAACCATAGTCTGATTTGTGCATGGATGGAACATTTGGAAATAGGATATAAAGCTATATGATTTTGTTATAGGATACTTTAGCATAGTTGTTCTTTATTAGGGCTTGAAGGAGGACTTATAGTTAGAAATTGAAGGTAATTTATTTGGACCCTATGGATTATTTTATGGGTGTTAAAATGGGGTGTCTACAGACCCCTTTGATGAGTGATCTCACGATAAGTGAAAGACCATTGAAATATGGACACCCGAATAGAGGTTGTGAGTATTGAGTCCATATGTCTCGAAACTCTAACATAAATTGGAATTTGGGGCTTCATAGAGTGCCCAAAGTGATTTATGTCAATACTGAGGGTAAAGGCCCGATTCTTAGTGTTGAGTTCTAGTTTTGAGAAACTAGGTGATGTATGTAAGGATTGAAGCTTGATTCAGAGGGCATTAGCATGTATATTAGAAGTATGATAGGGACTCATGGATTGATGTTTGATGAGAGATGTGTCCTAATTATGAGGGCTTATAGAGTGTGTAGTGATTCTGAGGGCCTATATAGTGTATTGTGATTATTTCAGCATGATCTGAGGGCATATAGAGTGAATGGTAATGATGAATTGGGCCTAATTCCGAGGTATTAGAGTGTTATGATAAATGTGGCCTAATTCAGAGGGCTAAGTTCTATTCAAAGGACCTAAGGAATGTGTACGATCAATAAAATTATTGTTAAAAATTTCTAATGGCCAATGTTTATTATCATGACCTAAGGAGTGCATGAAACCAATACATAGATTATTGCCTAATTCTGAGGGAAAAGGTCTATTATGATGATCTAAGGAGTGTGCGCAACCAATAATGGGATTGCAGCCAAATTCTAAGGGTGATGGTCTATTATGAGGGCCAAAGTAGTGTGTACAACCAATATGGGCGTTGTGACCTAATTTTGAGGGCCAAGGTCTATTATGAGGACCTAACGAGAGGGTGAGAATAATACGGAGATATCAACCTAATTATGAGGTTCAATGTCTATTATGAGGACCTAAGTAGTTTTTGTGACCGTTAAATGGATCATAATGTAATTATAAGGGACAAGGTCTATTTTGAGGACTTAAGGACTCCGTGCAATCGGGATTGTAGCCTAATTCTGAAGGCCAAGGTATATTATGAGGATTTAAGGAGTGTGTGCGACAAATACGATGGTCTCGACCTAATTTTGAGGGCCACACCCTATTTTGAGGACCTAAGGAATGTGTCTGACCAATATGGGGATCGTTGCCTAATCTAAGGGACAAGGTCTATTATGAGGACCTAAGGAATGTATGATGTTCTCATAAGGGATGCGTGATGACATGAGAATTTGTTGAAAAGTTTTGGATCTTTCCAAGAGATTTTCATTTTTATGGACTTTGGTATATTATGATTTATTAATTTCCTTGTGATTTTTTGGGATTCATTGGGATTTTTTGGATTATTTTTGGAATTCTTGAAGATTTTGGTAACGAAATTTCATTATAGGTGCCTACTGGCAGGGCCTGGCCTTTACCTTCTAACAAGGCCCCAAAATTTGAAGAGTTAGATGGATTTCCAAGGAATACCGTGTGAGAGGACACAAATAGTTGTTGATCGATCCATCTATCGTACAATAAGCCAATATTGGTGGCATTGGGGTCGGTGAGCGAGTCAGTTTAGGAGAGTCGGTGAGCGTGACATATCTGAAGGAGTCCTTAATAAGGTGGGTAGTGGATGTGGAAGATGTGAAGCATGTGCAAAAGATTGTGTGCCTATTTAAATTTTCTCTTATTGGAGAGCATGTTGATGGAAAAGAGCGGCGATGATTTTCATCTATAGATTCTATTATTTCTATGGGGCTTCATGGAGATTAAATGCTATGACTAGGGGAGCTTGACATTGGCATTGCTGTAAGCTGCCTTGGACGACTTCAATCTTTTTTTACCTACTTTCATGGGGGCACCGTATATGTTGGAGGTATTCTTATTTATGTGTTTTTAGATTATCTAGCATTATTTTTATAATTGTTTAAATTATTTTCTTATTTTCCAAGTATGGTTTATAAGGTGATTGGGTGTGACACCCAACTAATGCATTCGAAGAAGTAAGAGGCCTATGCGTGTACTAGTATGAGGAGGTGTAGGAAGGATAACAGGGTTTCCAAAACCTTGTATGCTCTCACGTATGTGAGGAGGGTCCTAAATTACCTCATGAGTGATGAGTTTGTTTATTATTGATGAGGTTAAAATCTCATACATACACAACACAATGAATTTATAATTTTCAATCAAGTGAGGGAGATGATAGAACATATATATAGTAAATATACATGGTTCAGATAGGCCTAACCTAAGTCCATGGGGTGAAAGGGTGGGGGTGTTCTTTGATTAGTTTGGGAAAAATAATTACATAAGGTTACAAAGATCATAAGCTTAACATCATTCAATACTACTAGAGGCTTTTTGTATTTAGCCTTTACAATGTCACCCCAAATTCATAACATGCACATTGGAAGAGTTTGAATTTAAAGAAGACACGTGTTCCTCTCTGAATCCTCTGTATAATCCCACATTGCCCGTTCATCGAGATTTCGAACCACTTTAATAGGGAACGTGTTACCCGTTTTAATTAATGACACGTTGATCAACTATCGGATATTTTCAATGGTTCAATTGTCATTTGCATGAAAAAGTTAGATGCTTTGCTGACCAAAGTGGGGGAGTTCATCTGATGAAGCTAAGTTCTCGGATGATTGTGACATATAATTTATCTTTAAAAAGTCATCATATTTCCCACATCGATGCTATGCGTTTGGCCACTCGTTCGGTCACCAATTCATCCATCCCATTGTTCATATCCTGCCGATCACTCCACCCACCTAATCTTAATTCCTCTCATTCATCTTTGAACTAACAGAAAGTACCCCTCATTAGTTACCTTATACTATTTGTGTTCTTAGAAACGAGATGAAGAGTCTCTTGGTCGCACGAAGTCTATTATAAGTGTTGACTATGCCCTGGCATTTACTGATGAACGTGACAATCGGTTTTCTTTTCATTCTTTATGATTCACTTAGGATCACATGCTGATATAAGCATATGCAATAATATTTTCATTCAACATGAAATGTTTCCAACGCAGGATGCCAATTTGGTGAGGTGCTGTAATCATTGCACATCTAACGACTCATAACATCCAAAGGTGCACGTGGGTGTATGAACCCACCCCATGCATCGTGACCGCGCATGTCTTGAACCGAACTATTTTGATCCACTTAAATAGAGCCGTTGAATTTAAATGGATTTGTTCATTTGGTATAAATGGCTAAACCCTATTTTGGAACTTTCGCATTTCACAATCAAATAACCAGAGTTCCCATTCCTAATTTCTTCTTCAAAAATCTTGTTTTACCTATTTTTCACTCCTTCAACCCTCTACTATATTTAACATGTATCTCCTTCCTCTATTCCGAACCATCGTATTATCTCATTTTTAGGCTTCGACATTTATTCTTCTTAGGGGACACTGTATTTTCATCATTGTATTTTTCTCCTCACTAGTACTCCATTTTCTTCCATTTATATTTTCTTCAAATCCATTCCTTAGAAACTTTAGCATATCATAGTTTGGGCTTTGTCTTTTATCTACAAGGATTAGTAACTTCGTATCTCAATTTCTAGAGGGTAACCCCCATATCATAAGTTTTATCCCATCGTGTTCTCCTTTTCTTCAATATCTCAAGTGGTGGCTTCGGCCATTCAAGCTTTCTCTTGACCTGGGCCAACATAAAAGGCTTTAACACTAATGGGACCTAACAAGATAGTTGAGGCCTTTAGGCCTAAACACCACGAAAGGAGGTCCCCACATGAGGGGCTAACTCATTGAACAACAATAGGACAAGTTATCTTCCCAAAGCCCAAAACATGACCCAACATAATGCTCAAAGGGTGGGCCCACTTACCCCTCGGGATGGTGCTCCTAGAGGAAATACCCTCATCCCATATCATTCCATTAGCTATATGACTGAAGACATCACCAACGATTGATGTGAATATATCACCTTTCCTAGGCTTTATTTATTTGTCTCGCTAATGAGACTAATCGCATCCCGTACACTCGTGAGGGTGAAGTATAATTTTATGAGCATTGTTCCAAGGAAAGACTTGAAATTCCTCTCCGAATACCCATTCAAGATGTTCTATGCTTTCTAAATCTTGGTCCCTCTTAACACAAACTGAAGGCCTAGAGAATAGTGATCGACTCCATGTTGCATTTTCATGACTTATTGGTCATTGATCATCCTCTTACTGTAAAGGAATTTTTAATATTCACAAGCCCATGTTTCTCAAGGAGGTTGGTATACATTCTCCTATAGATGCAAGGGAGAATGCTTCGTTAATTCACTTCCTTCTTCCAATCATGACTCAAGGAATCACCTCCTCTATATCAAGGGGAAATAATGGAAATGTGATGACCAGAATGACCTTATTGGTCATTTGTTCGTTATTGCCCTCTTCTGGAACAAACTTGATCTTATTATTTAGATTTTTTTATCCTTGCATTCATCTTTACTTACTTCTCTTTGACCTTACTAATTGTTATTCATTTTAGTATCACCCATGTATCTTAAACGAGTTCTAACATTCGAATGAACTGAAAGGAGAGGGTTGAGCAATCTATTATCAAAGTTTGATCGTTTAAGGAGTTATGTGATCTGAAGAGATTATAGGTGCTTGGCTTCATTGCCATAGGAGAAGAGGTGAGAGATCTCATTGCCCTTTGACTTCATAGTAACATCGAAGAGGCTTGTGATTTACTTTAGGTGACAAGCCTTTTCAAAGGAAATTATATAGGTGAGCTCAAGGGAGATAATATGTCCAAGAAATGGCTTCAGAGGAAGGTCGAGGCTAGAAAATTTTGAGTGTTGGAAACGGAGTTGATGATCTTGAATAAGGCCAAAATTGATGCCGATGAGGCTCTCGTAATAGCCCGAGAAGAGGGACATACTACAGAAATTGTGAAGGATTAGGCCCTATTGTATAATTCCAGTCTTGCTTAGGAGAGAGATCAGTTTCTCAATGAAGTTTCCAAGCTGAAGTGATAATTGGTGGAGAAGGAGAAAAAAACCCCAATGTGATAAAGGTCTAGTGGTCTTTGGACACTTTGATCAAATATGGGTGCCTAAAGTTTTTCTTGTCTTCAGAGTACTATGGCATGATCAATTACCATCCTTTATCAATGACTATATTAAATTGGTCAACCAGGTCAAAGAGGCTCATCCAAATTGGTAACTTTACTCTTTCAACCCTGATGATTACGAAACCAAAGAAGAGTGGATGCATTTTCCTTCGTGTTTGGAAGAACACGAATTCACGCAAGATTGGGGGCTTCTTGTGTCTCCTTGCCCCCAACAGACTCCAAATATGAAGATCTTCGCATATCAATGTGCAAGGAGATGGTTCAAATTCTAGCCTATGTGCCCCCTCTACTCTACCCTTGTTCCATATCTTTCCTTTCCTATTGGATTTCATTTTTTAAAACATTTTATGGGTTTGTATGTGCTTGGCCTCGAAATATTTTCTTTATTGGATTCAGCCTAGATTTTCATGTAATATGAATAACATGGTCATACTCTTCCTTTTTGTTTAAAGTTACAATAATCTTTCCTTATTTCTAAATGAATGCTCTCATTACTCTTTCATTTGTAATATTTGTGAATTGATTCTTCCATATTTTCTAAAACTATGTTAACTCTGTATGCTTCGCTTCTATTACTCTTGATGTTTATGATGAGGTCGATAACTACCAAGCAAATTATTGTACTTAATTGCAAAAAAGGGGCTAACTCAAATATTAATACTCAGTTGATGAACCGAGTGGGGTGCTTATAATCGAGTGATGACTTAAGGGATTAGATTTTTTATGAGAACGCTACTTTACTTTTGATGAAAAATCATGTTAATTTCATATACATGTATTTGGTTATTATTTGGTTTGATTTGCTAGTCTTTGAATGTATTCTGATGACCTGATTAGTGGAAACATAACTATTGAATTATCATTATCCGATGTGATGTTGAATGTGGTTGAACAAGTTATCTACACTCATTTTACAAACCGAGTTTCTTATACTCTAAGGTCAATTGGTAGAGGGAGGTGCGAGCGACTATTTATGTTTTGATCACTAGTTTTGTTAAAATAATTTTTTTGCTCCGAATCTCTCTAGACTTGCCATATTACCACCATACACCCGCTCTTTTATTTGAAAATAACTAGGTGATTAGAGAAAAACCTTCCTGACTCAAATTTAACTCTATATATGCTTGTGCGACTAAGCTACATAGATTGGATAAGATCTTAGGGAGGCGGGAGTTAACTTGGGGATAAACCAAAATTTTCTTCTAAAGACATTGAGTCTGGAAACGGTGTACCAATATATGGCTTGCTGGGAGCCTTATTTTGACCTAGTGGTTGGTTCATAATCTTCTATAACTTGAACACTTAGTTGGGTATCCGACCGCTTTATTGGTGTATAACCTAAATGCTCCGAGTGGGGTGGGTATAAAAGATATACATCAATGGAGATATGACAATCATGAGAGAAAAATATGTAATTTTGATATAAACTTCCTCTTATTAATTTTGGTTTTTACCCAGAGGTACATCATACATATGAAAAAATAAAATACATTAATTAAACAACAAAAATAAGAAAAAGGAAATGGTGGAAATTAAGAGGTTCTTTAAGTCATCTGCTCGGTGATCGCTTTCATTGGTAGTAAAGATTTAGATTCTCAATATTCCAAGGATGAGGGAAGGCATGACCCTCATGGTTTTGGATGTCTTACATTCCTGGTTGTACAATATGAGCCACCATATAAGTTCCATCTCAATTGTTGGCTAACTTTCCATGGTTGGGTTTTCATTCGATTGCATCATCTTCCTGTGGACTAGTTCATTGACCAGGAATGATTGGTTCTTCAACACTCGATTTTGGTACTGGGTTACCTTTTGATGTGTTAAAGCCACCCTTAGTTCTACGTATTCCCTGCTCTCATCCAAGAGGTATAAGTTGGTCTGGAGACTTTCTCCATTATATTTTTCATTGAAACAGTTCACCCTCAAGCTTGGTACTTCTAATTCTATCGATATCATGGCTTTGGTATAGTAAGTCAAAGAAAAAGGTGTGGACCCAATCGGTCCTCTCATCCTTATTCGATATTCCCATTGGATAGCGACTGGATTCTCAACCCAAAGTCATTTGGAGGCTACAAGTTTCATTTTAATCCAATGGATGAGCATTCAATTTGTTACCTCAACTTGACCGTTGCAACTAAGATACATTGGGGCTGAATAATGTTGCTTGATTTGAACTTATCACACAAATTATTGATCTTGATACTATCACACTATCTCCCGCAGTTTGAAATGATAGCTCGCAGAATACCGAACTGCCTAATGATGAACTTCCAAATGAATGAATGGACTTTCTAATCAGTGATCCTAGCTAGTGGCTCTACTTCCACCCACTTTGTAAAATAGTCAATAACTACCAACAAGAATTTACACTGACCCTTCTTGATCGGAAATGGATCCATGATGTCATTCTCCATATGGAAAGCTGTTATCGCCTAAAACTAGTGTACTGATTTACTTTTTGCAAGTGTATAAAATTACAAACAATAACATATAAAGAGATAGACATCACATAATCCACAAGATTCAGTAGATAAAGGTGAAATAAAGATAATGGAATTGGATTATTAGTCTTTGCCCAAGGAGATGCCTACGTCCATAGGTTCAAGTGTAGATTCTATTGATTCAATGGGAAAAATTCATGGGTGCATGTTGGATAGAAGATCTCAAGTTCACATTAAACTTAACAATATAACAGTAAGGTAAAAATATATCAGTCCCCATAAGTTAGGGGTGGTGTATGGTATTTATAAGATGTTGGAAGAGAGAATTGATAGGGACAAGTGTCAAGCTTTCATAGGTGAAATAGGTACACACTTTACATGCTAGTGAAAGAATAATCATAAAGGTACTTATGTGCACATGGAGGGAATATTTGCTTGCCTTCCCCACTTGTTGTGGACTGATGACCTCATCCAATCATATAGTACATGATTACTTTGATAGAGTGACATAACGATGTTATCCTCTTATTACTCAACGAGGTTAAGTGAACTATCTAGAATGTTAGGGCCGAGCATATTGACCAGGTCGACCATACTACTATCTGAGATGACCTCATTTCTAAAGGTGATGAGTCCAGATAACCTTTCCTAATTGGTCCACGAGACTAACCATATTTATGCATTAGTAAAAGCCCCCAAGAAATTTTCATGATTGAGTTTTATAACAAATTCGTTGAAGTATCAGGTCATCTGAGTATAGTTGATAAAATTGACTGAATAAAGTTTTAACTGAGATGTCATCGACTTGTGACCTTGTTTGCTTGAGATGTTCTCGGCTCTAACCGAGAAAAATGACTTATGGAATGTTCTCTATTTAGGTCGAGCATAATGACTTTTGAAATTTTTATCTATATGGTTTGGAAATACCACATGTCAAACATTGAGGCTGACGATAGGTGCATTTAAGGCATGCGCATCTCGATTAGTGTGCACACTATTACAAAGAGTCAATTAATGCTTCTAATGCATGGCATCAATTTTTTTCAAAAGGCAATCATTACCGCCTCTAATAAATATATAAAATATCTCAAAAATAATTTCATCCTTTTGCATGCTTCATGTGTTAGAGAGGGAAATCAGTCTTCATTGTTCAAACTCCTTCTTCTCCAATAAGCTGTTCCTACTTTCGGCCATTTCTAACTGAGTCTTGATCGAAAAGTCCTAGTCGGAGGCAGTCTTAATTCTTGACCATTTGTTGCTAGAGCTTAAGATATTTCTGAGTCATTTTTTGCAATTTTAGGGTGAGGTATGCTTATTCACAAATTCAGGCTTTCTAGGATTTTTCTCCAATTTCTTTAATTTTTGCTGCAATTTTATGTTGTTGTTGATTATTGCTTATAGTTGCAATATTGGGTGGGGTTTTGCATGTCTTAGGTGTCCATTGAGTTGGTTGGCCCGTGGCTTTTAGATTTATGTTTTTTCTTGTCTTTTTGGGCTTTTCAACCCGAGTCCATTTCTTCTGACATTGATTAGCCCCCAAAGCCAACAAAACTCCTTTATTAGTGAACATTCTTAGGTCATCAAGTGGTTTGAAAACTTTAAGAGGTTATAGAGAACTTATGGAGAGGTTTTTAGTCCATCTAAGGGTTGTTCATCCTAAAGACAATCCGCCTCATTCAATGTTTACCCCTCGAGTTCAATCTAAAGTTGGGTCTGCTTTACAACCCTAGACATTGAGTAAAATAGTTCTAAATTTATAGGGTCAATTATAATTGATGAGCTTAACCACCGACCCGGTGGTAGCAATTTTACAAATATAGTTTTGACATCTTACTTATTGACTTAAAGCCTTTGGTTGAAAGGGTCATGTCTGATAGACCCAAGCCTTCCATTTCTCTTGCCAATGTACCTCCTACCAAGGAAAGTAATGTTTGGAGTTCTGCTTATTCATATCTCCTTGCAAATACTGAGGACAAATAGCATGCTTATGACGTTACTGCAAGTAATCTAGATGACCTGGGAGATAGGTAAGCTATCAGAATCACGATGAGATTACCTGATTGTGATGAGAGGGTTTATGATCAGAGTGATGCCGATGATATTTTATTCCTTATGTGGGATCTTAAGGTCGAAGTTCGTTTACCCCTTCACCCTATTGCGAGGTCAATTTTAAAGGAATATGGGGTTAATCTAACCCAACTTCTCCCAAATTCATATAGGACGATTTTAAGAGCAATAGTGTTCTGGAAAGAGCGCAGTAGATTCTACTTTACTAGGGATAATTTTAGGTCCATCTACGACATTAAGGACAATGCCAAGTCCCCTAAGTATTACTAATTTACTCCCGAAAAATCAGATTTAAAGATGATGAAATTTTCTCAATTAAAGTTGGAAGAACCAATACGTATTCTTGATGAATATTTGGGAGCTCCGTTCTTATAAGAGCATTCAGACTAATACCATCCCCCGTGAATGGTGTGGGACTCACAAGATTGGTATATGATTTTTCCATGTTTTCTTTCTAGTTCTCCTTAATTGGCAATGTGTTAATAATTTTGCTCAACCTTTTCTAGATTACCTCAAGTGTTAAACGACTTGGTGGAGAGTACTTATAGGACCGACCCCATAATTTTTTAGGACTTCTTCTCCTTGCCCAAGTTCATTAAGCTTAGGAAATAATGGTGCCACTTGTAGCCTAAGTCCAAGTGGAAGCCTATCAGGAGGTCGAGGTCTTAGAAGGTGATAAAGTTTTTCTAACTACAACAAGTTATCTTCCGTTATTCATTGTAATGTGACTTACTATTAAGATCTGTATAAACCCTTATCAGGACCGTGATTAATGATCAAGGCTATGTTTAATAATGATAATAAATGATAGTGAAAGGGACAACAATATTCAATACTCAAGCTGGTATTAAATGAACATAATAAATAAGTGGAACCAGCAAGAAACTTGGTCGGAGGGAAAAAGAGCAAGCACTCTTGTCACAATAAAGGCAAGGAAGGAAATTCTGGCTCAGTTAGTGCTCAATGATAGTGGTATCCATGGAAACAAAGGGGAATGTTTGGGCTAAAAATGCTCTAATGGAAGCTCTCGTGTATGTGGAAAATCCAACAGCAGTTCTAGGTTCGAATTGTCGTCCTTACGAACTATTTGGTTGATCTATTTATACTAAGGCAAAGTTATTCGAGTAACCTTGCTGATGTGAAATGTGATTTGATCCGTATCAAGTGCCAGGATATTGTGGTATTAATGTCAAAGATATTGCATTAAATGCCTATATATTATATTTTGGCGGGAAACAGCCCCACCAATCAAAAGCGTCGTGGCATTAATGAGGGTGTGACATGGAATCTAAGAGGTATACCTTAGAATGACTATAAAGTCTAAATTCATCCAATAGGTCTGCCAATCTTAAGGATAAAACCAACTGGAGTGTTATTACTTTGAGTTTCTAAATGCCAGGCATTATGGAGTCACAAAGTAGGTGAATAGTGATCTACACATGGTGTGTTATCACATTAATCAAAGAGAAAGTTTATCAAGTCGAGGTTGCTCGACTGGAAGTAGCTCGAGAACCTAGGTATATTGTTTGTTGTCTGGGAATTATCTCTAGAAAATTATCTGGGATTGGGGTCCCTCGAGGAGGTTCCCCATCGACAAGGGTGGTTCGAGCGGCTGTTTGTGCTAAATGAAGTTTTGCCCAACTGTGCCAAGAGGATTGGGTATTTCTTTCCCAACATTATCTTGCTCTTAATCCTCCAAACCAAATACCTTCGAGGTTCCCAAGATGAGGTCATTCGATAGAGCATGCAAGCCCTCCCATGCCCTGCCTGGCACGGTCCCTCGAGGGTACCAAACGTCCTTACCCCTATTACAAAGTGAACTTTTACAGCTGCAAATAAATAAATGAGTACATCATACTTCTTATTATAAATATTATCTTTGGAATAGCCTTGATATCTGTAGACGGTCCCTCGATTCGTCTATGTAGGAGGTCCCTCAAGTGGTCTCTGACTTCATTTTTCTTGTTAGTCTTTTGCTAAGTATAAAGTCATCTCAGTTAATCAACCTTGGGTGTGGAATCCCCCAACATTTGCCCCTCCGTGGAGATATTTGTTTAATGCATGAAGAAATATCCGTATGAAATATTTGGATGTCTCTCAAACCATCCTGTAAAGAAATATTATTTTCTATAGACAAATAACACATTATAATAACTATTAAATCATTTAATCAGTATGGAGAAATGTGAGCGAGGGACTTATTTAGTCTTCCTTGTGAGTTATTTTGTATTTGAATGCCTTGAGACCTTATCTAATGGCACTATTCCTTTATGGGTCCTTATGATTGCGTGTGACAGCTTCCTTAGGGAGTAAATATATTTTTTTTCCAAATTTCCCCTAAAGTGCTTCATCTCCCAATGCTGACCTTTGGCGTTCCCCATTATTACTCTGCCCTTATCACATTTAATGGGATTAACATTTTTTTCTTTACCTTTTACACGTGGCGAGTTAGGGGCTAGCGTGTTCTGTCTCATGGAAATTTCTAATCATTACCTCTTGGGATGTCATCATTATAATTTTTGAATTTGTATCGTCACGTGTGCATGTAGGCCACACGAGGTACTTCAATCATTTCCACGTCTCTTGATGCATTATTAATCTACGTCTTTTGTGTCTTTTGTTTCCCCGATAAATGATGTACTTGACACCTCCAAACTCTGACCTTTGGGTTTATTGCTATTTGCATTCACCTGAGAGAGAGAGAGAGAGAGAGAGAGAGAGAGAGAGAGAGAGAGAGATAGAGTTCAGTGTTTGTTCTTGTTTTCGTTCTTCAGCCAAACCATTTGTTCTTTTTCTCTCTCTTTCATCTTCTCTCGTGGAACCTATAGTAAAAAGGACTCCCTCCACTAGGGGTGTTTCTCTTCGTACCCAAGCTCATTAGAATCAATGGGCCAGTTATCATCGTGTGCCTTACTTTGGTGAATTCGATCATTTCGGGGTTGTGGCTGAGCATTTTATCGGGGAGCTCATTTCGGTGGAGCCGGTGAATCTACTGATGGATGAAAGTGATGATGCAAATGACTTCACTTACATCCCTATTGCAACTTTGACCCATTTTAATATTGAACAGGGTAAGTATCATTTCTCTAAGGTGGAGTTTGAGTTCACTTCTGGTGCTTGTGAGGGTTTGGGTCCATGGACAAATTACACTCATGCCAAGTTCTTTATAGAGCTGGCTTTGATTGATTTGTCCTCGACCTGTTAGATGGGTGATCTTACCCTTGCCAAGAATAATAATACTCACTAACTTCTTATTTCCCCGATGGAGTCACCAGACTCATACATTTGTGGCCAGTTGGGGTGAGTTTACCATTACCCTTAAAGACGTTTGTGAACTCTGAGGCCTGTAGGCGACTGACTTTGACACTTTCTTTGAGGAGGGCACTTGAAGTGCTGAAACGGCCACCCAAGCAGAGTTGGAGGTGGTGGTGAAGGACTATATGGTAATTTACAACAAGTTCACATATTCGGAGGTAATCCATTATTTTTACTTTATTAAGGACATAGCGGTTATTAAGGTCCGCGAGGAGGATAAGAAGAATCCAAAAGGGAAACAAGTGTTCGAGACTCCCCTCACCGGCAAGGGTTATGGTTCAAAAATTGAATTAGGAGGTTATATATTGGTCGTCCTTTCCAAGATATTTCTTACTCACGATTGTCCTGGGAAGGACTTAAACAATAAGGTCATTAGCATGGCCTATGGCTTTAAGCTTACATTGGTTGCGATTACCTTGGGTTCCCTCTATACGTGGCTTAATCGTGTTCAGGCAGACTATTCTATAAGCATCGATAGGTTTGATGTTTCAAATTATGCCAACCATGTAGTTTTGTTAGCTTTATCGTATGCCCACTTTCCTAAGCATGCTCCACCTGGTAGTTACCCCCATTCTCAAGTAGTTAAGGTTCCCCGAATTTGCTATTAGAATGACAAGAGTTCAAAGAAAGCATTTATCTCTTTGATCGACAAAGTTGACAAGCTTATGTGCCGTCCCTATGTCGGTGTTGATCAATTCTTCACCAATAACTTCTTTTTCTTCATATATTGAGTGGACCTCTCATTACTCCATCTATTATCCCAATCGTGTGGCTATGCCATTTGGGTATGATCAGGGTAATCCCATGATCTGTCACTTTACACGCGAGAAGCCCACCAATTTTTCTTTTGTGTGTAGAAATTTTCTGACCTCAACTATTGTCAGCCTTTGTTCCAGCTATACTGCTAACCCTATCATCCCAAGTAAGAAAGTCCGAGGAGGCAGGTAAGTCATGTATGTTTATATTTTGGCAGAATCTACCATTAAGATTTCTGAGAAACATCCTTAAAGAACCCTGTTATCCTAATGTGGAGAGATTTCCCCCCCACAGAGATAGGGCTGAAAAGTTGTTCTACCTCTAGTTCCTTGTTCCCTTTCAATACAACTAATGATTCTACCCCTTCCGAGTTTCACTCTTTGGCTCCTTTGGAGCATGCTATGGTGTAGAAGAAAAAGGTCTCTTAAACATTACGTCTGACCGAGGGGGTTGCTGCTGCCCCTGGTACTTTGAGATTAGTTGAATATGTAAGCACCCACGATGCGCAAAGAACTATATGTGCAGAAGTAAACTATTTACTGAAATAAACTCTAATTACCTACGAGTTATCTATGTTACTCAAGAGGGGACCAATTCAAACTTTTCTTGGATTGTTAACTTAGCTAAAATAGGTTTTAGTTTGCCAAGTCACTTAATAGTCCTATTTATTATCTTGAGTTAACTAGGTGTCAAAACAGATAATATATGATTTAATTAGTTAGGTGTGTTTCTAATATTAAACCTACTTTTTCATATGGGGCGAGATATTGCAAATTTGTAAAGTAAAGCACAAGGTATTTATTTTACGTCACAAAAGCCCTTCCCCGGGAAAAACGACGAACTCCTCTAGGAGTTACCTAATCTACTTCCACTAAAACAATAAAAGAAATAGAAACGAGTTGCAATCAACAAACTTGACAACTAAAGAAGATAGATGTAGAGATTACCCCACACGACCAAGACTCCTCCTTGGTTGCTTATTCTGCTCTCTCTTTAAATCGGTCCTTGCTTGTTATTGCGTTTTACACTGCGCAACTTCTTCCTTTTGCTCTTCTAGCTCAAGATTAGCTTAGTGCCTATTGTGTTATTTTCTAGTGAAGTATTTTGTGTGTGGCGTTCGATCCTAGATGACACACCCACACTTAAATGATACACACCAAATTTTATGCAACAAATTATATTTCCTATATATCTTCGCAAGTCTTATGCCAACTCAAATCAAATCTTCTTGACTTTCAAAACATTTTTGAAAAGCTTTCTTTTCTTTTTAAATCTTGAACACTAGACTTGTTCAAATATTCACACAAATAAATGTGTCTACGTGAATACAACGTGAGTGAATATATTTCAGTGATATGAGATGAAATCAGATCCTGAAAATCACTTACACAATCAAGAAATCATATATCCAAATATATGACTTAAAATATATTCAATAAAATCAGCAAGTCAAATATTTACAATCTTATTTTTTAGAAAAAAATATTAGATTAAATTAGATTTTAATCTAAAATCTTATCAAGACTATTTTCACAAATATTTCAAATTAGATCAAAACAGTCTTTCATACTCAAGAAAATAATATTCAGTCAAGATTTTAAATCTTCACAAATTAGATCTAAAAAATTTTTTAGGTTTAACTTTCTAAACCCCAAACAATATAAATCTGAATATTACCAAATATTTTCTGAATAATATGTTTTAAAACAAAATGTTTAAAAACATTCAAGATCTTGCAAACAAAATACAAATAAAATATTCACACAAAAATTAATTTCGTGAATAGTGTGTGTTGTGTACAAATATTAGATCTAAAGACCGATCTAAATAATACACACAAAGATGAGAGAAATCACTTACTAAAATAATATACTCTTGAAAAATCTTAATTGCAGATTTAGAATGAGAGATGTCTAATCTTGTAAGGACACAAATTTCCAATTGAGTCCATATATAGTTTTGGCTCAATTCCGGACAAAAACATTTATTCATAGGATTTTATTTTATTGTAATATTCAAGACCTATGAAGTGTTTGTTGAAGACGTAGCGGCAAAGAGTATAAAGCATCATCAACATGCCGTAGTTTATGTGCCTCGTTTGTACGTCATCAACTAAGGTTCCATGCTCCCAAGGTATGAATGTAATTATATTTATATAGGAGTTTGGAACAATATGTATTGGGTGTTAGGAGAAATAAAAACTGCATTTTATTTTCAGAAAGAATCAAATTGAAACTTTAAATTAAGTATATAAAAAGTTTATAAAAGTTTATGGGCCAAAATCGAATTTTACAAACATTCTGGTCGTTCGTTAGAAGTTTCGTTCGAACGAGTTTTTTCGTTCGAACCAAGTTCGTTCGAACGAGTTTTGTCGTTCGAACCAAGTTCGTTCGAACGAGTTTGCCAACGACCTGGTCATTCGTTCGATATGTCGTTCGAACGATTTTTTCGTTCTAACGAGGTATCTAACGAGATTCTAACGAGCCCAGGCTGGTCGCTCGTTAGAAGTCTCGTTCGAACGAGAGTCAAGTTCGTTCGAACGAGACGCCAGGGCGGGAACAGTTTTGAGCAGTTTTTTGCAGTTTTCTCCCACTTTTCCCACTTGGTTTTTAACCAACTTTTACATACTTTATTATGTGCGGGAAACACATTTTCCAAAAGAACTTTTTCCAACATTGTTTATCTCCTAGAGAGAGTTTGAGAGTAAAATCTTTTAGGGAAAATGTTCATGTTTTGAGTGTCAATTTCAAAAGAAAAATTCATACACACTCTAGTTTACACCCAATAATTGTTTATCCAAGTTCTTTATATACATATCTTTACTTGGAGTTTTTGGCACCGGTTTTCTCTACCGAATTCAAGAGACGTTTCGGGTTTGCTTCTACACCCCATCACAAAGAAGACTTTTGGTGATATTTTACCCGTTTGGAGAAAGGCTCCATGTTCGGGTGACGGTGTCCGTTTAAAGTCCTATCGGTGTATTCCGAGACCACGGTGGAGCTCCGTTGGTTACCCGCTAATTGGAGGTTGATACAAGAAGAAGCGTCACGGCTTGAGAGGGTTCGAGTTTATGAAGTAAGTCTTTTGTCTTGTATTTTGTAATACCGTTTTTAGTGGATTTGAGGCTAGGGCCGTCTCGAGGTTTTTTCCCGTTAGTGGGTTTTTCCTCGTATATCGTGGTGTAGTGTGACTTTGTTTATTTTATCTTGCTCTATATCACTTAGAACGCATGCTAGATTAATTCAAGATAAAATCAGTTTAATTATCACACTATATTTAATTTGGGATAAAATTGGTTTATTCAAGTCTCTTGCTAAATTGGTTTCGCCTAACTTTGAATAATTGTTAATTATGACTTAGGCAAATTCTAGGACTTGAATTATTATGTTTTAATTTGTTTCTTAAGATATTAAAACCCGACCTTGTTTATTTGTGGAACCATCACTTGTATCTCAACGCTTCCGCATTTATTTAAAAAAGGAAATTAATTATTTTAATTCGTGATAATTATTAATCACCGGGGATCCAACTTTGCGTTTTATCAAATTGGTATCAGAGCCAAAAACGATAAATTATTTCGTTAAGATCCTTTAATTTTTGGCTAAAATGGATTTTTCCCCATTTTCAAAATTTCCTATTTTTGATGGTTCTAACTACGCGTATTGGAAAGCGCGAATGAAATCGGCACTTAAATCTATCGATGAACGTGTTTGGATGTCTGTGGTTAACGGTTGGACCCCACCAACACATTTAATTGAAAATGTACATGTTCCCAAACCCGTTGATAGATGGACTGAAAATGAGTTTAAGCTAGCAAACTTTAATTTCCGTGGTTTAAATGCCTTATTTAGCGCTGTCGCACCGGATGAATTCCGACGTATTATGACGTGTGAAACCGCTAAAGAAGCTTGGGATATTTTACAATTAACTCATGAAGGAACTAGTGTCGTTAAAGCTTCAAAACTCCAAAACCTCACCACTCAATTTGAAACTATCAAAATGGATGAAAAAGAAACTTTTGATAAATTTTATGCTAGACTTTCTGATATTGTTAATTCATCCTTTAACTTGGGAGAGAAAATACCTGACGACCGTGTAGTAAAGAAAATTTTAAGGTCCCTACCCGATAGATTTATTCCAAAGGTGACCGTTTTAAATTCTTTACCCACTTTAGCCTCTACGAAATTAGAAGAGCTTGTAGGTGATTTACAAACCTATGAACTAGATATGTTTCCCTCTAAAACTGAAAAGAAAATTGAAAAGGGCGTTGCTTTAAAAGCCCGCAAAGAGGTTAAACAAGTAGTAGAGAGCGATAGTGATAGTGACTCGGAAGATATGGCTTTGTTTGCTCGTAAATTTAGAAAATTTCTTAAATTTAACAAAGATAAAGTTAAAAATGATTTTAAGAAAATTGAATCTTCTAAACATGATAAAAACGAGAAGATTTCTAAACCCGATAAGATCCCTAAACCAAGTAATGAAAATATTGATAGGGACGAGTCTAATAAATGTTTTGGTTGTGAAGGTTATGGCCATAGGGCTTTTGAGTGCCCCACTAAACTAAGGAAAGAGGGTAAACGACCCATTTCATATAATCCGACCCTTAGTGATAGTGATAAGGAAGAGAAGCCCGAATCCCCCACTAAGAAAAATTTTGTGGCTTTTATGGCACATGTGAATGATAATGAGAACTCATCGGATGATGAAATTATAGCACATGCCACTTCCAAGGTCATTGTACATGATTCTCTTATTTTTGATGATAGTGAGAGTGAAGAAGAAGAAGAGAGTGAAAATGAAGAAGAGGTTGATATGAGTGAACTTCAAAATGCTTTTCATGAATTATATAAAGAATCTATTAAATTGAAAAGAGCTAATTTGAAGTTAGAAGCGAGTTTAAGAGAGAGTGTCAAGGTCATTGATGAAAGTGCCTTAATAGAAGACCTTAGGACACATGAGAGGACTCTTCAAGAAGCTTAAATATGTAGAAGGCGAGAGAGATAGCCTTAGGGGTTTAATGGAATCCTTGAAAAAGGAGCTTCTTGCCTTTGAAGAGCGTAATGTTTTACTAGAATCCAAAATTTTAGATTTGGAAAATAAATTAAAAGATTCTAGTAATGTCAAATTTGATTTGGAATGTCGTTCAGAAAAACTAGATAAAATGTTAGGAACGGTCCAAATTAAAAATGACACTTTTGGTTTAGGCTTCAATTCTTGTAATGATTTTACCCCTAAAGTCAAAACCAATGTTTTAGGAGAATCTTCTAGGAATGCATTTACTGATCACTCCTTAGATAAATCTTTTCGACATGTTCTCACATGTACACATTGTGGTCGACAAGGTCATCTTAGGAAATTTTGTTTAGATCTTAAACGAATTCCTAGAAAATCCCATAGTAAAGTAACCATGATAGCTAACGTTCCTACACCCCAAGATAGTAACTCTTCATTAATTTGGGTTAGGAAATCCGACTTGGTTGCCTCACAAAATAGGGATTTTGATTCTCATTTACTTACGCATGCCTCCTCCCTTGCTAAATCTAAAGGATAAATGTGTTAGTGTTTGCATACTTTAGCGTTTGTACTTCATGCTATATTCATATGCTGAATGTATGCTTGTTTAGTCATTTTCTAGTCATTGCCTTATTTCATATCACATGCTAGAAATTGTGACTTGTTTATCTTTTTGTATTATATTTTGTGTTTGATTTAACTGAAAAATATAAAAAGATTTTTTGTTTATCATTTGTGTTTTATTTATTTCATTTAAGCTTAATGAAAAATACAAATGATTTTTGTTTTGTCTTTTGAGTATATATATTTATTTTTGATTAAAAATTGTTACAAAACTCAAAAAGATTTTGTTTTGTGTGTATTTTTGTTTGACACACTTTATGTGGCATATACTTGTGTTTGAATCCTATCATTTACGCTTCCATGTGGCTAGAACTTTTGGTTAGATTTTCAATCCTTAAAATGTTCTTTACCATGTTTTATATGGAGTAGTTGGATTTTGTATTGTTTAAATGGATTCTATTTCTATATGCCTCTATTCACACATGCACGAGCTCTTTTGAAATCTTAATGTCACATGTTATACTTGAGCTTTTTGAGGTGTTCTCCTATCAATCTAGTCATCTACATACCTATGACCTAGGAGGACTAGTGCATGTCAAAAATCCGTTGCATGTGAGATTTGTGCGAAAAATGAAAACATGATAAATTAATATATGCACGGGGAAGGGCTCCGAAAGGATGAATTAAATCCTTTGCGATAGTAAGCCACCGATGATTGGATCTAAAAGAAATACGTGATCCAAAGGCCTAAAAACAGAAAATTTGGCATTAATCAAAAAGAAATTGCCAAGGCCTATGTTTGTTTGATATATTCATTCAGAAACATAAGAATATATATGCTCATTGAGGGAGATTTGGATGGTATATCAACGGTTTGCACAATGTCCGTTTATCCTAGTTGTCTTTAATGACATGACTTTATTTGGTTTGTAGAATCATCATCATGCTAGGCTTGTATGCATTGTGTATGTTTGTTCATTGAGTTCAATCTTTATATTGTCACATGAGGTTATATTTAACTGTGATGAAATTTGCAATCAAATGAGAACTCCGTGAACGTTTCTTAAGTGTTTGGGTCTAAATTTAATTGTTGCTAGTTCACACCCCTACACTTCCGTTTCCATATGACACATTTTTTCCATACGAGTGTGCAAACTTATTGTATTCTGTGTCATGTGTGTGTTTATATCTATCTATATATGCCCGTACTTATTGGTCTATTTATAGTATATATATATATGATATTTGTTTTGTCTTTGCCTTGCTTTAATTGCCCGTATGCTGTCATGTCTTATCACTTTAAGCTACAACATGCTGTTTATTAGTTCTTTATCCTTTGCCTATTCCCGAACAAAAAGGGGGAGTATGATGATAGGGGGAGAAATGGTATCTAATCCTATTATTATTATCATATCTTAGTTTGAGGGAGATTTATCTTAGGGGGAGACGTCTTTCTAAGTAGGTCATGTGTTTAATAAAGGGGAGAATTAATTTAGGGGGAGTAATTGATTAATTGCTACATTTAATATTTTGATATTCCCTATGCATTTGATGAGTTTGCTTAAGTGTGCAGGAATTATTCTACAGCGGCATCTTTCTATGGCAAAGCGTTTAAATCCTTGGGTTGAGTCAAGATTGGGCGGGTTATGTTTTGAGTCTAGTAGAGCTTGACGGCCCTTTAGGATTTTTGTTTGGTTTTTGTCCCGGAATAGCCAAAGGGGGAGATTTGTAAGGACACAAATTTCCAATTGAGTCCATATATAGTTTTGGCTCAATTCCGGACAAAAACATTTATTCATAGGATTTTATTTTATTGTAATATTCAAGACCTATGAAGTGTTTGTTGAAGACGTAGCGGCAAAGAGTATAAAGCATCATCAACATGCCGTAGTTTATGTGCCTCGTTTGTACGTCATCAACTAAGGTTCCATGCTCCCAAGGTATGAATGTAATTATATTTATATAGGAGTTTGGAACAATATGTATTGGGTGTTAGGAGAAATAAAAACTGCATTTTATTTTCAGAAAGAATCAAATTGAAACTTTAAATCAAGTATATAAAAAGTTTATAAAAGTTTCTGGGCCAAAATCGAATTTTACAAACTTTCTGGTCGTTCGTTAGAAGTTTCGTTCGAACCAAGTTCGTTCGAACGAGTTTTGTCGTTCGAACCAAGTTCGTTCGAACGAGTTTGCCAACGACCTGGTCATTCGTTCGATATGTCGTTCGAACGATTTTTTCGTTCTAACGAGGTATTTAACGAGATTCTAACGAGCCCAGGCTGGTCGCTCGTTAGAAGTCTCGTTCGAACGAGAGTCAAGTTCGTTCAAACGAGACGCCAGGGCGGGAACAGTTTTGAGCAGTTTTTTGCAGTTTTCTCCCACTTTTCCCACTTGGTTTTTAACCAACTTTTACATACTTTATTATGTGCGGGAAACACATTTTCCAAAAGAACTTTTTCCAACATTGTTTATCTCCTAGAGAGAGTTTGAGAGTAAAATCTTTTAGGGAAAATGTTCATGTTTTGAGTGTCAATTTCAAAAGAAAAATTCATACACACTCTAGTTTACACCCAATAATTGTTTATCCAAGTTCTTTATATACATATCTTTACTTGGAGTTTTTGGCACCGGTTTTCTCTACCGAATTCAAGAGACGTTTCGGGTTTGCTTCTACACCCCATCACAAAGAAGACTTTTGGTGATATTTTACCCGTTTGGAGAAAGGCTCCATGTTCGGGTGACGGTGTCCGTTTAAAGTCCTATCGGTGTATTCCGAGATCACGGTGGAGCTCCGTTGGTTATCCGCTAATTGGAGGTTGATACAAGAAGAAGCGTCACGGCTTGAGAGGGTTCGAGTTTAGGAAGTAAGTCTTTTGTCTTGTATTTTGTAATACCGTTTTTAGTGGATTTGAGGCTAGGGCCGTCCCGAGGTTTTTTCCCGTTAGTGGGTTTTTCCTCGTATATCGCGGTGTAGTGTGACTTTGTTTATTTTATCTTGCTCTATATCACTTAGAACGCATGCTAGATTAATTCAAGATAAAATCAGTTTAATTATCACACTATATTTAATTTGGGATAAAATTGGTTTATTCAAGTCTCTTGCTAAATTGGTTTCGCCTAACTTTGAATAATTGTTAATTATGACTTAGGCAAATTCTAGGACTTGAATTATTATGTTTTAATCTGTTTCTTAAGATATTAAAACCCGACCTTGTTTATTTGTGGAACCATCACTTGTATCTCAACGCTTCCGCATTTATTTAAAAAAGGAAATTAATTATTTTAATTCGTGATAATTATTAATCACCGGGGATCCAACTTTGCGTTTTATCAAATCTTCATTTTTGTTTTGATAGAAATCAACACTTCAAGATGATAAAAAAATAATTATGGTTTAATCTCTCTTTCTTTCTATAAATTTTGACAGAGTTTAGTTACAAAAAATATTTTCTCAGCTTTATAAAAATGATACACAAAAGATGTTATTTATAGAGTGCACAAATACGTGCAGATTATGTCAAAAAGAGTCACGTGAATTACCAAAGAATACACACCAGTTATTTATAAAATAAATCTGACGGCTCACAAATGAACACAAAATAGTGCGGTAAAAATATGACACGTCGCATACACGCTGTAACAAACAAAATTGCGTAAGAGAAAAGCAAAAATGTTATCTTTTGACAATATAGCAACGGTGTCGTTTTATAACATGAGCCAGCCGAAATCCACCAAAAAAAATACCAGTTTCGATTTTCTTATAATAACCGTTGTGAAAAAAAGAGACGTGCGTCGTCGTTTTAAAAATTAACAGTGCCAGCTGTAAAGCAAAAAAAAAAAAATCATAGAGAGAAAAAGAATAGTACTGCGTCATTTTGGTGGAGGAAAACCAAAACCATTTTCGGTTCTGACGAAAATCGTGGGCGAAAACTGCAGCAACCAAGGGCGGTCACATCGCCAACTACAAAAAATGCAGACAGGTGTTAGACCATGGGCAGTCACATCGAATGCAGGCAAATGACGTGCTAGGGTCCAACCAAGCTAGAAAGAAAATGAATATGAGGAAATGGATGGCAAGAATCACAATGTCATAGAATGAACCATAGTTTGAAAATTCAAATTAGGAAAAAAAAAATACATTGCAAAGGGATTGTTCATAGTTTTTTTTTTTATAGCTAGACCCTATTTTGACACGTGAGTAAAATAAAAACAAAATAAATCAACACAATTTAAATAAAATATTTAGTATAATGCAAGAAAATAATATATATATATATATATATATATATATATATATATATATATATATATATATATAGTCCTGCTTTTGTGCGGATTAGTTCGCATTTTAAGAATGCGGACCGGACATGTGTTACCTGGCGGTGAGCCCAGAAAAGAGAGAGAGTGTACCTATAATTTAGGCAATAATTTCTCGGCGCACCGTTAGGTGACACATGTCCGGTCCGCATTCTTAAAATGCGGAGTAGTCCGCACATGAGCATTATTATATATATATATATATATATATATATATATATATATATTTGCCAAACATGATTAGTCTTTATCTATATATGTTTGTGGAGAGATTAACATACCGAAATTGAGAGAGATTAGACGAAATGTGGAAGGTACAATGCAATAGAAAAGAAGTTGACTCCTATGTGGAGAAAAAAAAGATAGAAAACAAATATATATAAAAATTTACTGAATACAAAGCATTAAATTTTAACATTTTTAGGGTACCCAAAAAAAATCAACCCACATTAATTATTTGCTATTTTAAGAAGTGGACAATGTTTGGCAGTTTCTCTAACAATTACAAAAGTTGTCTAGCGTTGAATTGTATTTTTTTGTAATAAAATAAAATGATTTTTAGTTGATTATTCTTATGTGTACCCTGAAATGTTTAAAATACTCACAAAATAAGTCTAAAGATTTTATTTATTTTTTTAAAAAATTGTACAATGAAGGATGAAAATGTATCTTTATATATAACGTATATATCTTATTTGCCAAATATTGCAAGTGGTACAATCTTTATCTATATATATTTGTGGAGAGATTAACTTACCGAAATCGAGAGATAAACGAAATATGGGAGGTATAATGCAATGGTAAAGAAGATGACGCCTGTGTAGAGAACAAAAAAAGTGCAAAACAAATGTATATGAAAATTACCTGAACTCAAAGTATTAAATTTTAACATTTATTAGGGTATAAATAAATAAAAAATCAACTCACATTGAATATTTTGATTTTTTAAAAAGTGGTCAACAATTGACAATTTCTATAACAATTACAAAAATTATCAATCATTGAACAATTTTTTTATGATAAAAAAAATTATTTCGAGTTGATTATTCTTACGGGTACCCTGAAATGAATGAAATAAACATAAAATAAGTATACAATTTTTTTTTCAAAAAAAAATCAGTACAATACAGGAAGATAACGTATCTTTATCAAATATTATAAGTGATACAATCGGTATCTATATATATTTGTGTTGAGATTTATATACCAACATCGAGAGAAGAACGAAATATGAAAGGTATAATGCAATTGTAAAGAAGTTGATTCCTACGTCAAGAACAAAAAAGATATAAAATAAATGTATATAAAAATTAACCGAATCAAAAGTATTAAATTTTAACATTTTTTAGGGTATTTGTAAAAAAATCAATTCATATTGACGTGTTGCATCCGTATTAATCTGTGTTTGGATTTCACTATTGTTGGACTCAAACATTAGTCAATACGAATGTAACATGTTAGTGTATCGACTCAAATGTGTCCAAATCATGAATCTGACACGAAGGACTCTTTTAATTTAGCATGAATACTAAAAAGCCGTGTAAGAGATTCATATACTAACTTTAAAAGATGCCTTTATCGGCATCCTAATTTTATCGTTGATCCTCACGGAGAAATTTCAATAATATTTTGGCCCGCTTATCATGTAATTCTAGCTTCGTCACTGAATATAACACCCTGTGCGCATTATGTTGTTAAAGAAAGGGAAAAAAATAACGCTGTGAAGGCAGACAAAGAGGTTACTTTTTGAAAAAACACAACAATTATGAACGGGATACCCAAATAAGAAAATTATATAGAAGAATTTTTTTTAAACACTCTTACCCCATTTCTACATAACCACCACCCACTTACCCACTCATAAAACTAACCTCTTGGTTCTTGGGTAGCAGAACAAACACATTATGTATAAATACATCAAACGCCACTTCTCCCTCTTCAACTACTTCGATCATCAATTCGCTTAAAACTTTTCCTTTTTTACCTCTCTCTACCCATTATGCAGATCACAAAAAGAAGCTATGGTGGTTATACTCAGAGTCACGAACCATGCAAGCAGGAGAGAGAGAGAGAGAGAGAGAGAGAGAGAGAGAGAGTATGACATACCTGTTAATGGTGGTGAAAGTAGTAAATCTAAGAGATGTAAGGTTCACCCTATTTCGTACTGAAAAGAAAATTATGAATTAGTGTGAGATGCAACACAAATTTCACAACGCATTAAAAAGAGGAAACAAATAAAAAAACAGCTTTCATAATTGGTTTTAAACAATTTTTAAACACAACTTTCAGATAAAACATTCGTAAAATATATCACCAAAAAAGTAACCTTTGGCCAAATATGTTAAAAGAAAAAACATTGAAACGGTGTAGAGTTTTTAGAGGGAGAGTACCTTCGATGGTTGGTTGACGATGGGATAGATGAGGTGGTAGATTGGTTGGTGGAGTTTTTAATCAGATGAGTTTATGGGTATCATGTATTGGGGATGAGAGAGAAGTTCACTGGGAATGCTATTCAGGTATAAAAAAATGTCAATGACAAAATTGGAACGGACATGTTTGCAAGTTTCTTAACATACATCTATATCTATAAAATACATTGTGAGATACTTGGTCCTGTCTTTGTTTCCTAGCAATTGAGCCCACATGCATTCCTCTTTTTTATCTCTCTTTAAATAAGACAGACTATAAGCTACTTCGTTCTTTATCTTGAGTCTCAACCCAAGATAAAAAAAAAACGCATGCACAATTACTGGGTCTCTACGGAAGAAGAAAAGAACACACTAACAAATGCACTGAACACAAAAAACACACGAACAAATGCACCGTGAGAGACTATAAGCTGCTTCATTCTTTATCTTGGGTCTCAATACAACATAAAACAAATACGTATGCACAATTAGTGGGTCTCTATCGAAGAAAAAAAATAACACATTAACAAATGCACTGAACACAAAAAAAACACACACGAACAAATGCACTGTGAGACACCAACATAAAAATTATCATGAATATGTATACGTATACACATAGACAAAACAAACGGGGAGAGAGGGTAACATACGAAAGAGGATTCATGGAGGGGCAAACGGTGAGAAGGTCGATGGATTCTCGATTCTGGAAATTTGAAAGTGATACATAAGATAATCAGTGGGCGGGGAAAAGGAGCAACAGTTATCTGCAAAATGTGGGTTAGTTATAACTTATAAGTGAGGATAGAGAAATTCATGCCAGTCAGTTATTTTTGTGAGCGAACATGGTACGTGGGGGGTTTAATAGTGTTTATGAGGAGTATACATGTGTAATAGTCAGAATAAAAAAAATCTAAATTCTGAGAAATTAGGACTGTCGCATTGGTAGCTTCTCAGAACTCGACCTACATGTGTATATATAATAAGATATTATATACACACACGCCAACAAAATGGCCAAATTAGCAAAAGCCAAAGAGGTGAACATCTTAGAACCAAGGGCCAACTGTTAGTGTAATAAGACACAAGGGGTCAAATCACTAGATTACAACATAACATCCATATTACATATATATTATACTATATATATAACATCATATATTAACATATATACACGAAACATATGACAACATACAACGCATCACACATGTTAATATATAATACTACACGCAAGCATATAAGCATACTAATATATATAAAAATATATAATATAGGAAATCATGGGGACAAGCAATCATTACCAACATAATATGTTATATATATACAAACGCATATAACATATATAAAATAACTCGTACAAACTATAAAAATTCTTTTTAACTTAACAAAAAAAAAATTATTCTGTAACTTTTATTAAAAAATATTTAGTGTCAAAATTTATTTTCAAAGATATATTTTTCTTATAAAAAATTCAATTGAAGTTTTGAACTCAATTTTTTTTTATTATGACAAACCCAACAATATCATGCAGTGTCGTGTGGTGTGGTGTCGTGTCCTACGTGATAAAAATTTCTATGAGCCATAGAAAATAAAAATTACCTTTTCTGATGGGGCGGACTGAATTGAGAGCTCATTTGATGTAGACGAACAAGGAGAGCTTAACATTGATAGGCGGGGAACAATCCTAAATTACATAAAATATTTTGTCAAAATTCACGTCCAACTAAATGAAGTACTATATAGATAAAGCATGGAAAACAAACCCTAGGTGTGCTCTATATAGGTACCTTCAGAAGAAGGGGATATACCTCACACTGCCTTAACTGGGACGTTCGTTAGAGCTACCAGAAAAGACCTTTCGAAGAAAATTAAGACCAATAAATTATCTTCTCTCTTAATAACCCAGACTATTTCTTAGGATTCATCCACACAGGTTGACCAAATATGGGCCAGCCTGCGACAAACTTGGGGTGCCTTTTCACCAACGAATCGGGGTTCCATATCTGCTCACATGGTTGCACATGGTTTTATTTACACCCCTAAAGCTGCTGAGAGAAGTAGGAAACACAGCAGGTCCACTGTCGGGTTAATTAGTCTAGTCAGGGTAACTTTCAAAGTAGTGGTTGAGGAGGCAAGTGTAGAGGTATAGACTGAAGAAGAAGTTGATTAGGGAGAAGAATGAGGAAAGGAAGAGGATAAAAGAAAGGAAGAAGAAGAGGTAAAGGAAGAAGAAATTAGAGAGAAGCAAGCTAAGGATGAGACAAAATTGGAGTATGAGGAGGATGTTTCTAAGCTCATTCAAAGATGTAGGCTCCGACATATGGTTTTTCCTTCGAAGCCTTATTCACCTCCACATGACTACACTCTCTTAAAGGATTCTATTATTGACGAGGAGGTATGGCTACTCCCATTTTAATTATAACTTCTCAAATTTCTTCTTGTGATATTGACTCTTGCCCTTTAACTTTACGTTGGTGTCCAAGGTGATTCCCATGAGGATTTTGGAGTAGGTGATGATTTTGAGTGCCCTTTGGTGGATTTGTATACAATCGAAGTTTTTCCCACTTTTGAAGACGTTTTTCTAAAGGGTATAACTGTCCCTATAACCTCGAAGGTAACCACAAATTACCCCTAGGGGCAGATTTTAACCTTTGTCACATTCAGTCCAATAGTGTCTATTAACCTGACTCTGCCTTCTTGCGTAACCAGATTGTCCTTAAGGAGGGTGTCCCCGAATAAAGTGTTATGGAATCCAGTGTGAGGAAGTCCCATGTGGTTGTACCTTCTATGATGGTAACACTTCGAACTCATTATAGCATTTTGTCCTTTTTCTTTTTACTATTGGCTCAATTTTGATTCTTTCTTCACAGTTCGGGTTGCCTGAACAGACTGCCCTGTGGTGCCTCCTCCCACTAATGACCAAGTATTAGTTAATCAATACTCAACCCTGCGGGAGGTGTGGTTGTTACTTCTGCTGTCCAGGTAGGATTGGGACATGAAGGTGCTGCTGACCTCGTGGGTGCTCCTATTATTCGAGGGAGAAACGCCCCTTGGTGGTTCAAGGAGGCTCCCATGAAGTAGAGGATGTGGTGCAGATGGCCACTTGGAAATTCACTGATGAGTCACAACACTTGACTTATCCTTTTCTTCCCCCTCCTTATGCTCTAATGGCATCCATTATTCAGGAGGTATGTCATCTCCATCCATTGGACAACAAATCATGCATTAATCATTATTAGAATTGCCTAGTCTATAGATCTTTAAATCTCCCATAAATGAGGGTCACGCGTGCCTAGTAGTATAGGACTTTAAATCTCCCATAAGTGAGGGTCAGGTGTGACAAGTAATATTGGACATTAAATCTCCCATAAGCGAGGGTCATGCGTGCCAAGTAATATTGGACTATAAATATCCCATAAGCTAGGGTCATGCGCGCCGACATTCCCGTGAAGCAGGACGTCCTCCCTCTATGGGGAGGTGGAAGACTTTAAGCTTTACTCTAACAATCCCACCACCGTTGATGAGATTAAGAGGGATCCAAAATCCATCTTTCAATATTTAAACAATGCTATGGACTTGCTCGACAACCATAAGCACAATCCATATTTTGAATTCTTTAGAATATTTGACCTTGATACCTTATGGAAATTATTCTGACATCGCCTGTCAATGGTAAATTCTCATAAAGTTTGTATTCTTTTCAATCAACTACTTTTCTAATTGTTGATCCAATTATCTTCTTCTTAAGGTGAAACTGTTGCTACCATCCTCCAATAACAAGATATAACTAATCAGTAGACTCATGAGGGGCATGTACAAACCATTGAACTACTTACTCATTATAACATAAAGTTGAAGGAGTATCTCAAAAAATATATGGATGATCTATAAAAGATCTACGGCGATCAGTAGGAAAGAGATGACAAGGGAGTCATGAAAACACTAGCACTTACCAGGATCGAAGAGGAAAATAAAAACCTGAAGTATTAGGATAGAACTGACTATATACATCTTTAAAGTTTTGAGGAGGCCCTTAAAAAGGCCAATGAAGAACTCAATAAGGCTAATGAGGATCATACTAAATCTAAGGAGGAGCTTACCAAGGCAAAATAAGGCCCTTGTCAAGGTTGAGGAGACTGGGATTGCCAAATTCAAATATTTTTCTAATTACAACATAAATATTGTCCTTCTTCCTTGATGGATATGATGAGGTAAAAAAGGGTCATGAAATATTAACCTTACCTACAAGATGTCGTCAAAAAATGGGAAGGTGATGATAATAAAGCCACAACTTTGGCAAATGGGGACGAGATGGAGGTGGATGAGCCCAACCGCAGATGATGAGGAGAATGGTCAACACGATGAGATTGTTTCTTAGAAGAATGTTCTTCCCATAACTACATAGGTTGCCTAAGATACTTTCGTGACCTATGTTTCTACTACCAATGCTCTCCAATGCACTCCAGAAAATGAAGATGCACCGGGGCTTAAAACTCCTCAAGTTAAATTTTTATGAAGCCTTTCGATTTGTAAGTTCTCTTGTTATCATTTTGAACAACTTGTTTATAACAAACATCTAACATCCTGTCTTATTTGTAATTTGAAATTGGGTGTTCAACTTCATGTATGAGTGCATGTATTTTATTTAATGTGTTTGAATTTTTGCAAGTTACTTTTCTCGAATAAACTATTAGACTTGACCTTTGATCAAGTGTATTTTAGAAAATATTTTGCCAAGTTAAGATAGTTGGATACATCCGATCTGCTAGTGTTTGTGCTCGTATAATTTGATCTTATTAACTTAATCTGATCTACTAACTTTTTAAGGTAGAGACTGTCCATTGTTTAGTCATCTGGTTTTGAGGTCGCATCTTGTCGACCTACCTGACTTACTGGCTACCAAGGTCATAAACCTGAGTTATCCTGACATAGGATCTACTATGGATTGATCCAGCTAACGTTTGGCATGAAGGATATTTTCATCCTTACCATGCGTCAGAGTTAGTTTCCAGAGTTATTCAGCTTAATTGTTAGTTATGGTCGAATCTTATTTACCTATTTGTGTAACTGCACTGGATTTCCTCAATACGGGTAAAAATTCTTGGTCGTAACCTATCTATGATGAGGCCATTCATGAAGTGTAATTTGATCAGTTATCCATATATGCTTGGATTTGAGATGTCTTTGGTATTGGCTTCTTGCACACCTCTCATACTAGCAAACAAGATATTTTATAATGAAGAAAACATGAAATCGTAACATATGTAAAGGAAGAATTTCTGATTCTTATTTGTTTAGAGATAATTTGAAGGCTATTTACATTGTATTTATATCTTCTAAACTGTAATTTGGTCATCACTACTGATAAAATTTCCTCTGGTGTTCTGTATTCCATAATCTCTTAAATTGCTCTCCTTCTAGGGTTTCAATTCGTTAAGTTTCAGGTCGCACCACTGCAGAAATTTTATACCGACCATGCCAACTGGGTTCCAACTTATTCCATTTATGGATAACCTTCTTCAACACATCATCTCCTTCATTTAAGGTGTTAGACTTTGCCCTCTTATTATAAAATCGAGTTTTCCACTTTTGGTAGGTTGCTACTCGAAGTGTTGCATTATCCCTGAATTCCCCTACCAGATTGAGATCAAGTCTTATCATTAAATGGATCTTGGTCTAAATATATTTTAGTACTTAATGGTTAATAAGGTCGATCTCTATAGGAACCACCGCCTCAGTTCTAAATGCCAACATGAAAGGGGTCTTTCTTGTTACTAGATTGAGATCAAGTCTTATCATTAAATGGATCTTGGTCTAGATATATTTTAGTACTTAATGGTTAATATGGTCGATCTCTGTAGGAACCACTGCCTCAGTTCTAAATGCCAACATGAAAGGGGTCTTTCTTGTTACTATACTTAGAGTTGTCCTGTACGACCAATGTACACTATGGATTTTCTTAATCCAGTTATCCTTAATAGCATGTAGTATTATGTTTACACCATCCAACAGGGTTCTGTTTGTAATCTATAATGCTTGTTGCACTGCGAATGGGCTAGGACTGGGTGCAGCTTCTTGATCCCTGATCGTATGCAGTAGTCTTTAAAGTTTTTATTATCAAGCTAGGTACCATCGTTTATTATGAAGGCATACGACATTCCATACCAAAAGATGGTGTTCTTTTATATGAAGTGGAAGACCTTCTCATATGGCATCTCGACCAGTGGCTCGACCATAACCCCTTTAGTGAAGTGATCTTCTGTAATGACCAGGTATTTAGATTTACCTCTTGTCTTTAGGAATGAGCCAGACAGATCAATTACCCACATGGTACAAGTCCAAGGATATGTGATCGGAGCAAATGCAATTCAAGTCTTCTTTGTATGATGGCATATTGATGACACTTATGACTTTTCTTCACTTATCTCGCATAGTCCTACTTCATAGTGGCGACCTGTTTCACTAGTAAACTTCTCGCTGAATGGGATCCACACAATCATATTGTGAACATTACTAGGATGAACGCATTTGAGAAGTGACATAATAAATCATCGTCTTCCCTTCGAGCAAATGTCTCACACGTTTCACTGCCTTATAGCAAAATTTCCTTGCATCTAATGGATCTTTCATTACTGCACCGATCTCTAAGTATGCTCAGATTGGGACTAAATAAGATACCTTATATACAACTTTAATACAATTACACACTCTCCTTCTATGCTTCGTTATGATAAGATCTCTATCGGTATATTCTTCTAATCTTTGCTTTTATGGCTTATGGAAAATGAGCAAGCACGTATACTCGGGCATTTTCATCCCTCGTTATTCTAACCATCTTTAAGGTCAATAACCTTGGAAATAACGATTTCACCTTTGCCAAATATTTATCCATACACTATTCTTTGTCTCCGTAGACTCCAAGGACTTAATTTACGAATAATTGAGAGTCACTATACATTGATAACTACTCAGCGCCTAATGATAATGCTAGACTCAATCCCGTTATAAGGGCTTCGTATTCTATTTAATTATTAGAGACATAAAAGTTAAAACTAAAGGTATAATCCACATCATCCCCGTTGGGGGGCCTTGCTTCACTACCTTTGGTGCTTGATGAGCCCTCTACAAGTAGTTATCACATTGTTGGCTCTTTAGATCCAAGAAATTATCGGTGGTGTGGCCATGTAGGCATTCTTTGTTAAGTTGCCTCATTTCATCAAGTTTTTAAATTTGTTCTTTAGGCACATGCAATGACCATGATCTTTTTATAATTCGCATTACTTGCTCTTGTACCTTATGTTAGGTGGCACCTTTAATTTCCTATGCCACTTGAGGTCACTACTTCCTAAGATTTCTTCGAGGATATGGTGGATGCCCTTAGTGAGCGGAGTATGTTCATTGAATCTCTGCAGATTGTCATATTTGTTACTCTTAAACTTTTCCTTCTTATCTGATCTCTTGCCAGTGTTAAAATTTTCATTGCTATACTCCTTTACTGCCATTGGCTCCTTGACATTCATAATGTTGCCTGCCTTAGTTAGGAGCTCGACCATTATGTTCGGTGTCTTTTTATCTAGATCTAGGTATAGGTTCCCCAATAGCAAATCTCTCATAATGGTCATGATCGCAATCTTCTCATTATAATCAAACCACCTCAAGCTTCTCGGTATTCTAGCATGTGATGAAATCCCCTATCATTTCAATCGCTTTTTAGCGAACACTTAACAAGTGATCCACCTTCTTGCCTAGTCTTATACCAAAACAAAAATTATTACCAAATGGATCGAATTACTTCTTGAAGTTTAAGATCTTCCCTCCAGGCAAGTTATTATACCAAAATCAAGCCAACCCAGAGATAGTAATAGAGAAGATCTTGCAACGCATCTTGTACATAATAGAATAGTATCTAATGCTTCTTGGTATTGTTCCACGTGTAATATTGTATATGATTTCCCATCATAATTGTGGGTGATAATAGGTGGCTTGAATTTCTCGGGTGTCAGATAACCCACTACTGTAGTTGTGAATAGTGATCCTTGAATAAACCCCCTCTGCAAAGAGTTCTTCATCTTATTAATTTCACCCAGACATTCTTACAGGGTTATTCTTCTTTCTCGCCCTTCACCGTGACTGTCTTTTCTGCTCGGCCTTGGGTTTTACTAGATCTCTCTTTCTTATAAGTCTTCTCAGATCTAGCCATTACTCACACACTTGGCCTTAACTTAGATGAGCACTCAAACCTTGTCTTCTCAATTCTTCTAGATTCCTCTATGTACTCCCTTGACTCTTTTTTTTCTTCATGCTGGTGTGTCCTTACTACTTTTGGTCCTAGCCGATCAAATGCAGAACCCCAATTTATCCTCTTTATAAAACTTATACACTCTACAGAGTAGGTTTGTTCATCGTCATATCTAGTGGATCTAATGTTAGATATTTCACTCTGGACGGTAGGATCCATTAACTCATCCTGATCCAGAGTATTTGTAACTACTACCCTCTCTTTACGAGTCTAATTCCATTTTCTCAGGCATATCAGTTGCTCTATCGTATTGAGATTTCTTATTGTCCATGTATAGGGAAAGAGGTGGAATTTCACACCTCCTATAAAAAATTTCACCCATAATGGGGTAATTGGGTTTGGGCCTTATCTGCTTGTCCAAGAAACTTTTTATTAACTCCCTCAAACTCTCTTTCATAGCTTTTTAGCCTATATCCAGGCTTTGAAAAATTCCTTATGGATTTCCCATTCCAAAAATCTCGTCAGTGGTTTGAATTCATTTTGAGCTCACTCTTGACTTTGACAGCATAACTGTAAGGTAAAAATATTTTGATCCCGATAAATTGTGCGTGTGTGTGCGCGCTATGTATAGGCAATTGGAAGAGAAAGAATAAAGATAGACATTTATCATGCCTCTATGGTTAGTCAGGAAATTTATATGCTAGTGAGAGAACAATAATAAAGGTAGTTATGGGTATATTGGGGGAATATTTGCATATACCCCCATGTATTGTGCACTACTGACAACATCCAATCATAGAGTACATGATTACATTGACGAAGTTAAATAACGATGTTATCTTACTTTTACTCAAAGTGGTTAAGTAAATTCTTTAAAATATTAGAGTCGACCTGATTGCCTAGGTCAGCAGTATTTTTATCTAAGCTAACCTCATTCTGAAGGTGATGAGTGCAAATGTTCTCTTCTCATTGTTCCATGAGACGAAGCATATTCCTAATATAACATGAAATTCCAAGGGGATACAATTACCGATAACTCAATGGTAGGCTAATGGATGTCTCTTTCATTCCTTTGGCATCGGTCGCACATTTTGAAGTATTATTTAGCATCCTTTTTCATTATTAGTTAGTAGTAACCCCGTGTTAGTATCCTATGGGCCAAGCTTCTCTTTCAGGGGTGTCCTCCAGGCCAAAATTCTCTTTTCAACGTGTCTTCCACTGTCACCTTCATTAATTCTTGTTAGGATGGTCATTCCCTATATGGGATAAAAGCAATATAGGATAGGTCGGTTATATTCTCTTTGGTATAAACCCCCTTCGTACATTAGGTATGTCTTAGTCTTAACTCGCAACTTTCTTTCCTCTAACTGATCATTTGGATGGATCCTTTATTTTATGAACTGTATGTATTTATCCAACCATCTAGGTCCTTGTTCTGCAATATTAACTGCATGTACTTCCTTAGTGTGAATACTATATCGATCCAAGATTTCCACAAGTGGATTTCTTGGTCCGTCGATGCCTACCTGGCTAGGTGGTAAGCCTTAGTGTTATCATCTCTTAAAATGTCCTGGATAATGAACCTCTCAACCTTCTTTGTTACCTCCTAGAGCTATTTTAAGTTGGCCATCATGTTCTTCCTTTTGGCCTCATACTCACCCATCACCCGCTAGACGACAACGTTGGAGTTGATAAAGAATTACACTTAGTCGGCCTTGAGAGATATAATTAGTTTTTCTCCAACCATCGTGATTTATACTCATATTTGTTATTGTAAGCTTTGAAGTTGAACCTCTATTCGTACTTCACGCTTTGGGTGTCTCCACTATTATTTATGTTCCATAACCCTTTCTATTGCAAGATACATCCATGTATCCTGCCCATATCTACTATCGTTTACTGATTTATTGGGGGCATTCTTCCCTTCATTATTGACAGACTCTAATATAAAATTAGTGATGTATTTCCCTTAATTTCCACTCTGGACTTATATTGTATGTCTAATGTGATAGATCCCCCGATTATCTCATTAATCATTTGAAGACCTCCGACTTGTCGATGTCTTGTCTTAGTGGGTAGTCGGGTGGGACAATAATGAAATAGGCTTGGAAATACGGCCTTAACTTTCTGTCTACCACTATCAACATAAAAACTATCTTCTCCAACATCAAGTATCTTGATTCCAGTAGACTTATCACTGAACCTCCTCCTCATATTATATCAGGAATGAACTGATTGCCAATTGAGAAATGATGAAGTAAAGGCATAATTCTTGTCTAGCTATCGACTTTGATAGTAGAGGGCCATATGTTAGGTAGGACTTTAGGTCTTAGAATGCTTGTTCACACTTGTCTGTCCCAATGAAAGCCTTATTCAGAGTTCAAAACAAAAAAATGCATATGTCCTTTGCTTTGCTCATGAGCCTATTTAGTGCTGCTGACTTCGTTGTTCATAATTAGACTTCCTTCACAGTTTTTAGGCTTCTCATATTCAGTATTTCTTGGATCTTTTGGGGTTACATTTTATCCCCCTCTGAGTCACCATAAATTCTAGAAATTTCCCTGACACAACTCCGAAGGCGCATTTCTCAGGGTTCAACTACAATTTGTATCGATAAATTTTTTAAATGTCCCCTCCAAGTTGGTTAAGCGATCCTCCCCTTTAAGTATTTTCACCATCGTATCATCCATGTATACCTCCATGGTCTTCCCTATTTGGTCCTTAAATAACCGATCTATTAGACTTTGGTAGGTGGCTCATGTATTTTTTAAGCCGAATGGCATCACTCGATAATAATACATTCCCTTGTTTCTTACGAATGAGGTTTTATGCTCATTAGGTTAGTGAATTAAAATCTAATTAAACCCATAATACGCGTCCATGAATGGTAGGTCTAATCCACAACTGTGGCATCCACAAGCTCTTCAATCCTTCGCATAAGGTATTTCCTTTGGACATGCTTCATTCAGATATGACTAAATCAACACATAATCTCCCATTTTTGTTTAGTTTTTGGACCATTACAATGTTTGATAGCCATTATAGATACTTGACGTCCTGCATATAACCTGCCTTAACTAATTTACCCACCTCAACATGCATGTATTGGTTCCTCTCATGGGTAAATTACCTTTTATTCAACCTCACCATTCGGCTAATTGTGTCCCCATTCAGCTGATGAGTCATCACTGAGGCATCTATGCCTGGAATATCGTCGTGGCTCCACACGAATATCTCGTGGTATCTTTTCAGTAATAAAACCAATTATTCTTTCTTTTTAATGGTCAATGATGATCCCACATATACCACCCTCTCCGAATAATTCTCATATAGAGAAATTGGGATCAGGTATTGGGTTGGAGATTCCATGGTCAGTTTTTCTCTTCATTTTAACCCATTAATGTTGAAAGTCTCCCTCTTCCTTTTCTTCTTCTTCTTCTTCTTCTTCTTCTTCTTCTTCTTCTTCTTCTTCTTCTTCTTCTTCTTCTTCTTCTTCTTCTTCTTCTTCTTCTTCTTCTTCTTCTTCTTCAAGGATAAAAGTAAAAACTCCTAGCTCGTGATTGGCTTCTACACACTGTTCTTGTCCCATTCGGTGTTAGGAGCCAAATGGTGAGGAATTTGATAAATAAGACCATGTCAAGTCTACTGAGGGTAGTTCACCCGATCAACACATTGTAAGCTAATGGAGATATTACGACCTTGAATTCCACCTTTAGAGTGGTGGACTTTGGACCCTTTATGATTGTAAATAGGAGCTCAATAGCCCCTTCAGGATATACGTGCTCCCCCAAAACCCTAATAGTGTTTCGTTCATAAGTTTCAACTAGATTCATCGGATCGTAGCACTCAAAATAAGTGATGTCCATCAAACTCCTCGTGTCCACCTTGATTCTTTCGATTGTCCAGTTAGAGATCTCAGTTGTGACCAAAAGTTTATCGTCGTGGGTATTGATAAGATCTTGATATTCCTTTGGTGTGAAGGTGATATCCTCTAAATCTTTGGTTGGTTTCCTCATCCGTACTTCCATCAATTCTCTTTTCTAGCTTCGATACCTCGGCGAGTCAATGTTAATTCTCTTTCGGACGCATATCAGAGTTTTTTTATAATGAGGGCCTAGGTAATAATGTTTTTCCTAAAAGAAAATCAACTTAACTAAGTATATAAAAGAATAAAGTTCAGGGCCTTAACAAAAATATAAGAAGTTTTCCACATTATGGTTACATGAACTTCGTTTTACACACAACTAATTTATTCTATAAAGGGTGGAAATGGTAAGATGATACTATTGGTTATATTTGATCTTGTAATAATAGTCTTTTATATCTATTGGCACAATATGTAAATATTTATACTCGAATTGTTAAAGGTTGTCTTCTTAAATTTGACTAATACAAAGTTGATGATAACATAACCGTAAATCATGTTTCTATAAAATAATTAGGATTCTCGTAATTGATCAAAAATTCCTTATCGTAAGCAAAGGATAGATATTCTTATTAGTCACTTGATTTAGTATATGATAGTTGATATATAATCGAAATGCTCCAGCCTTGGCCTTCTCAATAAAAATTTGAAATCTTGAAGGAGATGTATTAGTCAAATAAGGGTTTCCTCGAATTATCTGCCAATTTTGGTTCGAGGTTTCCTTAATTATAAGTGTGCTATACGGTAAGACAAGGATAATTATTTTTGACGTTGGGAACATATCAAATTATAACTATTTAAAATAGCTCAAAGAATTCTAAGGAATTTCAGACATTACTAATTTTTGATGTCAGTGGATGCGAACAAAGTTTGATGATAAAATGCCCCTTTCGATAATTAAATCTAATTCCTTTTATATCTAAAGCTACCAAGTCTACTATAAGAATTACAAATCTAATTTTTGTGGTACGGTGTTTACAAATAAGTTAGTTACGCTTGTTTCCCCTATTGGAAATCTCTATACTACTAAAAAATGCTTTACAAGCATTTAAGACTCCTAATCAACTACACTATCCACATATGATTGCAACTTATTCCCCCTGCCCACGTCATATGCGTGCCATATGCCTATGCCGTTCATTTCTTCTATCCCTTTCGTTTCTTTAGACCTATCCCTCTTCCAACCTTTCCCATTCTCTCTATTTTTATATATAATTAGAACGTCGCACCTTGCCCCTTCATTTCTTCTGTCCAAATCGCTAATAATTGATTGATGGTATATACCCTGGGTCTAGGGACTAAAACCTCAACAATGGCATCAATGGCGATCTTAACTCGATGGCGTGCATTCATAAAAACCCTAAACCTCGACTCCATGGGTGTTCCCATCCGATTCACACAAAATGAGCAATGATAAATAAGACCCCAACTCCTTTGCTAAATTTCACATCGTATAGCCCCTTCATAACCTAGAATCCAATTGGGCCATCGATGCCACCAAAAACCTGAAACAATATCTTTTGAAAATTTTCTCTGGTGTTAACACTGGACAAGACGACTCCCACCTTTTCATAAATTTCGTAAAATATTGGTGTCTTTACGTGGGTACATGTAACTACTCTATTGCTTCAAGGTTCCATTCAAGTGCAAAGGTAGAATATCTCTATTATTTTGTTTTACATGATTTGGATTTCATTTCCCAAAAGAGGTTTGATTTTTGTTGAGATATATCCCTTCTATCATGGTTTAACACTCACATATAAATTAAAGCTCCCTTAAGATTAGCTCCCCTACATTTTCTTTTATTCTTTGAAAGGTGAATAGTGAATTTCATTATGATAAGAAGACCCCAGATCATCCGATTATTTATTTTAAATATTTTGTATCCCATTTCTAATTTGGTGGATATGAACTGAGACACATTTATCCCAATATTTCAATTTTAATTAAAAAAAATAAAATGAGTTATATCAGTTCATATCAAGCGGATTCATAGTGTAGAGGGGGCTTGAAGGTAATCTCGAGATTAGGAACAAATTTCCAATTAGCAACAGTGTTCGAGATTAAGCAACCGAGGCAGCTCAAGCGCGGCAACTCAGCGAGGCAGCTTGGCGCGACAGCTCATATTTTAGCTTGTTGTATTAGTCATATCGTATTTTCATTATTAATGACTGTAAGCTTTAACGGTTGTAATGACGTAACGATAATAACAAAAGAGTTTGTATGAGGTCAAAGGGTACTCGCGAGAGACCAGGCTTGGCAGGGCCTGGGAGAGCTTTCATGCTCTATCGAATGACCTCACTGTGGGAACTTTAGAGGGACCTGGTTTGGAGGATTGAGAAGTAAGGCACCGTTGGGGTTTATCCTAACCATCTTAGATACACCTAGTAAAACACCGAAGGACCCTGACCGTGGAACCTCAAGCGGAGTAGCTTGGAGTTCCATCGGGCGTTGAGTCATGAACCAAGTAGCCCTCCACTTAATGTCACATCTGCTATAGGTGATGTCAGTAGCCAGCTAAACAATGTCAGACCTGCACTTGAGTAAACCACTGTGGTATTTGGGGCTGTCAGGCAGTTGGTGAGCCACCTCTGCGACAACAGCCCCCTGACACACAGTGGTTAGGCAAAAGGCATGTCTTGGCATTTAATGTTTATGACGTGGAGACAACTAGTGCATCAGACATTTAATGTTGTGACATAAAGTATGAGGGATGTCTTTCATGGTCTTTAATGACTGAGTTGCCTCGGGGGTGGCGTGGGGGGCTATTTAAGGACCCCAACCACCTCTGAGGAGAGGATGATCTTTTTGGAGAGTTGAAAAGAGTTATTGCAAACCAAAGAGTTCACTCACTCACCATTGTCATTTATTACGAAGCTTTTAATACTTGACAGAGATTCCTGAGGGTGTTTTGTGTGTTTCTACCTGCCCACCAAGGTGTATCTAGGGTGCTTACTTCTCTCTCCCTCTAGCTAAGCCACTTCTAAAGTTCATTATTATTCCCTGAGTTATACACGAGAGACTCTGTGAGTTTAAGCTGAGTTTACCTTCACTAGGTTCATGTTTATATGTTATATCATTGATCCTAAGCTTTGACCAACTGACTTATCAGTACCATATTCAATAGGGGTTACGCCTCCATATATATAATCTAAAGTACCCTCCTACATTTGGCGACTCTGCTGGGGAGGCCTCCTTCTAGATAAGGAGTATGGCGCAAGATAATGCTACTCGAAGACTTAATTTCGATGACATTCAGCATAATGAAGAACAGGCTGCGAGGGAGAAGGAGGCCCTAAGAGATGGGGCTCCTCGAGTAGAGGCACCACTGGCTCCAACAACGATAGGCGTCCCGGGGGCTACACAACCTTCCACGAGCGCGGGGTTGGGACCTGCCCAGATGGCGCTCCTCATGAGCAAATTTTATGAGTTTTTGCAAACCCCAGTAGCTTCAACTATGCTGGGAGGATTGGAGGCTAACGCTTTCATAACACTAGGAGTGGCCCTAGGGGCCCCACCAGGGGCAGGTATTACAGGAGCGGTCCCAGCAAGTGTACCCTCTGTTATGAACCCAACTGTGGGCGGCTCAGGAGTTTCAACGGCACTACCAATAACGTTCGCTCCGGTTGCAACGAGCGCTCAACCGTCGACCCCGTTGCAGGTGGCCCCAGTAGCCTCGCCCTTGGAAGAGATGAGAAAAGAGATGCAGAAGGAGATGCTGAAGTTCATGCAGGCTTCCTCGCAGGCTGTGGGCGAGGTGGCTTCGGTCTACGATGACTTTCGAACACCTTACCCCCAGGAGTACAACAACGAACCCTACCCGAAAGACTATATTCCTCCCACCTTTGAAAAATACTCAGGGAAGGGTGGGAACCCGAAGGAACACATTAAGCGTTTCATTGAACACCTGGGAGCGCACTGCAATGACAAAAATCTTAGACTGAAGGAGTTCTCCAAATCCCTGACTGATAAAGCATACACTTGGTACTCTCATCTGCCTCCCAATAGTGTCTCCACGTGGGAGGAGATGCATGTATTGTTTGTCCGAAAGTTCTTCTTGGCAGAAGATGAGTTCACCCTAACCCAGCTTGGCAGGGAGAGGCAAAGGCCAGGAGAAGAGGTAGTTGCCTATATTCGAAGGTTTAGGGAAAGGTCCCTCGATGTGAGGGAAGAAGCTAAGGAGGCCAGGTTACTACAAATTTATGCTGAGGGATTACTTCCTGAGTATATCTGTCACCTGATCAATGAGACACGCGAGGGAACATTTTCAGCATTGTTAAAATCCACAAGAAATATATCTTTGGTGGTGCGACCTAGCCCGATAGTAGCTCCCATGGTGTTCAGACAGCCGATACAACCCATTGGAGGAAGGTCTCAGGCCCCACGTGTGGAATATATAGAGAGGGAAGATGAGGGCAAGGCCCAGAGGAAGGACAACAAAAGAAAGTTCGGAAGAGATAGAGAAGACCCGCCACCGTTGCCTTATACGGTGGAGGAGGCTGTGAGTTGCTATAACGCAATGATCCAAGGCGGAATGGTTTACGAACCAAAAGGTGTCCCGGCGGAAGAGCCCGACGCGGCAACTAGGGCCAATCCCAAATATTGTCAGGTTCATCGAAAGGTCCAGCATCCAACAGAAAGCTACTTCACGCTGCGAAGAATCATCGACAAGTACATGAAGGCGGGAACATTACAAATCCCCCCGCAGAACGTTAACAATAACCCACTCCCGACACATGGGGCCAATGTTGTAACGGCCTACGATAAGGAGGCATAACGGGAGGGGGTAGGGGCAACAATGGAGTTCGATAGGGCACTGGAGCATCGCACTAGGGGAATGGCTAACGTAGTTCTGGATTATGATGAAGCAAGTTCTAGGGACGTAGAAGACGCCTACAGCGTTGAGGGTGAGGAAACGGACCCAGTCGTAGAGTATAGCGCAGTTTCAAAATCTCCAAAGTTCACTTGGTTCTTCGACCAAGTGGGAATCCCAAAAGAGTGCAGAATGGAGATAACTCAGGCGATCTTGGATATTGCAAGAAGAAATGCAGTCCCCTCACTAAGGTGGAGGGGACCCATGGCTAGGCTAGTAAAGAAGTTCCTATCAGAGGTAACGTTCAGCGATGCGGATAGAGCTGTAAGGTTCCCCCACAATAGGCCTCTGTATGTAACCGCGAGTGTTAACGGGGTTACCTTTGCCAGGACTCTTATGGACGGGGGTGCTTCCATCAACATTATGCCGATCAACTCCTTCCACGCGGCTAATATTCCGGAAGAAAGATTGGTTGCCATGCCCTTGGTAATCTTGGGCTACGATAATCAATCTTCCAAATCCATCGGGTATGTAAACATGGGAATAGTGATGGGAAATCTGAGTTCCCATATCAAATTCCATGTAATAGAAAGCGCAACTTCCTATCATTTTTTAATAGGGAGAGTATGGATGCATAACCAAGGGTTAGTTCCCTCGACGTACCATCAATGTGCTAAGGAGAATATCAAGGGGACAGAAGTAACTATTAGGGCAACTAAAAGGACTTTCGCTATCGAAGAAGCACACTTGGTGGATGCAGCCTTCTATACAGAGCTCGAAGAGGACGTGCGGGTCCTAACAAGGAGAATGGAGGGAACATGGGTCCCATAGATTAGAGAAAGAATGGGATCTTTAAATGAGAGTGGCGAAGGGAAGAGGATCGAGGAAGGTCTCGAAGTAACTCAAAGAAAAGATGAGACCCAGGACAGACCCAGGCGAGCACGAGGCCCAACGACAAAGCGTGTTAAGTCATTTTTCAGGGGAAAGGATCGCTGAGGCTTCCAGATAAAGGAAGAGAAAAGCCGTAGCAACAGCTACCAGCAGGCAATGCAAGAAGATTGTTACTGAAGAGGGAAAAGTGGTGTACCGCTTGTAATGGTGTGGACGGGCGGCCGAAAAGACTGACAATGAGGTTGACCCGATATATGAGTGTTTTTTAGTGGATCAACGGGGGCAGTGTATGGTGATAGATAACTCCAGCATACAAGAGTTCATATAAGATGTCGCCGAAGAGCCAGACTACATGGCAGACCAACCAAGGCCCCAGGCACAAGAGTTGGAGAAACTAAACATAGCAGGAGAAGGAGAAGACCCAAGGCCTATCTTCCTCTCGAGAGATCTTGTTAAGGAGAAACAAAAATCCTTGGTTGACCTGATTCGGGAGTTCATTGATGTCTTCGCATGGAAGTACACTGAAATGGAAGGGCTGGATGAGGAAGTGAGCTGCCACAAGTTGAACGTGATCCCTTCGGCTATTCCAGTAAAGCAGGCAACAAGAACTTACAAGCCTGAAATAGATTTAAAGATTAAAGAAGAGGTCCAACGCTTATTAGCGGCAGGATTTATCAAGCCTATACAACATCCCCTCTGGCTATCTAGCATTGTGCCAGTAGGGAAGAAAGATAAAAATCAAATAAGGATCTGCGTGGATTTCAGAGACTTGAATAGGGCTTGCCCCAAGGATGAGTTTCCCCTACCCTCCATCGACAGTTTGATAGATGCCACGGCTGGTCATGAGATGTATAGCTTCATGGATGGATATGTGGGATACAACCAGATCAAGATGGACCCCTCTGACGCAGAGAAAACAACATTCAGAACGCCGTTGGGCAACTTCATGTACAAAGTAATGCCGTTTGGACTCAAGAACGCCGGGGCTACGTACCAAAGAACAATGATGGTCATTTTTCATGACTTGTTCCACAAATTTGTGGAATTATACGTAGACGACTTGGTCATCAAATCAAAGAAAGAGGAGTCCCATCTGAACGACTTAAGGAAGGTATTTGCTCAGTGCAGGAGGTACAAGTTAAGGATGAACCCGTTAAAGCGTGTCTTCGGAGTAACAAGTGGTAAGTTCTTAGGCTTCGTGGTTAATCGACAAGGGGTACAGATGGACCAGGATAAACAACGGGCAATCTTGGAGATGCCATGTCCAAAAACGGCGAAGGAGCTGAAAATCTTTCTCGGTAAAGTCTCCTACCTCAGGAGATTTGTGCCTGGATTGGCCGAAATAACACACCCACTGATGCAGTTGCTGCGAAGGAACACGAAGTTCAGATGGGAAGAGGTTCACCAGAAGTCCCTGGTTGGGTTGAAGAAGCTGCTCGTATCACCACAAATCATGGTTCCTCCCCAGGAGGGAGCTCCGTTGCAGCTATACCTCACATCCAGCACGAGGTCCGTTGGAGCTCTGCTAGCACAAGAAGTAGACGGGAAAGAACGGCCGGTTTACTGCCTCAGCAGAATTATACATGGGCCAGAAATTAGATATACTAGCTTAGAAAGGCATTGTTTAGCCCTGGTCTTTGTAGCACAAAAACTTAGGCACTATATGCTGTCTTCTACCATTCATATTGTAACTAAATGTGACCCAATTAGGTATTTGCTCGCAAAGACTATATTGATTGGTAGGGAAGCTAGATGGTTCCTCATTCTCTCTGAATATGACTTAAAATGCGTGGTCCCTCGCACAATCAAAAGCCAGGCGTATGCTGACTTATTGGCTATCTTCCATTCAGGAACCTTTGAGCCACCTAGGGAAGACATTCCAGGAGATGATCTGCAGGCCAATTACCTGGATACAACTGAGGAGGAATGGACGATGCAGTTCGACGAATCTTTGGCAGAAAAGAAGGGAGGAGCAGGGGTTGTTCTTTCAAAAGGGATGGAAGAGATTTGCCTTTCCTACAAACTAGATTTCCCTTGCTCTAATAATGAAGCAGAGTACGAGGCATTGGTACTAGGGCTTCTAGAGGCTCTTCGGAGGGGAATCCATTCACTCTGCATTAAGGGTGACTCGAACTTGGTAATTCAGCAGGTAAACGGAGAATATGCGTTGAAACACATGAGCCTGGCGCCCTATAGAGCCATCATTCAAAGGCTCCTCAACCAGTTCCATCGGACCAAGATCAGGAGACATCCTAGAACGATGAACCGCCATCCCGACGCCTATGCCACTATTGCCCAGAAGATGATAATGAAAACCAATGAGACTACAGTTGTGATCCAACGAAGAACAACCCCTTCGGTAGTACAGTCAATACTACCAATGGAAGAAGAAGTGGGTTGGAGAAGGGATATTAAGAAACAACTAGAGTCTGGTGAGGGGGCGATGGGGCTAAGGGAGTTGGACCAATATTTTACGTGCCAGGGAAATCTCTATTTCAGAAATATAGGAGGATGGTTGTCAAGATGCGTCAGCCCAGAGGAGGCCGAGCAAATATTGAGGAAAACGCATGAGGAGCACTGCGAAACGACTGAGATACCTCTATATAGGAGAATTCAAAGGGAGGGGTATTTCTAGCCTAGAATGAAGCAAGATGCGGCAGAGTTACAACGGAAATGCAACAAGTCTCAGCTATTCTTCGAAGCAGCTAAATGCCATTTTATTGAAGCTCAAACGGACTGGAGGCAGCCCTACATCGACTTCATTCAGGGGGGTTGTCCCAACGGAGAAAATAGATGCAATGGGTCTGAGACGAAGGGCTCCCAGGTTCTACGTCCAGGAAGGGCAGCTTTATCGAAAGGGGTACTTTAACAGGCCCTTGCGATGTGTCACGAAAGAAAAAGCAGTGGAGGTCCTCAAAGAAGCGCACGATCCAGCACATATAGGAGGAACCAAGCAGTATGATCAGTTGATGACATTGGGGTATTATTGACCAACAATGGAGAAAGACTCTGCGGAGTTTTTTCGAAAATGCAAGGCTTGCCAACTTCATGGGAATATGATCCATGCCCCATCGGCAGACTTGCACTCTCTATCAACGCCCTATCCATTTCATACTTGGGCGTTCGACCTAGTAGGGTAAATCCACCTCTCTTCAAGAGGCAAGATATGGATACTGGTAGCAACAGAATGTTTCACAAAATGGGTAGAGGCAATACCACTCAAACGGGCAACGGCTGGGGTGGTGAGAAACTTCATCAGAGAATACGTCATTTGCCATTTTGGGATCCCAAAAGTAATTCTCTCGGATAATGGGACCCCCTTCGTCAATTCTGAAGTAACAATGCTCACGGATAAGTACTCCATTGTTCATCACACTTCAATGGTGGCATACCCAAAGGGAAATGGCCAGGCCGAAGCAACTAACAAAAACCTGATTAATATTTTGGCCAAAATGATGGAAGACTTTTCGGGGGCATGGGATGACAAGATACCAGCTGTCTTGTGGGCCTATCGAACAACCAAGCGAAAACCCACAGGATACACGCCGTTCTCTCTTGTTTATGGCGCTGAGGCAATCCTCCCAGTAGAATTGGAAGTTCCCTCTGCTCGTTACGCCTTGAGAAGTAGCATGCTCCCTCATCGTAGACATGTAAAGCTGGAAGCGTTGGATGAGCACAGAGATAACTCGATGCAACACTTTCAAATATATACGAAACAACTCTCCAGGGCATATGACAACTTGGTAAGACCAAGGAAGTTCGTGGAAGGAGACCTCGTATTGAAAGCGGCAGTGAATCACATCAGGGGACTTCCTCTACCAAAGTTCGCAGCCAACTGGGAGGGACCTTTCGTTGTGAAGGAAGCTCATGACTCAGGTTATTGCTTAATTTCGAAGATAGAAGAAGACAAGCCATTCAAGATTAACAATAAGTGGCTGAAGGTTTATCATGTGTAAACAACCAAGTTTGAACTAATGTTATGACTAGCTATCGTTATAAATATACACGTTTTCGGTGACATTTTTAGCATAATGGAAGAATTGCAGAAATACAAAACTCTATAGCATACAACAACAGTCACAACATACGAAGGGATTGAAAAGTATATGTTCTTCATTCATAAACAATAGAGCATTACAAAATTTCTTTTGGGAGCTATTGCCCAAGAATTACATAGATAAAAGCAGTAAAGGATCTGTCTACAAGAAGTAACTAGTCTAAAAGAAAAGATAAATCTGAGGAAGAGAAAAAATCTCCAGGTAGGCCCGAAGAAGCTGCTGTGAAAGACTGTTGGGCGTTAATAGAAACCTCCAGCCTCGTTTTCACTTGCGTACGTTCGATCAGGAGTCTCTCACGCTTCAGTTTGGCCAGGCACAAAGCTTCTTCGGCATCCTTCACCTCTTGATCCACTTCTTCCAAAAGAGGTGCCAATGCGACTAACCTAGCTTCCTCAGCTTGCTGGTCCTCCTGGTGCTTTCGTAACACTTTCCTCTGGACGATCAGTTGCTGGTTCTTCAAGGTCTTCAGATACGTTATAAGCCAGTCAAAACGGAAACCATCACGTCCCAACTCCTTCAGAAAACCCAGAAATTGGTTAAGAAGGGATCTGGTAACACTTGCAGTGGGGGTGCTGGCAATTTCAGCAACAACGATCGCCATGCCTTGCAGTCTGTGACTCATCACATGAATATTGGAGCGCAGGCAATCTGGTGTGAAGGTCTCAGGGTGGCGATTCACCAGTTGCTCGATCACCAAGCGATGGTTGACAGGCATTTGAGGAGACTGCCGAAGCACCATTAGGTAGAACGCATGAGGAGCCAGGTCGGGAAGAGGCACTTCGCACCCAGATTCTCTCTCGGTTGCAGCACCAGTCGTAGAACTTTGATCATCATGAATAGAATTTTCCGAAACATCAATTTCTTGGAAGGGAGAGCCTACAGGTGAGAGAACTGGGGGCGAATTTTCCCGAGCAACTTGAAAAGAAGTAGCCCACATGATTAAATTATGACAAAAAAACTTAACAAGTGTTTTCGTTGTTAAGTCACCGTTATAAGGCGAAGTTTATGAAAAACTTAACAAGTGTTTTCGTTGTTAAGTCACCGTTATAAGGTGGAGTTTATGAAAAACTTAACAAGTGTTTCCGTTGTTAAGTCACCGTTATAAGGTGGAGTTTATGAAAAACTTAACAAGTGTTTTCATTGTTAAGTCACCGTTATAAGGTGGAGTTTATGAAAAACTTAACAAGTGTTTTCGTTGTTAAGTCACCGTTACAAGGTGGAGTTTATGAAAAACTTAACAAGTGTTTTCGTTGTTAAGTCACCGTTATAAGGTGGAGCTTATGAAAAAAAACTTAACAAGTGTTTTCGTTGTTAAGTCACCATTATAAGGTGAAGTTTATGAAAAACTTAACAAGTGTTTTCGTTGTTAAGTCACCGTTACAAGGTGAAGTTTATGGAAAACTTAACAAGTGTTTTCGTTGTTAAGTCACCGTTATAAGTCGGAGTTTATGAAAAAAACTTAGCAAGTGTTTCCATTGTTAAGTCATCGTTATAAGGTAAAGTTTAAGAAAAATCTTATGAAAAATCATAAGATGGAGATTACGGAAAATCCTAACAAAAGTTAGCAAGAAAAATATACCTCAGTCACAATGGGGGCATATGAGGTAGCCACAGGGACAGGAACCGTTGGGGGAGAGATTACTGCCCGAGAAGCCATAACGGGGTCCCTGGACGCAGAAGCCTCCACGTTTGGCAAAACTCTTGGCAAAACTCTTTCACTCGTATAGGACACAAGGGCCAACATACGAGGTTCATCATGCGAAGATACTGAGCCCTCAAACAAAGCCACATCAGGAGGGGGCGTAAACGCACCAACCTGGTCCCTCACTGCAGGAGTTGGTGCAAGATTCGGAGAAAACTGTGCACAAAGCCAAGTGTTAGAAAAGAAGAATGGGCACAGAAAATATAAAGAAATACTCCCGAGTGTTACTTACCTCAGTTATGATACTAAAAAGAGGAATGGCAGTCAGAGGTCTCATCAGCGTTGTCGGAAGAAGAATGCTTGCCAACAATGAAGATGTTTCAACCCGGGGTACCTGAAATATATCAGAATTCAGAAAGCTAAATAAGAAAGGAGTGGGACCGGAAAGACTACAACAAATATACTATAGAGGAAATCATACCTCGGGCTCACTTCCCAGAACAAGAACAACGGGGAGAGGAACCTCAGGTGAGGCCTGTAAATCAGCAGGGGCCTGTAGATCAGAAGGGGCCGAGGGTGCTATCTCGGATTGTGTTATTTCGGGTGGTGTTACCCCTTCAGGAGAGGAATCACCTCCCCCAACGACCGCCCTTACACGTTGACTGCCAGCACGTCGAGAATAGGTAAGCCCTGTCATGGGAGAACGGGGAGGAGTCACATCGGTATGAGGTGCGTCGAAGCGTCTCCCCACAAAAGGGCTTACGGGAGGGCTAGAGGGGTCTGGTCTTTCTATTTCAACTTCCTGCACCACAGTTGTAAAAAAAAAAGAAGAGAAGGAAAATTTTGTAAAAAGTAAAGACAGTCCTCCTTAAGCAAAAGGGAAATAATAACTAAATTAGGCATACATACCTCTGATTCATAAGGAGAGCGAGAAGGAACGACCACGGGTGAAGGAGGAGGAGTAACAGCAACAGATGGAGCAGGAGTGGAATGCACCTCAGGAGTCCATTTCCTCTGGGACTTGGTGCCCAGAGTCTTCTTCCTTGATCCTGCTGCGCCAGTACTGCCCCCTTTAGGAACCCTGGAACCCTTCCTCCTTCTAGCCGTTGGCTCTGAAGGATCCACCACCACCGTGGGGAAAGCAATGGAGGAAGGGACAACGACTGCATGCCGTTGATACTCGGCATTTATTCGGTCTAGTTCTGCTTGGGCCTCCCTCCTAACAGGCTCATCCATCTCAGCAGGCATGGGAGGTGGAACGGAGGCTATGGGAAGAGCCGCCACGGGAGTTTGAGGCTTCTGGCTCTTCGGCTTGGATGACCCACTCTTGGCCATTTTTGCCCTCTTGGCAGGTGGTGGAGAAGCCCCCTCGTGGGTAGTAGCTGCAGTAGGGGGCAGCCTTCTTTGGAACAGCAGGAGTTCTCGGCCTTGGCGTGGCAACTGGTACCATGGGGCAAAGTGGGGGAAGCTCGATAGGAGATGCTTTGTGGGTTGAACTTAGGGGGAATTCTATCCCAAGCACATAGTTGCCTTTTAGCCCCAACTCCAGGGCAGAAAATGAAGAAACGGGCGGATACACCGGATCTCCCTCAACGAACATAGCAATTTCAGCTAGTTGTTTCGGCCAATACTTCGTGGAAAACAAAGGGGTCACATCCCCATGTCTAGTAATACTGGGAATGATGACACGCCCAGCCATTGTTGAACATATACCCCACGCAGCAGTTGAAGAAAACAAGGAGCATGCCTCGCCAAAGGATACCTTGGGGTTTGACGACTGAAACACTGGACGTGGCACCCCCTGGTCAAACCCAAACTGACGGCTGCATCGGTTGGGATTATAATGCTCGCTCGTATATCCCCACTCGGTGTAGGAAGGCAGATATCCAGGAGAAAGCATAAGAACCACGGAAAGAGAGGGATCCTCAATGTCGGGGGAAGGGTCCTGTATCACTCTGGCATCATGATGAAAGAATTCACAAGTGTGATAAAAGGCCTCTTCCTGATAGGGCCTCATAACGAAATTCTCGAAACGGTCAATCACAGAAATCAACTCCTTTCGGCTTTGTCTCTTATGATAAGTGAAAGACCGAGGAGGCAATATTCTTTCACCCGAAGGAGGACTGTTGGGCTTGGCCGCCACGACAGGAAAACGAAAGTAGAGAAAGCTGGTCAGAAGAACGCTGTTGGCAAAATTGGCCAAGTTATAACGACCAATAGAGCGTTCCATGTCAAATAAAGCCATATCCAACCAGGTGTACAGGGATCCCAAGGCAATTGCAGCCAGGGGAAGCTTTATGCCTCGAGCTAAGCGAAGGGACAGGTTGATAAGGTCTCTTCGGGGCTAATCGTTGGGCTTGCTTGTCAAAAGGAAACGGGACAGAATTATAAGAATGTAAGCGGGAAGCTCTAACGGTGTACCTTGACCAGGGGCAGTTGATAAAGAACTGTCTTCACTAGAACTCTTGAAGAAATAATTGATCAAGGGAGAAAAAGTGGCTTTGTTAGAAGAACCGATGCAGCTTCGGCATATGCGATCCAACTCCAAACGATCTGCAGTCTCTCGAGCGTCAAGAGCCTCATCGGTGTAAGGATCATGGCCTGTTGCATCGAGGCCCAGGAGCTCGCACACGTCCTCCAGAGTTATAGTAAACTCACCCCAGGCAGCAATGAACGTATGAGTATCCACATTCCAGCGAGAGGCCAAGACAGGCAGGGCAGCGTTGTTCTTTGATAGAGTAAACTCACCAAACCATCTAGCCCGTTGAAGGCCGATCTTAGCAAGGACATCAACATAAGAACTCTGCATGTGAGAGTTCTAGGAAGCAAAGTGCGCGAGGGATCACCCGGGTGCTTCGAAATCAATATGGGACCTTGGGAAGTCCCCTCGCTCCAAGAGAAATCTGAGAGTTCCTTCTGGGGGCAGAAATCCCCACTTAGACACTTCTTCGTCCTCATCACCTAACAAAAGGGCGTCAAACTTGGAGGAAAAATAGACAGCCTTACAGGCAACAGCAAAGCCATCACCCTCCCCAAAAATGGGAGAGCAGCGGTAAAATCTCAGCTGCTCTTGGCGAGCAGCACCCGGGGCGGAGGCAGCAGTGGTGGCGGCAGACGGAACACTGGTGGCGGAAACGGTGGGTTTGCTTGAAGACGCCATGACAAACAATTAAGCTGTAACAGAGAAAGATTCGAGAGAAAATGGATTGGGAGCAAGAATGGAGACAGACGATCACAAGTGGTGGTATAGCAGACGAAGAATAAAGCTCTTGCAACAATGGAGTCTCTCTCTCTCTTTTTAAAAAAGAAACGACAGTCTGATGAAGAAGATAATAACGAAGTAAGGAAAAAACAAAGGAGAAGGTTCAAAGTATTTTGAATATGGCTGTTGAAAATTTCGAGTTTGGCATTTAGATTTCCCCACCCTCGCACGTGCACGACCGCCTGTAATCATTTCACATGAACACGTGGCATTTCGGGAAGCGCTTTGACAGTTGAAAAGACAACGCCACGTCATTAATGAAATGACGCATAGAGAACAGGAAGCGTTACCTTCTTCAACAAGCTTGAGTTTTTGGCGCCAATTTTTGTCAGACTTATCTAACAAAGCCCCAACGAAGAAGATGTCCCAACAGTTTTGCATAAAGGGAAAAGGCCTGAATCTTTTTTTTACACAAAGAAAAATCCATCAATTTGAGTCATTTTCGTGCAGACATTTCTTGTCCCAACAAATTTCTCCACGAGGGGGCAAATGTAGAGGGGGCTTGAAGGTAATCTCGAGATTAGGAACAAATTCCCAATTAGCAACAGTGTTCGAGATTAAGAAACCGAGACAGCTCAAGCGCGGCAACTCAGCGAGGCAGCTTAGCGCGACAGCTCATATTTTAGCTTGTTGTATTAGTCATATCGTATTTTCATTATTAATGACTGTAAGCTTTAACGGTTGTAATGACGTAACGATTATAACAAAAGAGTTTGTATGAGGTCAAACGGTACTCACGAGAGACCAGACTTGGCAGGGCCTGGGAGAGATTTCATGCTCTATCGAATGACCTCACTGTGGGAACTTTAGAGGGACCTGGTTTGGAGGATTGAGAAGTAAGGCACCGTTGGGGCTTGTCCTGACCATCTTAGATACACCTGGTAAAACACCGAAGGACCCTGACCGTGGAACCTCAAGCGGAGCAGCTTGGAGTTCCATCGGGCGTTGAGTCATGAACCAAGTATCCCTCCACTTAATGTCACATCTGCTATAGGTGATGTCAGTAGCCAGCTAAACAATGTCAGACCTGCACTTGAGTAAACCACCGTGGTATTTGGGATTGTCAGGCAGTTGGTGAGCCACCTCTGCGACAACAGCCCCCTGACACACAGTGGTTAGGCAAAAGGAATGTCTTGGCATTTAATGTTTATGACGTGGAGACAACTAGTGCATCAGGCATTTAATGTTGTGACATAAAGTGTGAGGGATGTCTTTCATGGTCTTTAATGACTGAGTTGCCTCGGGGGTGGCGTGGGGGGCTATTTAAGGACCCCAACCACCTCTGAGGAGAGGATGATCCTTTTGGAGAGTTGAAAAGAGTTATTGCAAACCAGAGAGTTCATTCACTCACCATTGTCATTTATTACGAAGCTTTTAATACTTGACAGAGATTCCTGAGGGTGTTTTGTGTGTTTCTACCTGCCCACCAAGGTGTATCTAGGGTGCTTACTTCTCTCTCCCTCTAGCTAAGCCACTTCTAAAGTTCATTATTATTCCCTGAGTTATACACGAGAGACTCTGTGAGTTTAAGCTGAGTTTACCTTCATTGGGTTCATGCTTATATGTTCTGTCATTGATCCTAAGCTTTGACCAACTGACTTATCAGTACCATATTCAATAGGGGTTACGCCTCCATATATATAATCTAAAGTACCCTCCTACACATAGTTATGAATAAGTATGGTGATTTAAAAATGTGTTTCTTATCATTTTGATTTGTGTTGTATTATAGTTGTTTTTCATATGTTTGTATGCCAACAAATTTGAGGAGAAGAAATAAATAGATTGTAACTTAATTGCAACAGACAGGTGCATTGGGGTAATCCTCCTTTGTTTATTTTATTTATTTATTTATTTTAATTACTTTAAAGTTGTTAATACTTGATAAACCAAAACTGAATGGGTGTGAAGTGAAGTTCAGGACTGTAGGAGAAGGGTGGTGATAGATGTTAAGCTTATGGATTCATTAGTTTTCACTATTATGAATTGTTTTATGTTTTTCCATATTCTAACGCCCAGTGTTGGTACAAACCTGGCAAAGGGAAATAGGGTGATTGGGATGTTAGTTAATTTTATTTTCTTTCCTTTGTTCTTACTGATGTTGTTAGTTGAAGGGATGTAAATAAGCCCCATGTTTATTTTTTCATATTTCCATATCTGGTAGGTTAATATGCATTTAATCCCCTCATTATGTATATAGTTTTTAAGAGTTTTCTGTTTAATTTCAAATTTGCGCAAACCAACATCGGAGGTGGAAATGTTTGTAATGAAAAGCTAATACCTATATATGATGGGAATCCTTATCTATACCAAGCTATTGTCCATGTCAACTAAGATAAGAGAAGATTTTTTTAATATCAAAATATTCTCCAAGTTTCAATTTACTTCCTGTGAATATGATTAATTTATTTTTTTGTTAGGAAAAAAAATTAAAACATGGAGCAGAACCAAATAGGCCTCCAAGCCCCAACTTAAGCTACGATCCTCTGTGTCAAAAACTGATTTGAAGCAACCATGAACATGTGCTCCGAATTCCACAAGGACTTGATGTTACAGGAAGAACATGCTAAACTGGTCGCATCTTCCATCAGAAGTATCGTGAATGGCAACTCCAACACCAATGGAAAGGAGCCAGCTGTTAGCGTATGTGCTGAACCAGAGGTCCTATTACCACACCCCTCTTGTGCATCGGGGCCCAAAGAGATTATCGAGAAGCCTATTATTCACCATTTTTTTATTTGTGGTTAAATAATTACGAGAGCCTATTATTTTTTACTGTTTTTTTTTACCAGAATAAATGAAGTAGTTAAGTTTTACTCTTTATTTTTCAAATAAATGTAGTTGAGTTTTAGTTCAATTTTGTATTTGTTGCGATTTTAATTAATATTGGTTTTTTAATGTTTTTGAAATGATATACGAATTATTGGATTTTCTATATTTATTTTGGATATTTTGATTTTCTTTAAAGCTTTTATAGTTGATATATATTTCACAACTATTTTTAAAAAAATTGAAAACTTTTGAGATAGAAGTATACTGATTTATGCGTGGTTAACTTTCATTAATTTGTGGCACAACATAATGTCAATAATGAGAAATCTTATGTGCGATACCGATTTAAATAGATGCACAAATTCCAATCATAAACTTATTTAATTAGTGTCAATTTATAAATCAAATCAATTCAGTCCTTAAATATAAATAACGACGTGCGTGCAAGTGTCAAACCAACATATGTAAAGTATGTGATACAAAGTTTAGGAAAAAATCCCCTCAGGGCAAAACCTATTTATTTCACTATAATTGTAAATCGCAACTTACACGGTTACAATGAAATACGGTTTGACACTTGAATACCCGTAGGCTTCGGTCAATGTCGTCAGCAATAAGTCCACACTCAGCGAACCTACATCAACCGCAGTCCAATCTTCAACCCAGGAACACCGTAACACTTCCTAATGACACGCAGTCATAAAACTCCGTAGAGACTCACTCCACAATAGAACGCAACCCTCGGTTGTAGAGATCTCCCCACAAAGTATGAACAATATCAAACTATGTTTTGGGTTCCACAAAACAACTCACACAAAAGCAATTGGGATTGTGAATTGAAAAACAAAAGTTATGAACCCTCAAATTATTGGAGAATAGTATAAAAACCTATTCTACGAAAACTAGTTTTTCTCCACCAGAAAATCGAGAAGTTTGACACCCTATTTATAATAAAAAATAAGATGGCGACGTGTCAGAACAAAGCACCTGTCGTTCGAACGAGATACGACATCGTTCGAGTGAGACAGGTTCTCGTTTGAACGAGAATGCTGTCGTTTGAACGATAGTCCCTCATCCCTTTGAAAAAAAAACTTTAAGTATTTTAAATAACTTGGAAACTTCAAAAAATAAAACTTCTCTCTGGATCAGAAAACATTTATCCAAAACTTTTATGATAAAATGTTTTTGAAAAATAAAAACCATTTATAAAATTTTTAAAAACCATTTTTAACTTTTATGGAAATATCCCAACACTTTTAATGTAAAATGTAAATGGAACTTTAAACACATTTTACCAAATTCATCCTTATTGGGCTTAAATGTTGAAGACTTCTTTGTAATTCATATTCGTCTCTTGTAGATGTAAGATTCTAAATCCTTTGACGACTAGCAGTAACTTGTAGCGGTATATGACATAATAAATTGTGACAGATAATGTCCTTACAAATCTCCCCTATGTCTATGTCGGTACAAAATAAAAAATACCCGAATTATTAATATCAAATGACCTATACAAATCTACCCTCCCATAAACTTAAACGTGGAAAAATAAATTGTCAAGTCTTCAAAATTTTCAACCGATGCTTCAACAATCAACTTTTCAAAGCTCCAAGCTTTTCTCATCAGGGTGTGCAATCCAAAAATCTTCAATTGTACCTACACATATGAAAAAAAGCAAATACCTCATGATGTATCGAGTTTGAAATGATAGAAGCATAAACATGAAAGCATAATCAAATCTCCCCATACTTAAACTCCCCCATAAAATCATAATTCTTTCTCCCCTTTTTTATTTATCCGAAATAGATAAGGAAAAGAAGAAATCACATAAAGCAAATCGGGGTGTCAAGGTAAACCAACACAAACAAACTATTTTTGAAATTTTCAATTTTTTCATACAAAGATGCAAAAATAATGTTATAAAGAATCGCACACCATGAATTTATACTAAGATAACCAAATCATGGAAATATAATGAATGGGTGTGAACAAATTCGATAGGAAAATCGACTCAATCATGACATTTGTGCAAGATGTATAAGTGTAATCCTAACGAATGAACATCAAAATAGTCCTTTGGTGTAAAATTATTGAATTTAGATGACATCGTCTTAATCATATCAACAAATCAAAGTGTAAATGATTTCCACACAAATAATGTCCAAAACTATGAAATGCATTTTTCATGATTTTCAAGGACGTGCAAATCTTTTTAACCTCCATACAAACTCCCTCATTAAAAGATAATGCTTTTTCTTTTTCTTTTGAGGTGATGAAACTAAAATCTAATGGCCCATTTTTGGCATATATTCTTTTTATTGCCATTCAATTTTTTCGGGCTCTTTTAAAACTCATTGGACACCAGATAGTTTTCAATTACTCACTTTTTAGGTCCATATAAAAGATGTCTTAATCGAAAGGATAAATGAGTACCTTTCATATACCTTCCCCGTTTTTAAAAATAAAATCACACAATCTCACAAACGATTTATAACATGCATTACTTTTTGTCAAGTTTTATCGTATTTGGTTCGTTGTATAGACATAATTGAGATACAACACTCAACTAACATGTGATAGGCAAGCCCAAAAGTCAAACAAATCCGTGCATGTGTGCAATAAAGGACAAGAAGAGTCAATCATGTAGGTAGTAACACTATATCATCTCAAAGACTCCAAACTTTGTAAAGCACATGAATGACACAATATATTGTCTCAAAAAACTCTCAAACATTCACGTGGATATGGCATGAAGTTGTGACTTGGTCATCCTAAATGTCAATTCATATAAGGTGCAAACAAAATACAAGACTCTTTTTGGATTTTGACAAATTTTTCTAAAGAAAGAAAATCTTTTTGTAATTTTTGAACACTGTTCAAAAATAACCCAACAGTACCAAATAAGTATAACAAGATGAAATAGAGGACTACAAATAGAAGAACTCCAGGGGTCGTTCGAACGAGACTCCTAGTCGTTTGAACGATAGAGGATCTCACGAGAAGGTTTCGCGCGAGATATATTCTCGTTAGAACGAGAAAAGTAAAATTTCCCAGTTTAATCAGAATATCATGCAGTTTTGTCCAGTGAGAAAATCTAAAAAAAATAGTCCCCTAGAATGGGCAATCAAATCTAAAACAGTGATAAAATAGTACCAAAAATAAGAACAACAAACAAAAATGCTAACAAAATACAAAACAGATGGTACATACTATAAATAGGCATAGGATAACATCATGCAAGTCAACCTATGCTAGCACACATGTCTAGGCCTCAAGCGGTAGGTGCGGTGGAGTTCTCCAAAAATGGTGACATCTTTTGAAACAACTCCATCAAATAATGAGAAGTCCTGACCCAAAACTTTACTTGCTCTTGAATATATGCAAACTCTGTATCATTAATTACAATAAAGGTATCATGGGTGGGTGAATGTGTGCTAACATGTGTAGAAGTAAAGCGTGATACATTACCCAACTTAAAACAAAACTCCCTAAGGTGTCCTCTCCTTTTACAATGGGAGCAAAAATAAACAGGCCTAGGTACACCTCTCTCAAAATGTATCCTACGCACTCTCTTAATAGGTATGAGATGCCTAGGTGGGTTGGGTTAAGAACCATGTGAATCTATCATTAAAGTAGGAACCGACTTTGGTGCAATAAAAGAAGTAGACGCACCGTCATGACTTATTCCTAAATTCTCACCACTCCCCAAAACTGGATTGAGAACCATCTTTACCACCTTCTTAGATGAGTTTTCCAAAGTGACTTTAGCCTCCAGGGCGTGCTTAAGATCTGTTTCTAATTGTCACACGCGGGCTATAAGCTCACTCTTTTCCCAATTTAAAGCAATCAATTGCTCACTCAAAGAAACCTTCACTTTCTTGAGTTAACTTGCTTTTTGCTTAAATTCCTTCAAACTCTCAATATCTCTCTAAAAATATTTCACCTTGAGACCCAACTTGTTCTTCAATTATTTAGTCTTTAAGGTCTCGGTGTACAACTCTCGAAATGAAATCTAGAGCTCAATCTCATCATCACTAGCGCACTCGCTCTTAGACTCGCTAGAAACACTCAAAACCTCCTCGGGGGTATCACATGCCCAAGTGTCCTCATCGTTGTATGATAAGGTGGGTGTGCTCACACAACTTGAAAAATCTACACACATCCCATGTCCTAAACCTTTACTGGACTCATCATCCTCATTTCCCTCTTCTCCCTCATTATCACTAAGGGTGACTGGCATGGTAATTTTCTTCCCCTATCTCCTAAGCCTAGTGGGAAACTCAAATGACTTGTGCCCTCTCCTCTCTCACTCAAAACATTTTAAATTTTCCAAATTTTCTTCACCCTCTTTCTCTTTCTCACTGCTTTCTTTGGCCTTGTCGTTCTTTTTGTTTTTCTCTGAAAATCTTTTATTGGAAGAATTTTGTTTCGAAAACTGGAGAAATTTTTAAATTTTTTTTTGCAAGAAGGGCCATGTCAAACTCAGACTCATCCTCAGGCTCGGACTCACAAAAACTCACTTTCTTTTTCGTATATTGGACTTTAAGTGCTATCCCTCTATCCTTAGGTTTGACAGAGTTGGGAAACATGTCAATTTCGTATGTCTCTAGGTCTCTTACCAACTCTTATAACTTCAGACAATTCAAATTTCCTAAGGCATTCAAAACATTCACTTTAGGGTTAAAATGTTTTGGCAACGATCTTAAAATAGTTTTAACCACTAGTGCGTTAGGTATAGGCTCACTTAGGTTAAAACTCGTGTTGACAATATAAGACAAACGTGCATAAAAATCGTCAAAACACTTAGTCTCTAACATAGTGATTGTCACAAATTGAGTGGTCAAATTTTGAATTTTAGACTCTTTGATCGCGTTAGTGCCCCCGTGGGTGAGTTTCAAAATATCTCACACTTCTTTAGACATGGTGCACGTCATAATACGTCGGAACTCGTCAGGGTTGATGTGTTCGAAAATTGCACTAAGCCCTCGTTAATTGTAGGTGCTCCACTTAAACTCTTCCTCAGTCCAGTCTGACACCGATTTTAAATTCGTGACATTATTTACGGTGACAGTGGGAGGAGTCCAACCTCTTTCACAAATTAACCAAACTCTCTCATCGATTTCTTTTAAATGGGATTTCATTTGGACTTTTCAGTAAGCATAATTAGACCCGTCAAAAATTGGCAACCGACTATATAAGTTTTTATTTGGAAACATTGCGACAAACATTTTTCGAAATCAAATTTTTCAAAAAAAATCAATCTCACACAATTTTTGCGAAAAATAGTAATACGCGATAAATTAGTGTAACCTTCTGTGATACCAAATTGAGAAACCTTATGTGCGATACCTATTAAATAGATGTGCAAATTCCAATCACAAACTTATTTAATTAGTGTCAATTTATGAATCAAATCAATGCTTAAACATAAATAACCACGTGCGTGCAAGTGTCAAACCAACATATGTAAAGTATGTGACACAAAGTTCAGGAACAAATCCCCTCAGGGCAAAACCTATTTGTTTCACTATAATTGTAAATTGCAACTTACATGGTTACAATGATATACATATTGACACTCGAATACCCGTAGGCGTTGGTCGATGTCGTCAGAAATAAGTCCACACTCAACGAACCTACATGAACTGTAGTCTAGTCTTCAACTCGGGAACACCGCAGCACTCCGTAATGACATGCAGTCATAAAACTCCATAGAGACTCACTCCACAATAGCACACAACCCTCGATTATAGAGATATCCCCCAAAAGTATGAACAATAGCAAACTATGTTTTGGGTTCCACAAAACAACTCACACAAAAGCAATTGGGATTGTGAATTGTAAAACAAAAGTTATGAACCCTCAAATAGTTGGACAATAGTATAAAAACATATTATGTGAAAACTAGTTTTTCTCCACCCAAAAATAGAGAAGTCTAACACCCTATTTATAATAAAAAATAAGACGATGATGTGTCAGAATAAACTACCTATCGTTCGAACGAGATATGACATCGTTCGAGTGAGACAGGTTCTCATTTGAACGAGAATGCTGTTGTTTGGACAACAGTCCCTGATTCCCTTTAAAAAAAACTTTCAGTATTTTTAATGACTTGGAAACCTAAAAAAATAAAACTGCTCACAGGATTAGAAAACATTTATCCAAAACTTTTATGATAAAATGTTTTTGAAAAATAAAAACCATGTATAAAATTTTAAAAACCATTTTCACTTTTATAGAAATATCCCAACACTTTTAATGTAAAATGTAAATGGAACTTTAAACACATTTTACCAAATTCATCCTTGTTGGGCCTGAATGTTGAAGACTTCTTTGTAATTCGGATTCGTCTTTTGTAGATGTGTTTTTCAATCCACTGACGACTTGTAGTAACTTGAAGCGATATATGACATAATAAATTGTGACGGACAATGTCCTTACAAATAATAGTTGACAACTAGTTTATATTAATAACAAATAATTTAAGGGACTACTGGATGGTTTTACTGTAGTTATGAAGTGATTTGTCGAGTAATCTTGGAACGATACATTGATTATTTATTCTAACTGATGATTCCATAAAGAGATTTATTTAGAAATTCTAGGCACTAAAAAATGTATTTAGGGGGTTGTACATAGATATTTAATTTTCATAAAATCTAATGTTTACATCATTGGAATAATGTTGGGACTAGAGTCTAATTTTGGGGATATCGGTATAAAACATATAATCTTATGGAAATATCTTGACTAACTAATATTCACAAATATGTCCTGCATTTTGACGTGATGTTTACTTAACTTCCTCACTATCAAAATAATGCATACCTAGGATTTAACTGTTATTAAGCGAATTTCTTGGAATGGAAGCTAATGCTTGATAGTTTTGGGTATGTCAAATAGTCTTGTTGATTATATCAGTTATTAGATTTTCATGGTTTTGCTAAAGATCAGAACATGGATGACTTTATAGAATTTATCATATATATAAATGTAAAAGAATCGTTTACAATATCTCGGTGCTATTCTAAATATATCCTATAATTTTGGATAATATTGGAATTGATATATGGATGGAGATTTTGCAGATTAAGGCATGTTAATTAGAATAAAGGGTGTTTTTTTAGATATAAATATAGTTTATATACCTATGTGAATAAGGTCACTAACATCTATATCCTTTATAGCCTAACCGTTTTCTCTCTAGCAAACCCTAGCCCTAATTAGGGTTAAGGAAGGTTCCATTCCTTCTCCTTCTGAAGAAGAAGGCATGCAACCTTCCTTAACCCTCATTCTTCCTCTTCATTGCCCAATGCTTCCTTTTATTGCCAACCTCACATTCAACTTTCTCCCAAACCAAAAGCATTTGCAGAAGCCGCGTGTGTCCAAATACCATCTTTTACACCTTTACAACCCATAATTTATTTCAAAGGTGAACCAACCATCATATATGAGGATTATACCATTCAAGAAATGGCTTCACCTTTTAAATACTCTCCTCTAGGTAAATATTTGCTTGGAAGACCATCAGTAGATGACATGCAAAAATTTTCCACCACTCTCAATCTCAAACCATCCTCTCACATTGGCTTAATCGATCACAAACACATTTTGATTCGCCTTGATCATGAAGAAGATTTCCATAGATTATGTATAAAAGAAACATGGTTCATTCATAACCTTCCCATGAGAACTTTCAAATGGGATACTAATTTCCATCTTTGTAAGGAATCCTCTATTGTTCCAACCTGGATTCTTTTACCTCTACTCCCAAAACATTTATACAATAAAAATGCATTGTTATCTATTTGACAAGTAGTAGGGGGATCTCTAAAGATAGACAGTGAAACCGATAAGATAGCTCGTCAAAGTGTTGCAAGATTGTGTGTGGAAGTAGATCTCTAAAAACCCTTGCCCTCAAGGGTTTGGATTAGTAACAAGGATAAGGCTACTAGATTTTGGCAAGCTATAGTATATGAAGATATTCTACCATTTTGTTTTTTCTGTGGTAAGAAAGGCCATGAACAAGACACATTTCATGCAAAGAAGGAGATGGAATCAAATAAGGTTATGCAAACTCAATAAGAGAGTCAAATTGTGAAGCACGAACACGAAGAGTCAATAAAAGAATGGTTCATAGAAAGAAACTAGTTGAAGAAACTATAGAATAGGTAGAAGATTTAGATGAAGAAGAAGGAGAAATTATTAAATGAATAAATAACAGTCCAAAGAAAATAAGGCAACCTTGGATTTCCAATTATTTCAAGAATTCAATTCGAGAGAAATAACCCTAGGTTTTAGAAGTTGTTCCTTGTTTAGAAGTTCAAACAACAGACCTTATAACAGCTATGGAGTACTTATTCTTTTAGGAGGAGTTAATGACCTCAATAGAGGAGAAACTTCAAAAAAAAACATTCTATAGTTTCTCTTGAGAAAAAAGAAGAAGTCTTCATCATACAGGTGCCTATTACTGGAAAAGAAGATAATAGGAGCAACTATTTAGCCAATATCCAACCAGCCTAAGCTGAAAATTTTCAAGATAAAAGTGGGGATATTAATCCACGAGTTTTAAAAGATAAGATGGATGGTTTTATTACAGTATTAAGGAAGAAAATAAATCAATTTTTGGGGGGAAAGATGAAAGATCGTTCCAGCAACCTTATTCGGATCCTAAGATCCATCTCAAATTCTAAAAATTCCCAGTATTCTAGATGATTAAGGCACTAATATGGAATGTAAGGGAAATTTATAAAAAAAGGGCAATAAAAAGACTTAGAGGACTTAATAAAATTCACAGTTTGCAAGTGCTTGTAGTCCTGGAGCCTTAGCGGGAGATATATAACATAAGGAACTTTATGCTAAAATTAGGTTTTGCTTCCATCAAATCTAATAGTAGTAGTAAAATTTGGTGCTTTTTCAAAGATGAAGTGTAATGGGATCTAATATCAGATATGCCTTAGTGCATTTCTATGAAAGTGAAGATTGATGGAGGTAATCAAAATATTCTATGTAGCTTTGTTTATTCTAATTTTTATAAAAAATAAAAGAAGAATCTTATGGGAGCATTTGTCAGAGATTTATAATGAATCTCCTTGATGATATGTGGGGATTTTAACATCATCACTGACCAATCAGAAAAGGCAGGAGGTAATGCTATCAACTTAAGGGATATGTATAAATTTATTGAGTGCATTGAAGAGAATGGTCTAGTTGACATGGGGTTTAAAGGCTCCAAATTCACATGGCATAATAAGATAAGTGATGATGCTGTGAATAACACCACCAGATAAGGTGTTGATAAGCTAAAGCAAGTGATAACAATGGCTGCACAAGAGAGTGTATATATATAGAAGGAGGCGAGGAGAAGAGGATGAACACTAGAATGTAAGTGGTTCAACCAATCTGGCCTACGTCCACTATGCAAATGAGTGTAAGAATCACTATCAAAAGAGGTCTCTAATGGCCTTAGCAATATAATCACTCCACTTTCTCTTTCTACTGTAAATGTAATAGAGTTTTTCTAGGGTTTGTATTTGAGGATTCCCTACAAGGTACGAGAAGACCAGTATATATAGTGTTTGGGGGTGTAATGTACCCTCTAAGCATGCAATGAACATGTGTGTGATGATCTAGCCAATCTAGTGAAGCCATCTGTCACTGTCACATGTAGAGGATAATGATGAAATATTCCCTCAAGTGAGCGAATTGATTCGGTTACAACTGATTTTATCCACGCGTTTCCAACCTTGCATGCGCTTATAAATGCTCGGCCTTGTATCCTTGAGTGGTGCAACCTCGGCCTAGGCAAGTACGAGGTTGATGGAGTCAAATGTGGTTGGTTTGTGTCGATGATATTTGCTAAGGGGGCTGTGTGAGGTTGGGTATGAGAGAGTTATAACGTCGATTGGGGCCTATGATGATGTTAGTAGATGATTGAGCCCATGAGACATGCTGACCCCGACTGTTGACCAGCCAAGGTTGGTGTATGAGGTTGTTGCAACGTCGTCTAGGGCCGGCCTTATGAGAGACGGTATTATTGATGGTTGTCATAGGCTTGTGGTCACCTCGATTGTGAGACTGGTCGAGGTTAGTTGCTCTGAGTAAAAGGGTGCACTTTGGGCATATCAATCACCCCTTAGCCCTTAGTCCTCTATGTAATTAGATGACTGAGGAGTATATAGCTTAGGCCGAGGCCGGATTTCTTTGTGTGCCAATACTTCCTTTCTAGATGTCACTTCCTGAAGTGGGTAGCATGCTTATTAAGGCATGACGGTTCTGCTTTATCCTTTAGGTTCCCTAATACAATGATGGGCCCATGAAATTTGTGCCTCCATCATTAGACAGGTTTAAAACTTCTCTATTTTTGTCTTCGCTTTCTTCTTTATTTCTTTTTTCCCACCTCAGCTTTATTTACCTCTGCAACTTCTCTCAAGCCTCCATTGTTGACTTCTCTTGAAGGTTTCCTTCAATTTCTATCATTCTCATCCCTTATTTGCAACTAATCAGGTACCATTTCCAACCTCTTTTCTATTTCTGGGTTTTGTTTGTCATTTAGGGATTTTCTGGCGAGCTTTTGTGTTTTTCGGCAAGTCGTTTCCACCAGTCTTGGTGGTTGTAAGGCTAGGACAGTAGTGATTGAGTGATTTAGGGGCATTTGTAGGTAGCTCAGAGGTTACTTAGCCAAAAAATCCTTTTTTTAGGTCTCCGGTGAACCTCCGGTCACATTCTTCGACGAATTAGTTCTTGAGTGTTCTTGCCGTTCTTCTGTAAGGACATAATTTTATAAATGTCCGGGGTAGAATCTAAGAATTTTTTGTTATCCCTAGATCACAATTTGTATGTCTGATACCGTTACATTCGACATGTCATCACGATCATCCATGACGGCCTTTATCCGAATCCATGCATCCATTATCTTCACACATGCATTATGCTACATGCGACGTGTTGCTCAACTATTTCCCACTACTCCACGATGCATTATATTTGCATAAATATTTGGAAAAAATTTTAGAAAATGTTTTTTCAAAGTCTGATTTATTTTTATTAAAAGCATAAATTTTTCTAAGTGTAGAAGCGGAGTGCCTCGGTCGACGAGCTCATTCAAACGAGTTAGCACTGTCATTCGAGCGAGATAATAATCTCGCGCGAAGTCATTCAAATGACACGTGTCCTTCGTTCGATCGAGATGCCTATCTCGTTCGAGCGCCGCCATCGCCTAGAGTTTCGTATAAATATTTGGGTGCCTTCTACACGTTTTCCAAAGTCTTTTATCCACCAATTTCTGCATTTTTCATAGCCCAGAAAATAGACTTCACTTTTTAAGGTTTTACACCTTGATTATTCATATAAACACTCCCATCTATGTATGTGAATCATTAAACCTTCATGAGGATCATTTTTACTCATCTGGAGTAATTTGTGGAGAAGCCATTCTCTTCTTCATTGCTTCCCACTTGGAGTTCTTGTGGGAGATTACAGCCGAGACATCGAAATCGACGCCTGAGGGTATTTCATATGTCGCTCTTATTTTTATTGTAATCCGTGTAACCGTTTTTATAAATTATAGTGAAAATAAACGGTTTTTCCCCTTTGGGGGATTTTTCCTCACTTATGTGTTTTCGTTTGTGACTGACTGTTCTTGCATGATCATATTAATTTCAATAACACCTAGATGCATGCTTTAGGATTTAATTGAAAAACTAAGATTTAATTAAATAATTTCTTAATTTGAATGCACGCACGCGCACTCTTCATCTTCATTTGGAAACCTTTCACATTCCTAATTTAATCCTTAGTTTAGATTGAATTAAGTTATTTGCGTGTTTGTGGTTTTGAGTCCCAAGTGTAGTGTCGTCTACCTTATGCTCAGACCCCTGTACCAACTCATCGAAGAGTTCCCATCTCTTCGTGAGAAGACCTTTGAGAAAATCAGGAAGGTAGAACTAGCTCAAGAGGAAGCTCGTAGGGCTGGGCCATTTCCTCTTAGACCCATCTTTCCTCCACCTCTGAAGGTTATCTACCCTGAGCAGGCCTACAGAGGTTACTATGGACCCAACACCAATGTGTGAGTCTGAGTTATCCTCCTCAGACCCCATATCTATAGAATCTTTTTAAGAGACTATGGACTACTCTCCAAGGCAGGGTGAGGTCCCTGAGGAACCGAGGTTTCGAGATGTGCCTCGTCTCACTATGGTTATTGTACCTCACAACATTCTTCCGATGTTGAAATTATAGGTCCAAGTGTGGCCATTCCCCCCATCATTGATGCCATTCCTCTATCGGTCGCCACTGGGGCTGAATTTGCTCAGAGGTTTCCTAGTGGTGTCCCTGTACCTGCTCAGGCCGATGCTGCTGGGGATGATGATGATGGTCAGGAGAGTGATATAGATACATATGAGGCGGTCTAGATTGAGTGATCTGTCAGTGAGTAGGACCTTATATCTTTTAGGCACCTCTATTTGATAAACTCTTCCATCAACCTTGGGAAACCGCTGAGGGGAAAGAGGGCCTTTGACAGTCGAGATAGAGAGATCTGTGTCTATGAGCAGATATTCAAGTTGGGATTTTGTCTTCCTATCCACCCTTCCATTAGAGCCATATTATCCCACATAAATCTAGAACCTTCATAATTATCCCCTAACGCCTGGAGGGTTATGATTGGGGCCATCGTCCTTTAGAGGGCTGTTCACCACTCAGACCTTCCAGTAAGGGTTTTCACAGGTTATTACGTCCCCTCCTCTACCAAAAACCACCCTATCTATTACCACTTCTTAGATAGAAAGTCAGAGAAGAAAATGTTGTTGGTTACCCAGACTTCAAATCATAAATGGAAACCTCGATATTTCTTTGCCTCCGGGGCATAGAAATTTGGTCCCAATGAGGCTGTTGGAACATCGGTTCCATGGACCTCTCTGAGATTGGGGAAGGTCTCACTTCCTGCTAAAGTCGACCCTGAACTTAGCCAGGAAAACTGCCAAAAAGTTGAGGATCTTCGAGATCAGGGGGAACAGGGTCATCTAGTAATATATGAACATCTTATGACCCCCTACTACCTCTCTTAGACAGGCCTGGGGGGTGTTCTTTGACAGATCTTCACAAGTCTCATTTTTCACAAGTTATAGCTCATAATTTTTATATCTCTGACTTACCTACTCAGATACTTTTCTCTTTCAGAGTTTCCTGAAGGTATATCAAACGACCTTTGGGAAATGTCTGCTCCAAGTCTGGCGAAGCTGATGCAAAAAAGAGGTGGAAAAAATGTGCCCCCTCCTGTAACCAAGAAAAATGTCAGCACATCCTAATCCGACCCAAAGCATCAGAGGTCTAGCAAGACTTAGAGAGGGGATCGTGCCATTCCCATCTCTACAGATGATGCCCTGGCTGCTCGTCTTTCTCAGTTAAAGATCAGTGATAGCCTTATCGGCCACAGTCTGAAGGTTGCCGACTCTATCGACACAACAATGACTCAAGAGGATAAGCATTTCTTACACTCCTTGGACGTCCCATTGCTAGCCAAGTTTACCGTCCATAGATCAATTCAGGTATTAGTTCCTCGAAGTGTAACCTCGACTTTTTCATATTATATCTCATGTGCTTATACATCTGACCTTCTACTGCAGGGTATCTTGTCCATGAACCATTTTATTGATTGGAACCTGAAGAAGCTTCCCCTTATAGAGAAGGCTTGAGAAGCTTAGAAGGTTCAAGCCTCTTTAATTGCAGAGGTTGAACGTCTGAAGGAAGAGCTGAAGGAGGTTGACAAGCTGAAGAAAGTTGTCAAGAAAAGAGACAACGGCATATCCAAGCTTCATAAGGATCATGATGCAACCTTGAAGGCTAAAGATGATGCCCTTCAGGCTAAGGTGGGTGCTGCAGTCAAGGTTGATTTAGAAGATGCTACAGAGAAGATCATCGAAGACTATAAGGTCTCTGATGAATTTATTAGTTTTGGCTTTGAATACCTCGAAAGAGGTATTAAAGCAACTAGAAAATGGGTAGCCTCTAAGGATAAAGAGTTAGGGAGTCTGACTGCCTCAGACTTTGATGGTCTAGGCTTTGGTGACCCCCGATTTTCTCAGGCCTTGTAAGAGGTTGAGGAGGCCAATGCTGCACCTGCTAAGATAGCTCCCCTGGAAGTCACTGAGACTGAAGATGCTAATCCTCAGGTTGATGGGGCTGAGGTGACCAACATCGGCCATGAAGACACGATTGTAGCTGCAAAGACTTAGGCCTTTTCTTGTGAAGCTTTTAAGTTGTAATTTTATTTCCTTTCTTGTTTGTACCTCTTAGCTTTTGTGAACTCTGATGGCATCTTGGTACATCTGATTTGTAACTCTTAAATGTTCAATGATAATCATTAATCCCATCTTTTTTAGATTATATTGCTTCTTTTAATTCTATGCTCGAATGTCTTACCTCTTAAATATTGTTTAAGGTCCGAGGTTACCATATTATGATGTTTACCTCATAATTTTCACCAAACTAATGATGTTTAAGGTCTGAGGTGACCAAATTATGATGGTTACCCTCATAATTTTCACCAAACTAATGATGTTTAAGGTCTGAGGTCACCAAATTATGTTCACCCTCATAATTTTCACCAAATCAATTATGTTTAAGGTCGGAGGTCACCATATAATGATGTTTACCCTCATGTTTTTCACCAAACTAATGATGTTTTACCTCATAAATTCACAAAATTAATGATTTTTAAGGTCTGAGGTCACCATATAATGATGTTTACCCTCATAAATTTCACCAAACTAATGATGTTTAAGGTCCGAGGTCACCAAAATATGATGTTTACCCTCATATATTTCACCAAACTAATGATGTTTAAGGTCCGAGGTCACCAAATTATGTTCACCCTCATAATTTTCACCAAACTAATATGTTTAAGGTCTGAGGTCACTATATAATGATGTTTACCCTCATAAATTTCACCAAACTAACGATGTTTAAGGTCAGAGGTCAACAAAATATGATGTTTACCCTCATATATTTCACCAAACTAATGATGTTTAAGGTATGATGTCACCAAAATATGATGTTTACCCTCATATTTTTCACCAAACTAATGATGTTTAAAGGTCTGAGGTCACCAAAATATGTTGTTTACCCTTATATTTTTCACCAAACAATTGATGTTTAAGGTCTGAGGTCACCATATAATGATGTTCACCCTCATAATTTTCATCAAACTAATGATGTTTAAGGTCTGAGGTCACCAAAATATGATGTTTACCCTCACAAATTACACCAAACTAATGATGGTTAAGGTCTGAGGTCACCAAAATATGATGTTTACCCTCATATTTTTCACCAAACTAATGATGTTTAAAGTATGAGGTCACTATATGATGATGTTCACCCTCATAATTTTCATGAAACTAATGATGTTTAAGGTCCAAGGTCACCAAGATATGATGTTTACCCTCATAAATTACACCAAACGTATGATGTTTAAGGTCTGAGGCCACCAAAATATGATGTTTAACCTCATATTTTTCACCAAACTAATGATGTTTAAGGTCCGAGGTCACCATATAATGATGTTCACCCTCATAATTTTCACAAAATTAATGATTTTTAAGCATATAACAAAAATATCAGCACAACATTGCTCTTTTCATTAACATCGTCTTCATGAAATGATACATGTATTACAAAGAAATAACATCATATGTAATATTTCTTCAAGTGGTCCGCATTCTAAGGATTAGACAAAGGTTCCCCTTCGAGATTTTCTAGCCAGTAGGTACCAGGCACAACCTCTCTGTAAGGACCATGCCAGATTGGGTGGAGTTTATTTTCTTTCTACAACGACTTCTTTAGGACTAGGTTTCCCACATCTATAGGCCTTGATTTAACCATTTGGTTGTAGAACCACGCAGTTCTCTGCTGGTAGGCTGCATGTTTAATCTCCGCATCTTCTTTTCTTTCTTCAATCAAATCCATATCAAGTCTTCTATCTTCTCCATTCCTCTAAGGGTCATAGGTCTGAAATCTATGAGTGGGAATCCCTACCTCTATAAGGATGAAAACTTTTGAGCCATGGACTAACATGAATGGGTTTTCTCTCATTGGTGTCCTTGCTGTCGTCCTGTAGGCCCATAATACATCATATACTTCCTCTGTGCATCTCCCTTTGGCCTCTTCCAACCTCTTTTTTATCCCATCAAGTATTATTCAGTTCATGACCTCGGTTTGACCATTTCCCTGGGGTTGGACAGGAGAAGAGAAGAATTTCTTGATCCCCACTCTTTCACAGTATTTTTCTAAGGAAGCATTCTTGAAATGGGTTCCATTGTCTGAGTAGAGTACTGTATTCTCAGGGTCTTCTAGGTTCATGAAGATTTGATTATACTCGGAATAGGCATCTATGAAGCTCATGAGCTCATGTCTAGCTGTGGCATCCACCATCTGATCAATACGAGGCAGGAGGAAACTATCTTTCGGACAAGACTTATTCAAATTAATGAAGTCTATGCACATCCTCCATTTTCCATTTACCTTTGGTACTATAACTGCATTGGACAACCACTCGGGGTATATGACCTCTCTGATGAACTTGGCTTATTCAAGCTTTCCGACCTCTTCTCTGATGATGTCGTACTTTTCTCTTGAGTATACTCTTCTTCTTTGCTTGATGGGCTTAACGTCTTCCATAACATTGAGTTTATGGCACATGACCTCAGGATCAATACCTGGCATGTCTGTATGACTCTAGGCAAAAACACTTTGTCTCTTCCTCAAAAACTTCACCAGCTCTTCCTTGATCTCAGGTCTTAGGACTTTGTCGATTTGGACGATTTTTTTCGGCTCGTCCTTGTTGAGGATGATGGATTCTACCACTTCCGTGGCCTCTCCCATCTTGAGCTTTATCTCATCTCTAGGATACAGTGTGTCGATGTTGTAAGTGGTTGTTGCCTTCTTATGAGCCCCTCTCTCTTCTGCAGGGTTGAAGTAGCATTCACGTGTTGATGTTTGGTCATCTTGCACTTTCCCTACTTCATAGGGAGTCGGGAGTTTTAGCATTTGGTCGACCGTTGAGGATAAGACCTCAAATTCCTTGAGGGCTAATCTTCTTATGATGAGGTTGTAAGCTGAGAAGACTGTGACACCCCGCCTAATTAAACATCGGGTGATCAGGCCTTTATTAAATTAAAACATCTTTCTCAAATGGTTCGTTCTTAGCATCATTGTCGAAAAATTTTTAATTACTAATCCCCTAAGTAAAATTAGACCGGTGCCAAATTTTATCTTTCTTAAAACAGTTAAAACAACCATGCGGAACAAAGTAAAAATAATCATGTACTATAACCTAATCAACAAAGTAAAAGTACAACAGAACAAAAGTATTACCGAATAAACCATCGGCTAAAAATCCCAAACAACAATAGAATAACCACTAGTCTGAAACTAACATCTGAGACTAATACCGGACAACAAGTCCATACATAGAATAGTGTGAGATCCTGTACTAGATCTGAATGAGAGATATCGTCTAGTCAAAATCCTGTAAGCATCCACTGTGCTACAGCTCCGAGTCCCTGGAATGGAATCATCATACATGGCGTCCCTGTGGCTGGACACCTAAAAGGTTTTGAAAATATTTTATAGCAAGAGTTAGTACTCAAAGCATTTTGAAAATATTTAACAAGCGTTTATCACAATATAAAATGCGGTTATTGATTACACATGTTAGGTTCTCGTACACTCTCTTGAGTTAACTCACACCTCATATTTTGTGCACACCTAACGTTCTACACTTAGTTTATCTAGCCATACCTCCCAAGCTAACTAAAACCAAAGTAGTCAACTGAACTTATCTGTACCCAAGTTCCAGTACCGCCCATACAGTACAACCGTTTCACTAACATCTCGCGTATGTTAATTAATTCTCAGGTAACATTTCCTCTATGTTATTTTTCAAGGCTTCTCATTTAGTTTCACTACTAAAGTTACTACAATTCTCACAATTGTTGACTTCTCACTTGTGTAATTAAGTTTCGCTACTTAAATTACAAAATAGGTTTTCTCTATCTAAAGGTGCATTTCGTAATTAAGTTTCACTACTTAACTTACCAGTTCAGTATGTATCGTTAAATTCATAATATACATCAATATACTAATACACAAAAGTAGAATATCATCAAGTATATATATTTCACACACAATATATACTAAATATCAGTCATTACTATTTTGCCCTTTTTATACACGTAAAGGACTCTTGGTTCAGAATGATTCATCGACCCCAAGGTAAGAATTGGTTCGGAATGATACATCGACCCCAATTATTTATACACGCGTAAATGATTCTTGGTTCGGAATGATACATCGACCCCAATTATTTATACACACGTAAATGATTCTTGGTTCGGAATGATACATCGACCCCAATTATTTATACACACGTAAATGATTCTTGGTTCGGAATGATACATCGACCCCAAGTGAGAGTTGGTTCGGAATTATCCATCGACCCCAACTATTTTTAAACATATATATGTACACATATTCTGGTTCGGGACTCTTTCATCGTGACACCAGTTCAAGGTTTGGTTTGGCATTTCTCATCGACCCCAAACATATAATAACTTTATGTTAGTTCGGAATGTCTCATCGACCCTAACATAATTAATTTAGGTATAAATCTCTCGACCTAAAAGATCACATAATTTAGTAAGTACACGCCCGACCTATTAATTATATATGTACGTAATATTTTAATCTCATATATCTACCGTACAATATTCGCTTTACGATTTATCTCATTAATCGCATTTATTTGAGTATTCACACAACTCTAAGGGTCCTAGTTACCCCTTACATATAATTTCAGTAGTTATTTCTTACCCTACTGGTCTATTACTTAAATTGAATTTACTTCGCCTCGTAACTCAATTCCCAAAGTCCCCGATACTCTACTAAATCGGATTATTCTCATCGGTCCGTAATCCAAGCCCTACACCCAATGTCCTTATCGGACCTCAACAATATACCTACTAGTCTTATTCTCACTCCCATATAAGTATATTATAAACCCTAGGATACTCATTCATTCCCGAAAATCAACTAAGACTTAAAAATGAAAAATTCGGGAAAAACAGCTTGCGTCGATCGAACAGGGACAGACGCAGTTCGTCTTCTTCGTTAAGCTTTGCCTCCATTAACAAATCTTCAAACTCCATTATAGTCCACCAAACTTCGACCCAATGATCCAAATATGTTTTCACGTATACTAGGACAATTTCTAACGTGACAAAAACATCACAAACTCCAATTCCTTTAAAGAAATAGTGAATTAAACCCAAAATTTCTTGAAACCCTAGTTATGGTGTTCTTCCCATATTATCATTCAAAATCCAGATTTTAATCCGAAAAATCATCAAGTCTAATCTGAATCTGAATCCTCTACATAAGGTAAATCATTCTACATGCGATTCCTATCCCAACATGTATAAATATCATCTTTCTCCAACCAAGATAATGATTTAAACAAAACTATCCAAAAATCCTACACATGGGTATTATAACTTTATAATTTTTTGCAATAAACAACTTGCCTTATGATCAGTAGGGTCTGATTTCGTGGTTGTTGTTGATGATTGATGATCTTCATCCTTCAATCCTTCTTCCCCAACAAGTTGGTAGTGAAAATCTCCTTTGAATCCTTCCCAATTCTTCCTTTTGCCTTGAGAATGGTTTCTCTCTTATCTCTAATGGCTATGGTGTGTTTTCATGGGATTTCTAACCCTAATCCCTCTATCATACGGCTGATATAAAGCTCTCAATTTCGTAGGTCTCCATACCCTCTCATGTTAAAAGACCAAAACGCCCCCGAATGGTCTCGGTTTAGTCCAAAATTACCCCGGGACTCAACTAGTACCCCCGGGTATACTATTTTGACTAATTTGACCCTTCCGGGCTCATCTGTGACCTCTAAATTATCATTTGAGTCACTTAAAATATTACTCGTTCTCACCTCAACACGGTCTACACGCGTTAAGTAACTATTTACCACTCGCACTAAGTAAATATAATGAGGCAATATAAATCGGTAACTATCTCTCAATTAATATTCCAAAATTACAATTTTTAATAAATCCCATTAAATTACTCCTCTTACGTAATTTAAATTAAGATGTATTTTCCCATTTAATTCTCCAATTTAATTAAATAAAATATTCAGAAATACGGGTTATTACATACTTCCCCCCTTGCAAAGGAATTTCGTCCTCGAAATTAGGATAAAGCTGGTATTAAGGCTAAGGACCTTAAATATAATTGCATCCTCTAATACCCAATACCAAATCATAACATCCTAATGGTCTCCCCAAGTATATGCCTTGCTTCATTATAAATTCTTATCGCATGTTACCCATGCCGCATATATCATAATTAAGTCTCACTACTTAATTTATCCATAGATTTTCCTAATCCAACGTTAATTGTTGAAATTAAGTTTCTCCCTACTTAATTTACCCATTTGATATATATCTCTATATATAACATCTAAGTGTCTACTATTACTCATAAGTAGAATATTATAAGGTATATATTTCACACACAATATATACTTTAAGGAAAATTGGTCCGGCAAAAATCATCGGCCCCAATAATCCTATCATTTACATTGGTCCGGGAATCCCTCGACCCCAAGGTAAATGTAATGCACATGTCGGTTCAGACCTTCCGTCGATACCAATATTTATCATCGATTTGGTTCGGAAAATCATCGACCCCAAATCGATCCCTCATGTATTGGTCCGGAACATCATCGACCCCAATACAGAGATTAAGCACACTTACTATCGCACATAAGTAGGAAAATCAATAGGTATATATATCTTACACATAACATATACTATCAACACTTATTTTATAATCACCCCCTTCTATAACACTTTTGGGGTTATTGGCTCGGAATTCCACCTCGATCACCAATAGTGATTAATTACTTGTCTCGGAATCACATCTCGAGCACCAATATATGTATATATATCTCATCGCACATGAGTAGACAATTTGTGAGCCATATATTACACATTTCATATACCCTAAAATGTCATACTCCAATAGAATGTCCTCATATCACGCGTTAAGGACTAAAAGTTCGAAATGTCTCCTCGAACCACACCTCAAAGTACATGTATTGTTCGTAATCGGTACCCACGAACCTAATCCTCATGTATAGTCCATATAGGCACTCACTCTTCCTATAAATATGCTCTTATAGGCATACATTCAACCTATGAAATGATCAGTGGGCTTTTCCAAAATTCCACTATCATAAGGGCGTATCATCATTCTTTCTCACTAACATTGAGTCGTAGGTAAACACAACATACTCAAAATAATACTTAATCTCTATTCCTCCCTGACCATCTCTCACAGGGTGGAATTTTAGTATTTTCTCCTGATTCACAATCATGTAGAGCGGCACCGTGCACTCTCCCTTTTCAACTACATACTAATCCATCTTGGTCACCCCATTTCGCTACCCCAACGAAATGTTGGCTTAATTATGATGTTCACAACCCATCAATAATTTATAAGTCTGTCTCCTCATTCCATCATTGGAAATGTAGGTTCACTACCACATTCCGGTTGCTCATTTCGAGTCCATCTCGCTCTATTAACTAGAGGTGTGTCTGGAGACAATCTCACTATGTCTCTCCTCAACATCGCTACCCACTTATTAGTAACGCATAAGTCACTCTCAACACTCAGTTGAGTAACATCTTGTATCACTTCTTCACAACAGTTAGGCCTCCCAATTCAAGAGATAACTTTTGAACGGTTTCCCATCGACTTTCATCCCATAGGGTGTGCTGGATCTCTCAGCACATATAATCTTGGATCATCGTCTATCTCCCATGACGTTCAACCCATTTCATCGATACGACTTGTCTCCTAATTTCCCCACCGTCGTACAAAAAAAATTTCCGCATCCCTCTATCTCGGATGTCTAAGGACTCCAATTGATTAGGGCGCCCATACACCCTTTTCTCCCTGTACATTTGCAAAAACATTGCAAGCGTCGTACCCGTAACATGTTTTTCCTCAACTCTATCCTTGTGTACATGTCGTGACTACAATCTTGCGGGTATTCTCCACCCCCTATAGACAAAAATCAAATCCTTGCCCACAAGGTTCCACTTATCCCTTCATGGTGAAGTAAGCCTTTCATTGTTCCTCCACAACACTACCGGCTCCACTGATGTCCTAGCATCTAACAACGTCTCTTCTCCTGACATGCATAAAAATTCCGTCGTATCCTCTTTCGCAACCGTACTTAAACAAGGGACCTCTCCCCCATGCATTCTTATTGAGCATTGTCGGAACAACACATAGTCGAGATGCCCAAATTCCATTCCTCGACAATATGTGCAACCATACTCCAATATTTCTAAAGGAGTCAAGTGGCACAGTGCTTATACTATTACTAAGTCCTTAGCACTAATTACAACAGCGAGCTCGATCTCTCCGCTCAGCGGTCCTGCGACATACCTTGACACACATCATTTAGGTTCCTACACACCGGAATCAATTACTATGATACGTTCACAATATCTTAAATCTCTCACTTATTGATGAACAATAACAACTCGACCCACTTTCAGGTGAGGTATCGTCATATACCCCATTCACTCGAGGCTAAAACCTATATACTTCCTTGTCCATCACTCTAGTGGTTCAGATAGTTTCTGGACATAACACGCTTGTCCTCTCCGGAATGCAAAACTTATTGGAGTTATTATTTCCTCAAATAACTTCATGCTAAAATAAAATGCATGGCCCTAGAATCCACACTAGATATCTTTTCAAAAATCCCCGATACTCTACTAAATCGGATTATTCTTATCGGTCCGTAATCCAAGCACTACACCCAATGTCCTTATCGGACCTCAACAATATACCTACTGGTCTTATTCTCACTCCCATATAAGTATATTATAAACCCTAGGATACTCATTCATTCCCGAAAATACTCTAAGACTTGAAGATGAAAAATTCGGGAAAAATAGCTTGCGTCGATCGATCGACTGCTGGGTTCGATCGATCGACATAGTTGATCGATCGATAGTTCGAGATCGATCGATCGATCGAATAGGGACATATGCAGTCCGTCTTCTTCGTTAAGCTTTTCCTCCATTAACAAATCTTCAAACTCCATTATAGTCCACCAAACTTCGACCCAATGATCCAAATATGTTTTCACGTATACTAGGACAATTTCTAACGTGACAAAAACATCACAAACTCCAATTCCTTTAAAGAAATAGTGAATTAAACCCAAAATTTCTTGAAACCCTAGTTATGGTGTTCTTCCCATATTATCATTCAAAATCCAGATTTTAATCCGAAAAATCATCAAGTCTAATCTGAATCTGAATCCTCTACATAAGGTAAATCATTCTACATGCGATTCCTATCCCAACATGTATAAATATCATCTTTCTCCAACCAAGATAACGATTTAAACAAAACTATCCAAAAACCCTACACATGGGTATTATAACTTTATAATTTTTTGCAATAAAAAACTTGCCTAATGATCAGTAGGGTCTGATTTCATGGTTGTTGTTGATGATTGATGATCTTCATCCTTCAATCCTTCTTCCCCAACTAGTTGGTAGTGAAAATCTCCTTTGAATCCTTCCCAATTCTTCCTTTTGCCTTGAGAATGGTTTCTCTCTTATCTCTAATGGCTATGGTGTGTTTTTATGGGCTTTCTAACCCTAACCCGTCTATCATACGACTGATATAAAGCTCTAAATTTCGTAGGTCTCCATACCCTCTCATGTTAAAAGACCAAAACGCCCCCGAATGGTCTCGGTTTAGTCCAAAATTACCCCGGGACTCAACTAGTACCCCCGGGTATACTATTTCGACTAATTTGACCCTTCCGGACTCATCTATGACCTCTAAATTATCATTTGAGTCACTTAAAATATTACTCGTTCTCACCCCAACACCGTCTACACGCGTTAAGTATCTATTTACCACTCGCACTAAGTAAATATAATGAGGCAATATAAATCGGTAACTATCTCTCGATTAATATTCCAAAATTAAAATTTTTAATAAATCCCATTAAATTACTCCTCTTACGTAATTTAAATTAAGATGTATTTTCTCATTTAATTCTCCAATTTATTTAAATAAAATATTCAGAAATTCGGGGTATTACAAAGACGTTCTCATCCATCACAAAGAAATTGATTTTTCTGGTCAACCTCTTAGGCCACTCATCTCCCATTCTTACATCCATCTCATACATACCCAATGGATGAACCTTTTCGCCGTTGAAGCCAATTAAAGGATGATGATAAAGGAAAAGCCTAGCTCTGCTGAGACTTAGTCTCTTGAAATAGGGTTAAAACATAACATCTGCTGAAATTCCCCCATCAATGAGTATCCTCTGAACTTCACATCCATGCACCCTTGTGGTGATTACCAGAGGGTCATCGTGAGGAGCTATGATACCTTTGAAATCAAGTCTTGATAAGCCAACTATGAGGGTATTCATATCTAATTTATTTCTCTTCTCTTGTTTAACTGCTGTAGAGTCCAAGTTAACAACCTCGGCCTTAGTTACTACCTTGGCCTCTGCCATATGGGCCTTTTGATCGTCGACCTATGAACCTCCTCCTACTAGTCCTCCGCAGATGGTGTTCACCCTGAAAGAGATCATACCAACTCTCTTCACTGGGATATTATCGTCTTTTAGTGGGACGTCAGGGTCATCATCATCATCATCTGAGTCCTCAGCTCTTCTGGTAAGGGCATCTTCTCGGCACCTATAATTTCTCTTCTTTTTAGGGTTGTCTCTTCCTCCCTTAGAAGCTCTTCCATCTATGTACTTTATGAGTTTTCCAGACTTTAACGTCTTCTCAATCTCATCCTTCAGGGCAAAGCACTTGTTAGTGGTTGTGGTCTTGGTGGAACTCGCACCACAGATTCTTGTTCCTCTTATGTGGAGCAGCCTTCAGCTTCTCTGTCCATCTCAGGGACCCGTCATTCTTTATTTCATTGAGGATGTGTTCGTAGCTCACATTTAGAGGACTGTAGTGTGCAAACTTGTCGTCTGCAACCTCTTCTTTCCATCCTTATTCCTTTGGAATTTCCCACTACTACTTCCATTCTCATCCTCATACTTTGTAGCCATTGCTTCTTCAGCGTTCATGACCCTACCAGTTGTTGCTAACAGCTCGGCCATAGACTTTGGAGGGTCTTCAGCAAGCTTCCAAAGTAACTTCCCCTTCTGAAGTCCTCCTATAAGGGCTATCATAGCTTTATTCTCTTCGTAATCTTCAACCTCAAATTTTTCCTTGTTGAATCTTGCAATGTAGTCTCCGAGGCTCTCATTCTTGCCTTGCTTTACGTAGAGTATATGGTTCTTCTTCTGAGGTCTTACCCAAAAATAGAAGTTGTGTATAAAACGCTCGGCCAAACCCTTAAAGTTCTCAACAAAATTTTTAGGAAGGGAAGTGAACCAAATGTGTGCAGCTCCCGTCAAGATGCTTGAGAAATACCGACACCTCATCTCATCAGGGATTGAATAAATGTCTATTGAAGACGGATACATATCAATATAATGTATAGGGTTAGTACTTCCATCATACTTGGGAGACACCATTGGTGGTTTGAATTTGGCAGGGGTTGGGAAGTTCATAATTCTTGCCACAAATGGGGAGCCCTCTAAGAATCCCCTTTAGAGTGGGTCTCATCTTTTTATGAGGTTCCCTATATTCTTTTCCAGCCGTTGAATGGAGTCATTCCATGGTTTTACAATGTTTGCCTGACCGAGGTTGTCCCCAACCACCTCCAAGGGGTGAGCTTAGAGTTCCCCAACTGCAGTACAACGTTGGCTATTGACCTCCCCCTGACCACAGTCTCGATCATGTGGGGGTTGGCCATGATGAGGCCGATGTTCACCACCTTCAGCTACACTTATTGACCTGGATAACCTCTGCCTCAGATCATTAATTGGGCCGAGTCTTTTAAAGGTCCACCCTCTACTCAAGCGATCAAAAGCTGATCCTTTTTACTGGGCATCACCAACCTCTGCCCTTCTTGCTCCGCAACCTCGACTCTACTTTATAGGACGTACTGTGTTATTTGAAACCTCATATGGCTCCTAGCAGTCTTTTGGAGAATCCTCTGCTTCCATATCATCATACCTATCCTCAGGGTAAGGGTTTCCTTTCCCCCCGACGTAAACGCCTAGGGTCAGCAACATCCCTCCTCCGTTGAGGAGTAGGTCGGTCTTTTCACGGTGCTTGGGGTGGTCCCCTGGCTTCAGGATGAGGTTGAACAACTTTCAAATTAATCATATCCGATGATACCCCAGGTTGTCTCATTATATTTTGGCTTAGCTGGGCAAATTGCTCCTGCATCACTTGCTAGGTTACAACCAAGGACTTCAAGTCTTGTGCCACCTTAGCCATCTCGGACTGAGGTGATGCCTGGCTAGAACTGGGTCCTCCAACACCAAATGGTAGTGGAGGTGGTGGTAACTCCGGTGCCATATGTTAGAACTATAGAGCTTGCAATGAAAATATGACAGAGTTTGATACCTTAATGGACCTTTTTCAATGGTGAAACAACTTCACATAAGGGGTGAGGCATGGTTCACCACCAGAGTCTCCGGTGAGGTTAAACAACAAAAGTGGAAGAGATGAATCTTCTCGTTCCCATAGACGCCGCCAAAATGATGATGCTGTGAATAGCACCACCAGATAAGGTGTTGCAAGCTCAAGCAAGTGATAACAATAGCAGCACAAGAGAGTGCATATATATAGAAGGAGGTGAGGAGAAGAGGATGAACACTAGAATGTAAGTGGTTTAGCCAATCTAACCTACGTCCATTGTGAAAGTGAGTGTAAGAATCACTATCAGAAGAGGGATCTAATGGTATTAGCAATATAATCACTCCACTTTCTCTCTAACTGTAAATGCAACAGAGTTTTGCTAAGGTTTGTAATTGAGGATCCCCTATAAGGTAGGAGAAGACCAGTATATGTAGTGTTTGGGGGGTGTAGTGTACCCCCCAAGCATGCAATGAGCATGTGTGTGATGATCTATCCAATCTAGTTAAGCGATCTATCACTGTCACACGTATAGGATGATGATGAAATATTACCTCACTTAAGGGGATTGATTTGGTTACAACTGACTTTGTCCATGCGTTCCCAACCTTGCATGTGCATATAAATGCTCGGCCTTGTGTCCTTGACTGGTGCAACCTCGTCCTCGGTGAGTACGAGGTTGATGGAGTCAAATGTGGTTACTTTATGTAAATGACCTCTGCCAGGAGGGCTGTCCGTGGTTGGGTATAAGAGAGTTGTAATGTCGGCTGGGGCCGATGATGATATTAGTAGATGATTGAGCCCATGAGACATACTGACCCCGACTGTTGACCAGTCGAGGTTAGTGTATGAGGTTGTTGCAACGTCGGCTAGGGCCGACCTTATGAGAGATGATATTACTGATGGTTTTCATAGGCTTCTAGTCACCTCGGTTGTGAGATTGGCCGAGGTTAGTTTCTCTGAGTAAGAGGGTGCGTTTTGGGCATATCAATAAGTAAGGATAACAACATCTTGTGTAGGTTGGATAGGTCCTTATGAACTACGACTGTTTAGAAATTGGTCTTAATTGGGAAGTAAATCACCTTAATCAATGTATGTCAGACTATGATCCCCTCTTATCGACATGTAAAACAGTTAATCAGTTGGCTAAAAAACATTCTACTTTTCTCAAATTCTGGACTGAGACAGAAGAATGTATCAAGATTGTTCAAGATACTTAGAAAGAAGTGGAGTGCCATAACCCTATAGTAGCCATCTCTATGAAGCTTAAAGCCATCTGAGGAAAACTTAGTAGATCGATTATATCTTGCTATGGGGACCTCTTTCAGGTTGCTAGGGATGCTAAAGATCAGATGTTGCAAGATAAATTAAACTATTAACTAGAATCCTTTGAGCTTAATAGAGAGGCTCTTTCTTAGGCTACAACTTCCCATAATCATCATCTCAAAATAGAATCTAAATTCTAGTCTCAAAAAGCAAATGAAAGGTGGGCTCAACATGGAGATTAAAATATAACTTATCTTCATGGAATAGTCAAATGTAAACAGATAAGGCTAGCCATTAACTGGATCAAGAAGGCAGATGGATCTTGGATATAATCATAAGAGGAGATAAAAGATGAAGCAATAGATCATTCTCTGTAATTTTTCAATCAGAAGAGGTTATAAGTCCCGAGGGGAAGAATCAATTTCTTAGCCATATTACCAAGTCCCGAGGTTATAGTTTGGCCTGGAATTGAAGAGGTGGAAAATGCTGTGAAGGGTCTAAATGCTTCAAGTGGTCCAGGAGTGGATGAATTCAATAGTTTCTTCTTCAATTTGTTTTGGGAAGATATCAAATGTGATGTGCTGAAGGCAGTTCATAGGTTCTTTGTAGTCTTTATGCTTCCCAAGATCACCACTATGTAACACCCTATGCATTTATGGCATCGTCCGCCATCAAGATTATGCCGAGCGTCACTAAATTAATTACCATCCTTAGCATGTGATAGATATGAGACATATTAAATATTTATTCCACAAGATAGTATTATGATTATTACAATAAATAAGATCATCATGCAATAATTAAAATCCATCACCATGCCAATCTCCAAAATAATCCGACTCCATACTTTATTTAAAACTCCAAACGAAATAATCCACTAAAGTAACTAACTAAAACCGTAAACAACTTTGGAACCAAATGGCCCAATAAAATCCATAATGAAGTCTCATAATATAAACGGCTGAATAGAGGAAAGCTAATCTACTAAAGTGGATAAATAAATGAACTCCAGCTGCACCTCTAAAAAGATCTCCAATGCATCCTATGCAGCCACTCCAATACTTTTACCTGAAAAGTTTAGTCAACGCACAGGGTCAGAGCCCTGAGCATGAATATAGACTACTCCCATCAATCAGGTTATGTGAATCCAGACAGTAGTATTATACATAATAAATGTCACAATAGAATATTTTAAATTAAACGAGTAAATTAATCCGCGATATAAATAAATCACTATCTACCCACAACAAAGTCTATCCAAAAACCCAAGTTCAATTGTTTAATATATAATAACTCCATTTCTATTTATTAAATCAATTTACTCGAATTTAGCATTTTTCTCATTTTATTATTATTATTATTATTATCAGTTGTGGTGCTCCCGCATTTAAGTCTTACACTATCTCAGTTGTGGGACTCCGCTAGATTTTCATCATTTTAGTGCGGGACTCCCTCTTAAAGATTTATCTCATATTATTTGTTTGGTTGCGGGACTCCCGTTGTTCTACACCAAACCCATTCTCCTCCCTATGGCCCGTCAACTTGGTTCAGTGTCAGCTTTCCACACACTCGTGAGGTTCCACGCACGACACGTCATTATATCCCGTCATCCCGTTTAACTGTCAACCCACACATACTCGTGATGCTAACACACACCCACGACGATATAGCCAGTCGACCCGTTTAACCGTCAGCCCTGCACGTACTCTAGCCACAAATATATTTTAATACCCGTTTTATTATCTTATGATTTAATTCTCAATTTCTCATCATCATATTTTTATTTACTCCACCCTTATTATCGACGTGAGATCCTCAAAACACCCTTGGTCCCACATCTAAGGTCTTCAAAACACAAATATGCCCTACCCTATGATATATGATATATCTCTATCAATAATCTCTCCCTAGTCTTAATCCTAGACCAACGAATAGACGGAATGACATAAAAATCAGCCCCATCATGAAATATCCTATCCGTAAAAATCTACACTAACTAGTCCCATACTTAGAAAGTGTTAACCAAAACTAAGGCCTACACATTAGTCCCATACCTAGCGAGCATCCTAGAATATAGGTGAAAGCATACTACTCAACAACCCCATCATCTCCGTGATGGAAAATATGAATAAAAATCAAGCACACAATCCAAGTATAACAATATGGCAATACCCTCATAAGATCACAATTTAATTATTAATTTCATTAGTAACATCGTCATCGTTCTTATCACAATAATTATCATGTAGCAATTTTAGATTAATCAGCATGCGAGTTTTTGAAACACACAATAATAATCCACTTTTATAATAACTACATAATTTATGAGTTTGTACGTGCCTCGATTTTAATTAAATGAACTCTATAAAATTCTACATGAGATTCTACACCCATAATGATAAAAACCCAATACTCTATCCTACGCACCCAAAGGTTTCCAATATTAATTCATATTAAAAAATTTCATAAAAATAGTACCAAATTAGTTTTCACTTTTCCTAGTTAAGGTTGCTGATTTATTTTAAGAAAACATGTAATAATATGTTTAGGCGACACTTAAAATGCATAAAATTAAAGGAAGAGGATAGAGTATCCATGCCTGAGTAAATTTTTTTTAAAAAATCTGTGTAGACGGCTGGAATCCTCTCGAAAAATTATGAAGGATTGCTTCTTGAACAAACTTGAGAAAACACCAATCGAGCCTTCAAATCTTGAGTTAAAACTTGAAAACTTTGGCGCTGGGATTTGTATGAGGAAGAAGATGAAAAAATAGAGAACTACTTCTTTTAATATGTTTGAGAATGAGTTTTAAAAGTTCAAGAATATATATATATATATATATATATATATATATATATATAAGTGTAGGAGGAATTTAAGTGGCATTAGAATCCTATTAAAACTAAAATAGTTCGCCGGTTAGTCACGGTCCAGAACCATGAGAAATGTTTTTGTAGAGAGTTTTTATGTTATAAGGAGTCTTTCTAGAGAGTTTTATGTTATAAGGACTTTTCTAAACGGGCCAAGATTTATATAAACTCATATTAGGAGTCTTTTAAGCTAGCTTTTCGAGTTCCAGATAAATTTAATTAATTACCAGATCAAATTACGGGTTATTACACACTACCACTAAAATTGCATTGATTCGTAAGTCTGGGAATCCTTGGTCATTAAATGATTTCAGGCCAATTAGTATGCAAAATTTTGTCAAAAAAATCTTTTCAAAAATCCCAAATGACAGAGTTGCATAAATTTTAAATCATATCTCTTCCCAGTTCAGCCAGGCTTTATTAAAGGTAGGTCTATTACAAAAATGTTCTTCTGGAACAAGAATGTTTCTCAAAGAGTCCACCACAAAAGATTTGGAGGCAATATCATCTTAAAGTTGGATATGACAAAATCCTATGATATTGTCTTGGTTGTTACTAATAAAGGTCATACAAAGAATAGGGTTCTGTGAAGTATGGATGGATTTAATATGGAGGATCATCTCAAATTCTTGGTTCACTATTATGATTAATGGAGAGAATGTAGGCTTCTTCAAATCCTCTAGAGCTTTAAGGCAATGGGACCTTCTTTCCTCTAGCCTCTTCATCATTATGGGTGATGTCCTCTCAAAAAACCTTAAAAATATCATGTCTAATCCCATTTATGAGGGACATAAAAATGCCTCTTAGCAACCCTAAATTTAACGATTTATCTTTTGCAAATATTTTCAGCTCATTGTAGGAAGTAAAGAAGGTGATAAGTCTTTATGCAAAGGTGTCAGGGCAGTCAATCAACAAGAGAAAAAGTAACTTCGTGGACTCAAAGCAAATTTGCCTTAAATTTCTCAACAAGCTTAAGGAAATAACAGGAGTGAACCTGAAGTCTGATCTAATCAAGTACCTAGTATGTCCTATATATAATCGAAGGAAGAATATTATATATTTTAAAGATATGATGCAGAAAACAAAGCAAATAAAAGGCAAAGTTTTTGAGTTTATAAGGTAAGATTTTCCTCATTAAATCTGTGCTTTCTTCTAAGTACCTATACCAATTGTCTGCCTTAAGTCTGGTTAAATCTATCCTCAATAGACCAAAGATTTCATTGGTGTGGTTCGGAGAATATTGCCAAACCTCTAAATAAAGGTGGTTTAGGTTTAAGACATATAACTAATGTTTACTCCTCTCTTAGTATGAAATTGTGGTGGAATTTTATACAATAAGCTTCAATTTGTGCTCAATTCATGAAGGCATCTTACTGTAGAAAACATCACCCTACTTCTGCTCCTATTAGATGTTGTGCTTAGACTTGGAATCGGATGTGTTATGTTAGGGACAACGATAAAGACCATATGATGTGGCTTATTGGAGTAGGAAATATCAACATTGTAAAGGATAACTGGAGTATTCCTGAATGTAAGTCAGTAGGTGTGATAGAAGTAGGTCAGTTGAAGGACTACTGGATTCAAGACCAAATGTGGAATAAGGAAAAATTAGAACACGTGCTTAATCCATCCGTGACTACCTATGTGATGAATTTCAATGAATTTTTTTTCCAAATAAACCTGATTCTCTTATCTGGAAACCTAAAGCACAGACACCTTCTCCATTACCTCAACTTGAAATATATGCAGAAAGTCTAGTCCTACTAGATTCAGTGCAACATTTATTTGGCATAAGAATCTCCCTATTAAAATGTTGCTGTTTATGTGGAAGTTAATGATTAATATCCTTCCTAGAGATGATAGGATAACGTCTATTAGATTTAGAGGTCCTTCCAAATGCTGTTGTAGTTTGAAGTCTCAAGAAGAAGATCTAGACCACATTTTTTAGGGTGGAGATGTTCCTTCTAAAATTTGGGATAAATTGACTATGGAGTATGGAATTAAAAGATCAACAGAGGGAGGTTTGAGAAACCAATTTTTCCATCTTCATGGGGTAAAAGTAAACCAATTTATTAGCAGAGTTTTTATAGATACTATATGTTGGTGTTTATGGTGCTATAAGAACAAATTCAAATTTGATGATAGCTCTCCAAGTGTGTTTCCAGTTCTCATTAATATAAAACATGAGATTTTTCTAAATAAATTCCCCTCAATAGTTTAAGATACAAAAAATATTATGTATATCAAATGGAGTCCTCCTCCAATACATTCTTTAAAGCTTAATGTTGATGGTAGTTCTATAGGGAATCTAGGAAAGGGAGGTGGAGGAAGAACGCTTACAAATCACTCAGGTGAGATGATTTGGGCATTTCATGCCTACTTTGGAATGGTGTCTAATATGGAAACTGAGGCTTTGGATTTTCTTAAAGGTCTTGAGTTCTTTATAGACTTAAAAGATTATGATCTTTTGAGAGAGAGTGATTCCAAGGTTCTAGTGGATGTCATCCTCAATAGAAGTAAACCTCCATGGAAAATCAACTGGGTTGTGTTTAAAATCAGGAGCTTATTGAAGATGATTTATACTACAATTGTGTTCCAACTTCAGTAAATTTCTTATTCGTTGTAAACTTGTTGTTTACATTATTGTTGATTCTATTTTTACACGTCTTAGGTCTTCATTGTTATCATAGATTTGGGATTTTCTTTGGAGTAGTATCTCTTGCGACGTCATTATCCATAATTCCCAGGGTGTATGCATTATGTAATGTCACTCCTCTATATCTTGTACTTATTTATTTCAGTTCAGGTGGCAGTATTGTATTTCAATTATTTTTTTGTGAGTCCGAGATTGTATGAGATACATTTGTATCCCAGAGTTGGAATACTATATTTGTAGTGATTAATATAAGAAATGGATTTATTTTGTTCAAAAATTTTTATCGCTTATTATATTACTTGTTTAGTTTAATGTAATGTTACCAAATGTTTTTATTCCCATGAATTTTTTATTATACCTGATCACTCTATTTACGAATTTTATGGGGTGTCACAACAAATTAGGATTGTGAAGAAGAAATTCTTGCCACTTATTGGGATGAGAATTTGTGTTATGAACGCCAGTAAAAAAATTCCATTAAACCTTGGGTGGAATAGATTTGAAAGCATCATGAGGCCAATTTTTTTGAAAGCAACAAAATTACTTCATATTCCAAGTTTCTTAACACAATTTTATCAAAGAATTTAACCAATAGTCTTGATTAACTCACACAACAATGAACTAGATGAAATATATTAGATCTAACACATCTAATCCAGTTATAGTCAAATTCACTAGATTCAAAATTGATCTAAAGTGATATGCGTGATCAAAAGTGTGCATGTGAATAAAAATTAAGCACAAATACCCACATGATAAATTCTATGAGGAAAAACCCCTATATACGGGAAAAAAGAACCTTGACGCACTTTAATTTTCATTTCTACTTAAAAATATATTTTAAGCATGACAAGAAGATACCTCTCATACAAGCACTCTCGTGTACCTATGAACCTTGAAATGTTCTACCATAGACAGTGGAACACTATAATGAGCTCCATTCCATGAATGAAGAAGTCCACTATTTTCCTTGAAGTCAATGCCACACTCCAATTTCCTTAATAAATTGGAATGCCTCCATTTTAGATCTAGATGTATAGATTGCGTGTGTAATAAAAACTAGATATGAATTTGGGTAACTTGTGAATTCAAATCACTAGAAAATGACTCTCAAGTGTAGATCTCATTCTAAAACGAAAAAAACTTTCAAACTCTCAATTAAATTTTGAATTTTGGTTTAGAAAGAGAAATAAAAACCTCACCAACATAAAAATCTCTTCAGATAAGATATTTTGAAATGAGGGAAAAGTCACACACTAAAATGAAGTGATACAAGTCTATTTATAGTGAAATTTCAAAATCTGATGTGACCATATGAACGGTGCACTTTTTCCATGTGCTCAATTTCATCTAGTGTAGAATATTAATCATGGCTATGCAAACAAGCACATATTAGTGCTGTGCGAATGCCTACATGTGCACGGTGACATTTTCTACCCGTGTAAAGACTCCATAAAAAATTTCCTCCAAAATAATTTTACATAGATGAGACTTAATCCCTATTGCCAAAACAAAATACATCACCTAGAAAAAGTATTTTTTCAAAATCATATTATAAAAACAAATTCTCTTGATTTTATAAGCACGGGACTGTGTGCAATAGATAAAATTAAATCAAACTCCGTAAGAGGATATACTTAAGAAACTAAAGGCTTCAATGAGAGTCATGAGAAGTCTTAAATATTTAAAGGTATTACCTAGACAAAATACCGCACCTCATTTAAATAAATCAAGTCTATGTCATTTGAAACACTCATACATTTTTACTGAAGAGATAAACAGTCTATATATATTACAAATGTTTACATTTTTAGAGTATTACCATGGATATTTTGTAATATACTCATTTCATAAATCTCCAAATATAGAGCAGAAATCGAAGATAATGACGCCACTCAAAGTGTGAAAGTATAATAAGAAATTAGTAAATCAATTGTCTAAGAATCCATCTACTGCCATCAAACATATCTTCTAAAACAAACGCCTCATGGGCATCAGAAGCCCTCCCTACTTACATCATAAGAGATTATACCGAGCTCCATGCTACCCTATCTGAAGTATACTAACCTTTTCCCTCTCACAATATCATCAGACCATTGGACCCTCACATATTATCTCACCCTCTTCCTAACTAATTCAAGAATGATGATCAATGACATTTTCACCAACTACTACGCTTGCCACTAATCAATGACATCATCTTAATAATTTCATATAAGGAATCATTAACATAGTCATCATTGCCCCTCCTACAAAACTAAAGTCAAATACTACACAAATTAATCTACATCCACACCAAGATGGCATGAATGCCATACTATTTTTCGAGTACTTTGATTTCAATCCCTTAACTACAATAAAACACATAAGTTGTCATATTTATCCATAAATTCAGATAATTCCAATAATCCTTTCCAAACATGCCCAATTTATCTGCCTCACCCTGAAACTTCTTATGATCAGTTCCTTGCCCTGATGACAAGAGCTTGCATAGTTGTCTGATCTAACTTTGATACACAAAGCATGGATGTAATAACCGTCCTAGAACAAATATAAGAGTTCAAAACAAAAGTTTTGTCTATATTGAGTATTGAAGAAGAAGAATGATCTAAAATTAGTTATCTCTACATGGAAGGTCATAAATGGGCTATCAGTCCCATAATTGGTTTGTGTCTCCTGGAGAGTTCATCCCCACATAAATTCTCTCATTAAATTTCTCACATAAGACACACTTCATCCTTCTACATCTTTCGATGAGGATACACATAATTGGCACCCTGATGGCCAAAAGGGTCATCTCCTTTATTGATGAAGAAATTCCTAAGTTTGGTTTCGACTATAGTTATGATCTTAACATCTGAGTTAATGTCCTGCAAATACTGTTTGATTGGTTTTAGTTGATAACATTTCTTTTTTAAATGTTTTTCCACCCTGATCACCCAAATGTCTATGGTTGCAAGTCGATGATCTCTCACCCGCATCAATGATAATACTCGTCGACAGATCATGGGATTAATTCTTATAACAATTAGGGCTCGTCTAATATTCCCTCAAGTGTATTTTTAAGTGATCTATATCCTGACATGTTTCAATATATTTATTAGTCGCTCGTGGCTTCATGGTAACAGAGGTGTTTTTTCTTCCCTCCTTAAAAATCTTAAGTTCTTCCCAGATAGTCAAATCATCATATTCATTAGGGATGAAAAAAATACATACGATGTCGAGACTAGCAATCTATTTTTAAATATCCATCACAAAACTAATGACACGTTACTCTCAGGTTTTGAGGTTGATCCTTTCTCTCTCATGATATGAGATGGGGATCGATAGCAAACAAACCATTAAGCCTATTGTTCTAAATACTACTTATCCATTGTACATTATGGGGATCCAATTTTCCCTAGAAAAAGTCATGGATTTCTATTAACCATTCAAGAAGAGGGTGATAAAATAATAGAGGTAATCTCTAGGGAATCCCTAAATGAATGCTTCATCAAATAAAATGAACATTTCCTCTACATTGGTTTCCCTGAGGCATGGTATGATGTAGCTAAAAAGAAAATGAAAAGAGGCTTTATGATATTTTTTATAGGCAAGATCACTTAGATAGATGGATCTAAACATGAGGTAAAGTTATTTACCATCAAATACAATGATTCACTCTCTTTTAACAGTGAAAGTATCGAGATCACCAACAATGATGAATATTTTGACCTCAATGAGTTAGGGATGGGTATTTTCATGACCCCGTCGAGAGGATCTTTCCCTATAATAAGACTTTGTACAATTGGTGGAGTACCTCGGCCAGTCCAACCTAACCAATCAACATCCCTACCATTTACCAACTTGTGACTGAACCTATTCATGTTTTCTTATTTATAATATTCATATAAATAAGGCCTACTTTGAGGTGGTCTTTACGGATATTTTTCTAAAAGATAATATCAACAAAATAAGTGGGGATTTTAAGTATCTTGTTTTTCTCTATATTAATTTCATTGATTCTATGAATCAAACGATTGATGAATATGATGAAATGAATCAACATTTTTTTAACTAATCTCAATAAGGAAAAAATAAAACATCATAACCGTGTTCAAATGAATGATGAAGAAACTATTATTATTAATCTTAGTTCTAGTATAAATCTGGATGATATTAGGAGAGGATCAACCTTCAATGAGAAAGAATGATTGCAATTCAAAATTATGTTAAAGTAATTTATGGAGCTCTTCGCATGGTCTTGCAGCAACAGGCCTAACATTGATCCCCACATCATGCAACATGATATCCCTATATACCTTGAATGTAAACATGCTAAGAAAAAGTTGAGGAAACTTCGACCTTAATGCATCCTCAAAGTAAAAGATGAAGTGATCAAACAACTGAACGTAGGTTTTATCTGTGTGATCGAGTATCCGATTTAACTTTCTAATATAGTCCATGTGTCGAGATATGGAGGGAAAGTACACAAGTTTGTCGACTATCAAGATTTGGGCCAAATGATAACTTTCCTCTACTCGAAATCGATCTGATCATCGACGACACTACCAATCACGCTCTCAAATTCATTCATTGATGGATTAGATGAGAACACACTATATGGTTGACTTAATTAAGTCTGTGCCATATGGGAGTTCCAACTAGTTTGGATATTAAGACAAAATAGGATTAGATTTTTTAGAGTTGCTCTTTCTCAAAGAATGCAAGCTACAAGATGAAGAATCAGTCCAAGAACCTCATATGTTCTTGAAAGGGAAGTATTAATCTCAATAACCCACACAATAAGGACACAATCACTTCATATATGTGTTATTATGTGTGTACAAGGGTTATATAATTTTTAGGAATTTTTTTCCAACATTTGTAAATCACTAAAAATATTATTTAAACATTTAAAATGATTTTTCAAGTTAATTAAAATGTGATTTTGAATGTTTAAGGTTTAAAATATAAATATTATTTTTCCTAAAAAATGGTTCAGGGTAGAATCCGAAAGAGTAGAGAATTATGGGGATATATTTCATATTTTTTAAACATAAAAAACACGCATTTTTTATCAAATCATAGCCATACACGTGTTTGCTTTATATGGGTGCGATTTGTGTTTTCTCTGTGTCTAACATGTAAGAGTTAATCACAGCCCTTGATTGAAATGTTATCTATGGTATGCATGTGTTGTTACCAATCCCCGTGTTACCTAAACCAACCAATCAGTGACCATTTAATCATTGCTTCTTGTTAACCCTTGGATTAAGAGTCAATCGGTCAAATTAATCTCAACCATATATTTGGATCGATCTTCTGGATCCTTCTCTTTATCAGTATAAAAGGAGACCTTGGGTTTACATTTCAAAACTTTTTTCCACTCGTCTCATTTGAGAGAAAAATTAGAGAGAAGAAACTAGAGAGAGAAAGAGAAAAAAAAGTGAGAAAAAAGAAAAGAAAAGAAAACTAGTTCGTTTGAGAGTTAACCCAAACTTTTTCCTCCATACACAACCCTAAGCGCCGTCCTTTTCCAAAAAGCCATAGTTATTGTGAGGGTTTGTTCGCTTTGAAGTTAGTCTTCAACCTATACCTCTCTTAGGAAACCTTTCTCCTACTAAGTCTCATATATTCTCCATAGAACTTGTGAGATTTACCTTGAGAATTTTTTCATGAATATCTTAGGGTTTCTATTTTTTCTCTAGTGGATCTTTTGTTTTAAAATATCATTTTTCAAGATCCACTCTCTGATATTCAAGTTATTTTGAAAAAGAGACATTGATTTTCAAGGTTCTTTTAGACCTGAACGTTTATATTTCACTAGTTATATTTCAAATTTTGTGAAATTAAGTTATAAAGAAATAAGGGTTGAAACATTTTAGGTCTTGCTTTTCAAAAGACTATTTTTAATTCTGATCTTAAAAGAAGTTTGATTTTCAAAAATAATTTGAAACAGTCCTGCATGTCATATAGATTGATTTGTAAATTCATAGGACTTGTTGTATAACTATTTTGAGAGGAGTAAGTTACACTTCTACATTTATTGCACATCACGAACACCATCACTCTCCCACGAACACTTAGACTTAGTGGTTCTTTTGAGAGATCTTGTGTTGTTTGAGCTGTTGGAATCAGAAAGCAAGGACAAAGCAAGGAAGCTGTTGGAGGGAGATCAAATCTTCCTCACAGACCTTTGAGAATGGAGTAACTCGTGTAGGTATAAATCTATGAACTTAGTTTAGGATCTTGATTTTCATGCTTAGTGGTGTAACTTGTATATTGTGATTATTTTAGTGGATTTTTATTTTGTGGCGTAAAGGTCACTGTGGAGGTTTCCCTTAATTTGGGGTTTTATCATGTTAAAATCTGGTGTCAATTTACTTTACCATTCTTAACTGTTTATGCTTGGTTTCATACTAAAGACATAGTATATACTTTTTTATTTTAAAAAATCTAAGGTAACCAACTACCAGATTTGATATCCATACTCAAACTGTTTTACACATCTTGTCTGATTTCTTTTGAAAAGAGTTTCAATCAACGAGTGTATTCGGAGTTTGCTTAAACTTTAACATTTTGTTAATAACTTAGTAAACAAATAGTTTTATACACTAATTTTCAAGTGGTATCAGAGCGGGTTTATCAAAATTTATTTTGATCCTGAAACTCCAAAAAAAAAAAAAAAAAATTTTCTGATATGGATGAAAGATTTGAGAAGTTAGGTAATGTGACAACCCGAATATAATTATGATAAATTGTGTTTAAATCATGATTAGCTTATATAATAAGGATAATATGTTATAATTGTTGACACAAATATTAGTCAGCTGGCGTGGACCAATTAAATGAAGACATGTGTCACCTTACGTGGCTAATACATACTATCACCAAGCAACTCAAAGGGTGCAGAGAAACTAACAAGTTTGCAGAGCAACGAGCAGGACTGCAGAGTAACGTGCAGGTGTGAAGAGCAACGAGCAAGCGTGAAGAGCAACAATAAGGTCTGCAGAGCAACGAGCAAGTGTGCAAAGCAACTCAAAGCGTGCAGAGCAACTCTAGCCAGGCAGATCAAAGGATAACTATGCATTTAATGTGCGTTAATGAAGATAACAACGCATTTAATGAGCGTTAATGTACATTTCTACTGTATCAATAGATGTCTACTAGATGACAACACATCGCCTTTTCATATGGATAGCCTCAAGGCTATAAATACATTGTAACCCCATCATAGAAGGGGGATCTGACAACTATGAGAGACCATACACAAGATACACACCTTTTTCTCCCTCTCTCCACCATATCGTGCTATTGTAAACCCCTGGGAATAAAATAACAGTGGACGTAGGCTTTTTCTTATAGCCGAACCACTTTAAAAATCTTTGTCTCTCATATGCTTGATTGGATTGCTTTTATCTATTTATTTGTGATCATAAAAATGAGATTCCGTCCGTTTTTTGCATCAACAGATTGGCGCCGTCTGTGGGAACGTGTTACAAGCATTGTTCTCCATTAAAAGCTAAGTTTTTATTTTCTCTACATATAACTAATTATATGCACGTATCTTTTTGTTAAAATCATGATTCTCATATGTTTATATTCATAAACTTAGATATCAAATCAATTATATATTGTGCATACATCTTTTAACTCAATCAAGATTTTATATTCACAAATTGTTGAAATAAATTTTACAAATATGCATAAATGCATATTTCATAATCACAAAGTTTGAGAAATTTTTGTACATATTATATTATTTCTCTTTTAAGGAGATAAAATAATTTCTCTCTATTCATAAATCTCTTTTACATGAGTATATACATATTTGATTCATTGGGAAATCTTTTAATTTAGTCATAATTTTTATATGCACTAACTGTGTGATCGATTTCAAATTGGGGATCTGGTGAATTTTAGACTCATAAATATTATACAAATACTTACATATATGGATCCACTTGAAAATTTTCTGAACAAATATGTTAGGATAGGGATAAGCATTAGGAACGATTATGTATTTTCCATATCCGATCTTAACATGAATTGAATCAGACCCATTTTCTCTCTCTTCAAGAAAACTATATTCTCTGCACAAATAATCATATTATTATAATTGTGTTGATACGATCAATTTTATCCATATATGAATAATCAATTATATGTTGTACATACATCTTTTGATTCAGTTATGATTTTTATGTTTATAGACATAAATTAGTTGTCCAATTTTTCATTTATGAAATCTGCAAAATATTGCAAATCACTATTTTATATTCATAAATTAGTGGATCGATTTTTATATCCAAATATGAATAAACGAAAATTTCATAATCACAAGTCCGTTAAAGATTTCTATGGATACACGTTTATGTACATCATATTTTTATGAGAACACGAGATATTTTGATTATTATCTCTCATATTATCTGACAGGATATAAACATCAGAGAATTTTTCTCATTGTAAACTTTTTCTGCATAAATCGATATCTGATTCTTATACATCTTGATTTGAAACCCTCATCAAAATTGATAAAGCAGAAGGGATTTATAACTCAAACCGAATCTGGAAATCAGACCAGCAAACCAAATATACATTTGGGTCATCTTAATTGAATTCTCTTAAACCGCGGAGAAAAAGTATTATATTCATCCACCGGAAAATGAACAGATAACCCAAATATGTTTGGGTGACGATACAACATCCTTTCAAATTACAAAGGTGAAGAAAACTCGGTTCAAAATACAAACGTCTGGATTTTATTATCCAGCCAATCATTCCTCAAACTTGGTTTAGATTTGACCTACAGTTAGACCCAACATCATTTGTAATCCAAGAATCCATTACCTATCCGAACAGAACTCACATGTAGATGATTTTTTATATCAGTTATTGAGGTCCCATGGAAGAACTACTACCTTCAATAAAAAACATGACCATACCGACCAGCAGCTCACAACCGACTTACGATTATTATTCCTTTATCGATCAAAGACATCCCCCTATCAACAAAGAAAAGATAGTACATTCGTACGGGTGTAGAGGAGAACCGCGGAAGCTCAGGCTGGTTGAGGACCACACTATGAAGAAGAAAACCTCAACTGGTCGACAGAGCACAACACTTGGTCGTCGGCGTGTTTGAGACATCTGAGAATTCCCCATTCAAACATTTGTATAGATCGGGTAATGCCCGACCATCTATTACTGCCGTATTATTGTTCGATGGAAACCCCGAACTCCTATTTCTTGATCGGCGACTATCAAATTTGATCCTCATCAAAAGTTCCATAAATTTTATGTTGGTCGCAAACACAGGTTACGGTGTTAAAGCTGGTCACACGACAGGTCGGCGATAAATTTTCACAGGTCGGGGACTTCCCGACCTCACATACTTGGTCGAAAACATCATCGAACTTCCATTTCTTGACCGTTGCACAGATCTGTGAACCTGTTAATACTCATTGGCAGATGAACAATGGGATTTAGGGTGTATTACCTCCAACCCGTTGACCATTATTGTTGGAAATTCCACCCTTGGTGGTCGGGACCATTGTACAAAAAGGAAAACTCAAGTGACACCTCACAGTGACAATGTTAGTCGGCAAAGAAGGGCACCACATCAGAGTGTTGGTCGGCTAAAATTTTGGGTTTCAGATTTGACTTGGGGGACTTAAATATGTTTAAATTTATAAAAATGTTTACTGATTAAAGGAGTTAGAACAAACAACTTAGAAATATTTTCTACCAGACTTAAATTTGAGCATTTACTTAAAATTAAAATTATTTTTCAAAAAGTCCAAATCAAACCTCATGTCTTGCACATTTAAAAAAAATATGCTCATATGACACACGTTTGGCACAAAACATATTATTTCGTATTTTGAAATTTTTATTGCCTTATGGTGATACAAATCATATATTGTTTGGCTGAATAATTATTCTCATGACTAACTATTTGAACTAGTCTCAACAGGAGTTCGAGCAACTGATTAAAATTCCATAGGGACATAATTCAATCCCGACGAAAGCTCGGCCGCAATCTTAAACTTATGGAAACTGTTATTGCTCGACATCAGGCAATGTTGCCTCGATCAACCGGACATATATTATTTCATATTTTGAAATTGATAATTTTTTCTCGAGAAAATGCATGTCATATATTGATTATATTGACTATATTATTCTCATGATAACTAATCAATTCAGCCTACACATATGGTAGAGCAATTTATTAATCTTTACAGGTACAAGATTCAGTGCCGACGAATGCTCGAAAATAATCTTACACTTCTGGAAAATATTATTATTGCTCGGCATTATGAAGTTTTATCTAAGCTAGGCCCTATTCATTTTATTATTTCTTTGATCTATGCTCAAGCACAAATTATTCTATATATCCATTGGGATTCATATTCTATATTCATCTCATCATGGTGCTCGACGAGATATATATTCATTTTCGACGAGATCTATATCATTTGTTATGTTTCACCACCAACGGATAGTTAGTCGGGGTAATTTTTATTTATATTCAGGCCCGACAAAGTACTCGGCCATTTTCTCATATTTTGAAAAATATTATTCTTGTTCGGCATTATATAATTTCGCCTTGACAGATCAGCGAGACACTTTATTTTTATTCTGAATCATTCTTTATATCTATTCAGATGCATATTCTATATTTATCTCAGCATGGAGCTCGGCAAAAATTTATAATCATATATTCAGCTGCAAGGAGGTCTCCAGCATTTATATTATCTTATTCCCAGCAATCTGTTGAGGAGGTCTCCAGCATTTATTATATCTTATTCTCAACAATTTGTTGGTCAGCTCCGAGGAGGTCTCCAGCATATATATTATCTTATTCCCAACAATCTGTTGAGGATGTCTCCATCATTTATTATATCTTATTCCCAACAATCTGTTGAGGATGTCTCCATCATTTATTATATCTTATTCCCAACAATCTGTTGGTCAGCTCCGTGGAGGTCTCCAGCATTTATATTATCTTATTCCCAACAATCTGTTGAGCAGGTCTCCGACATTTATTATATCTTATTCCCAACAATCTGTTGGTCAGCTCCGAGGAAGTCCCTAGCATTTATTATCTATTACCACCAACTCCGGTTGGTCGGGAACTCAATTACCACCAACTCCGATTGGTCGGTACCAAACTAGGCAAGAAGATGGGTGACCTCCCAGGGCATCCACTGTCTAGGCAACTAAGTAATCTTAACGGGATTACTACAACTAAACAGGAATATGGGATGAAAATCATTCCATTGCTTAGGCCCAAAGAGTGACAAGTGACTATAATTAAACAGCAGGTGGAACAAGTTCCATTGTCTATGCAAAACAGGACAATTTGTATATATATTCATCAACAAACAACAAGGAAGTCATCTTACAAAGTGTTTCCAAGAAAATAAAAATGAAAACATGCAAAGATCTCAGGGAGTTATTTCAAGGAACATTTACTCGGCCTTATTTTTCTAGCAAGACCAACGTACTTCAAGGAAAAAAAAAGCACTCAAAGTTCATATTCAACACTTGGGGGCTTCTATTAAAAATCTAGTTATTCATTCGGTGGCACATTCTCATAACATTATGCAGTCGAGCATCAAATTCAACTCCACAAACTCACACGGTCGGGGCCCCGGCCAATCATTATTCAGGAGTTGTTTCTTTTGCTCAGGAATTAGTTTTGATATTGAAGTGCAAGAGGCATATTGAAGTTCAAGAGGCATATTCAGGAGTTATTATGCACACGCTATTGAAGTTCAGGAGGCATATTCAGGAGTTATTATGCACATTCAGGAGTCAAATTCAGTATTTACATCACTGAGATCTTTACTACTACTGTCCCGACCAATATTGAAGAAGAAGTTGTATGAAAATATTTCGAAGTCCACCACTAGCTTGGTACTAATAAGATTGAAGAGTTGAGTTCAAAATCTAGTATGTTGTTCGACAAAGTATTCAGAGGAGCATAAATCAGAAAAATCAAGAACGTGAAGTTATCACTCAGTTGCTCGGCTCAGGAAGCAGTTGGTCGACTAGCAAACCGATATATATACTTGAAAATTATGACAAGCTACAAGCTGCATACTATGGCATGGATACATCCAAATTCCCAGGGGTGATACATAGCCCACGGTCACTTGACGAACGAAGTTTCTTAAAAGAGATAATAGCAACCATCGATCAGCCTACATCATATGTCATCCAGGATATAGTGCACTTTATGTTAAACAAATCAAGAAGGAATATCAAGAATTTCACGAGCACCGAGCAACACTGCAGAATAAATGTTCCATCCTTTTAGTAAACCATCAAGCATGAAGCATTGGGGGATTCTGTTGACACAAAAATTAGTCAGCTGACGTCGACCAATTAAATAAAGACACGTGTCACCTTACGGGGCTAATACATACTATCACCAAGCAACTCAAAGGGTGCAGAGCAACTAGCAAGTGTGCTGAGCAATGAGAAGGTCTGTAGAGGAACGAGCAGGTGTACAGAGCAATGAGAAGGTCTGCAGAGCAACGAGCAGGTGTGCAGAGCAACGAGCAGGTCTGCAAAGCAACGAGCAAGTCTGTAGAGCAACGAGCAGGTGTGCCGAGGAACGAGCAACTTTGCAGAGCAACTCAAGGCGTGCAAAGCAACTCTAGCCAGGCATATCAAAGTATAACTATGCATTTAATGTGTGTTAATGAAGCATTGGGGGCTTCTGTTGACACAAAAATTAGTCAGCTGACATGGACCAATTAAATGAAGACATGTGTCACCTTATGTGGCTAATACATACTATCACCAAGAAACTCAAAGGGTGCAGAGCAACTAACAAGTGTTCAGAGCAACGAGAAGGTCTGCAGAGCAACGAGAAGGTGTGTAGAGCAACGAGCAAGTGTGCAGAGCAACGAGCAGGTGTGCAGAGCAACGAGCAACTTTACAGAGCAACTCAAGGCGTGCAGAGCAACTCTAGCCAGGCAGATCAAAGGATAAATATGCATTTAATTTGCGTTAATGAAGATAACAACGCATTTAATGAGCCTTAATGTACATTTCTATTGTATCAATAGATGTCTACTAGATGACAACACATCGCCTTTTCATATGGATAGCCTCAAGGCTATAAATACATTGTAACCCCATCATAGAAGGGGTATCTGACAACTATGAGAGACCATACACAAGATACACACCTTTTTCTCCCTCTCTCCACCATATCGTGCTATTGTAAACCCCTGGGAATAAAATAACAGTGGACGTAGGCTTTTTCTTATGCCGAACCACTTTAAAAATCTTTGTCTCTCATGTGCTTGATTGGATTGCTTTTATCTATTTATCTATGATAATAAAAATGGGAATCCGTCCAGTTTTTTTCATCAACAATTAGTATATCTAATATTAAATGATTTATGTTTAGTCTAATCCTACTTTAATAAATTGTGAAATGTCGAGTTATATATAAACATAAAATTTTGTTAATTTCGGTAGAAATGTCCCTGTTTAAGACTAGTTTTGACCTTTATAACATAACAATTGACTTGTGGAAAAAACTAGATAGTTGTATACATGTGAGTTAGGGTTGTAAAACAATAAAATGTTCATAAAACGGATGTCCGAGTAAGAAGTTAGGTCGAATTTATGAACAAGGAGCAAATCTATCTGTTCCCTTAAAGTGGTAAATTGTTTTTTAGTAAACCAAATGTTTTAATTTGATTGGTTGGCATGGGAGGCAGCCTTGGCCGACCTAAAACTCTTCTTATAAGCTAGTTCTTAAACAAATTAATCCCTAGGTTCAGTTTGAGGTGTTTTTAGATTGAGGAAGAGGAAGTAGAAGTTAAGGAAGGAAGGGTTACAAGGAAAATCTAGGAAAAGAATTCCAAGAAAATTCTTTAGGTGTTTCCAATGTAAAATTATGTGTTAATCTTGTATTATACTTATTTCGAAGTATATAAATCATGAATGATTGATTAAAATTCCATAATCCTTTGTGATAACATGTATTGGTTCATATGTGAGATAAGTAGTGTTTATAGGCCATATTGCTTTGTATTGAAACCCCTTGTATTCAAACTTGTATATCCTTTTGTGTGCTTACTGTAATTGAGAAATTCCAATTGGATATGAAATTCGACTCATATATTCATATCATATCCTAAAATTAGAATTTATCTCCTTGTGGTTAGGCCTTAATGATGATTTCAAGTTGGTACATAGTTGCTGTTTGTATATTTCATTTCGGTATGCCCGGAGTTTAGTCACGATTTTGACATAGCAAATGAAGTCAAAATATTATGAAACTTTATTTATGTACTATGAAGTATGTGTACTAAAAATTAATTGAAAATCGTGGAAATTTATGTCGGAGAAAAATTATGAAAATTCTTGGAAGTTGAAGGAACAATAGAGGAGCTTGTAGGGAAGATTTCTTGTGTTGTAAAGAAATGGTCATAAATTGATCTAGGAAGCTTGAAAAATTACATCGTCAACTGTCATGGAAAGTATATTTATATATGTTTTCATATTGATAAGGTTGGACACATGTATTTATACAATTTAGTAATATAGTATGGTTGAGTATAGAGGACAATAATTTGAGGCCATACTGGATACCCCATGAAAGAATATTGTTATCTCATCTTTCCAAAGAGTATTTTGAGTACATGTTTCATGTGTATATACATGGATAAGTATGATTTAATATTTATTTGGGTTTAGTTATAAATTCCTTACGAGGTGTTTCCTACGATTGAATGTTCATAACTTTATCAACATGTATACCATTATTTTATCTTTACTTATGTTTTATGGAATGTGACTTAAGTGGAATTATATTGTTGTTGATAGTAATGGAATGTTACATAATTATGTTAGGATAATAATTATGATTGAGATTAAATACTAGTTTAGTTGGATTGACAGGTGTAAGGTCTAATCAACCAAGTTCAGCTCCTTTCGAAGGAAACGTGAATACGTAGTTGACAACCTAAGGTGAGTGTACTAATTGGAAATAGATATTTGTATTGTGTTATTGATATGATCAAAATATAATGAATATGAAATTGTTCATTTCTGTTTACCAAAATGGGAGGTTACTCCCTAACTCGAAATAGGGGAGATTTATCTATTAATGACAAGGGGTTACTCCTCGACCAGGAATGGGGGAGAATTGTCTATTACTGACAGGATACGTGAATCATGATTCAAAAAGTTAGGTAATTCATTATGAATGAGCCAGATAAGTTAATACATAATTATATGGACATGATTTATTGCATTAAAATTCATGTAGTAGTATAGTAGTGATGCATTCACTGGGCTATTTTGCTCGCGGTTCCCATGTTCACATTTTTTTCAAGTAACGCGATGTCACTTCCAAATCTAGGAGGTTGGGTTAGGTTAGACATGAATGGGGGAAATAATGATTTTGTGTAAATGTAAATGATGTAAATAAGTTAACTTATCCTTCAAGAAGTTTTTAAATGCATAACTACTTAGTGTTGAAAAACGTTTTTAGTTGTATGGAGTTATGTTGATGACTTTGAAATTAAAACGCGTGTTTATGGTTTTGTTAAATTAATTATGGTTTGACTCACCTTGACTTTCAAACTTAATTATAAGTAAATAGGTTGGGGTGTGTCATATTTTGGTATCAGAGCGTAGGTTTTAGAGGTTTTGGAGTTAGAAGAGTTTAGATTTGGCAGTGAATGTAAGAAATATGTTTCGTTTGGTACTAACAATTATGTTGGGAAATATATGTATATCTGCATGTTGTTATATCCTTGATTCATTTCAGATATAAAAGAATGGAACAAGGGAATTTAAATATGAGAATACAAGATGAGGCTTTAAATATTCCAGCAGAAGCGGAGGCTGAGAAACCTGTTCAAATAAATGTGGAACCTGAGCCAAAACAACTGACAGATATGCAAAAATGGCACATGCTATGACTTTGATGGAAGAGCAGCAAGCTAGGTTTATGGTTCAGATGGAAGAACAGTAAGCCAGGCAACTAGTGGCACAAGCATTGGCTAGGGTTGAGGATGTGATACACCGAGAAGAAAGGAGTACTTCACATGAGAAATTTATTAAAATGAATCCACCCTCATTTGAAGGAGCAGTTGACCCAACAGAGGCAGGAGTATGGGTTAAAGAGATTGAACTTATTTTCGGGGTAATGAGAATGCCTGAAAATCAATAAGTGACCTTGGCAATGTATATGCTGAAAGGAGAAGCTAAGTATTGTGGGATGCCACAAAACATTTGTTGATTACTCCAGGAGGTGGGAATGTGATCTAATGGGATGATTTTGTCAAAGATTTATATGATAAGTATTTCCCCCCAATATATTGAAAATAAAAGGAGACGGAATAGTTCATATTGAATCAGGGAAGCATGACAGTTAGAGAATACGAAGCTAAGCTTACAGTCTTATCTCGGTTTGCTTCGAGGTTTATACAGAATGAGTAAGATATGTGCATTCAATTTCTCGATGGACTAGAGTTAGTTATTAAATCAAGTTTATCGGCTTTAGAGACTGTTAACTATTCAACCTTGGTGAATAAAGCGATGCTAGTAAAAAGGATGTGAATGAAGCAAGAGGAAAACGAGAACGAAGCGCAAAGAGAAGTAGATTCGATCCAAACTATCAAAAGGGTAGCGATACCGAATATTCAAGGTTTGAAGGGTTGAAATTCCAGCATGGTAGAGGTGGAAGTAGTTTGCAAGGGGGTGAAGCTAATGGTGGAAGAGGTTCAAGGAATTCAGCACAAGGGAATCCAAATGCTTATTTCTTTTGTGGGATATAGGGCCATATAAAGAGAAATTGCCCAAAGTTATTGAATATAGAATGTTTTAACTATCACCAGAAGGGTCATCTGAGAAAGAATTGTCCTATGTTAGCAAGAACAGTTTCAGTTAGTAGTGTGGGGCCTCATAAAGGATCCTCTCCAGGGAATGCAACTAGGGGAAGAGATACAAGACAAGCAAGTGGATCGAAGTCAGGAGGAAGAGTGTTTGAGATGACATTGCAAGATGCCCATTCTACACCAGAAGTGGTTACAGTTATACTCTATGTTGCAAATAAAAATTTATATGCACTCATTAATCCTAGATCTATGCATTGATTCGTAGCATTACATATTATTTCATATTTGGGTAGACCGTGTTCATTTCTTAATTGTGACTTATATATTTCTACCCCAATGGAAAGTGTGATTTTGGTTGAGCATGTTTATTAAGATTGTGTCTTACGAATGAGTGAGCTAGATTTCTATGTTGACTTGATACCGTTGGCCATTTGGGATTTTGATATTATAATGGGGATGGATTGGTTATCATCGTATCATGCTTCCATTGATTATTTTAAAAAAGAAGTTACATTTCATTTGCCTGGTGAACCCGAGTTCCAATTTATAGGAGAAAGGAATGTTGTTCCTAATTGTCTTATCTCAATAATTAAGAGCATAAAGTTATTGAGTAAAGGTTGTACAGGGTATTTAGCTTATGTGGTTGATGTTAGTAAGGAAGCACTTAAAGTTGAAGATATTCCAGTAGTTGGAGAATTTTCGGATGTCTTCTCAGAGGAATTGCCAGGATTGCCACCCGATAGCGAAGTAGAGTTTTCCATTGAATTAATTCCAAGTACTAGTCCAATTTCCCCTGCTCCATATATAATTGCACCAATTGAAAGTGCAATTACAAGATCTGATAAGAAGAGGTTTCATTCGACCTAGTGTTTCGCCATGGGGAGCCCCAGTGTTATTTGTGAAAAAGAAAGATGGGACAATGCGGTTATGTATTGATTATTGGCAATTGAATAAGGTGACCATTAGAAACAAGTTCCCTCTACCTCATATCGATGATTTTTTTGACCAATTACAGGAGACCATAGTATTTTCGAAGATTGATTTGAGACCGGGTTACCACCAATTGAAGGTATAGGATAGTGATATTTCTAAAATATATTTTCGGACTCGATAAGGGCACTATGAGTTTTTAGTGATACCATTTGGATAGAATAATGCTCCAGAAGTTTTTATGGACTTGATTAGACGGGTATTCCACCCTTTCATTAATTCATTTGTGATTGTATTCATAGACGATGTGTTGATTTACTCGCATAGCATTGAGGAACACGAGAAACATTTGAGACTTGTATTGCAGATTTTGAGAGAGAAGAAATCATTTGCTAAATTTAGCAAGTGTGAGTTTTGGTTGAATGAAATTGTGTTTTTAGGGCACGTTCTCTCAGGAAATGGGATATATGTTGATCCAAAGAAGGTAGAAGCAATCGTTGAATGGGAGTGTCCTAATAATGTGACAGAAATTAGGAGTTTCCTAGGACTGGCAAGTTACTATCACAAATTCATTAAGGGATTTTCAGGAATAGCATTACCATAAACAAATTTGAATCATAAAGAAATGAAGTTTGTATGGGAAGAAGAATGCGAGAGGAGTTTAAAATAATTAAAGAATCGGTTGGTTTCAGCCCCTATCATTACTATTCCATGTGGGAATGAGTCTTTTGTGATCTATATAGACGCCTTATTTCAGGGGTTAGGATGTGTTCTTATGCAGAATGGGAAGGTAATAACATATGGTTACAGAGAATTAAAGACACATGAACAAAACTACCCTACGCATGATTTGGAGTTAGTAGCTATTGTTTTGCCTTTGAAGTTATGGAGACATTACTTGTATGGAGAAACTTGTGAGATATATACGGATCATCAAAGCTTGAAATACTTGTTTACACAAAAAGAGATGAATTTGAGACAGAGGTGTTGGATAGAGCTGATTAAAGACTATGAATGTACCATTCATCATCATCCTGGTAAGGCCAATGTAGTAGGAGATGCTTTGAGTTGAAAATCATTAGGGATTCTGAGTTGCATACAGTGTGCACGTGTTGGAAATATTATTGACTTGGCATCGATGGGGATTGAATTGAGTTTTTCAAAAAGGGGAGGATTGTTAGCACATGTCACAGTGAGACCTTTATTGGCAGCGCTTAAACGAAATTTGCAATTCAATGATCGTTCCTTGAGAAGAAGAAATAAGAAGTTCGGGATGGTAGAGAGAGTGACTTTGAGATTAAGAATGATGAAACGTTGTGTTATAAAAATAGAATTTGTGTACCGAATGATCCATCCTTAAAGAAGGATATATTAGAAAAGGAGCATAGTTCTATTTATTCTATTGATCCTAGAGGTACCAACATGTATAGATATTTGAAAGAGTATTACTGGTGGAAGAATATGAAACGTGCGATTGCAGAATTCGTAGCTAAATGTTTAGTATGCCAGCAAGTGAAGGTGGAGCATCAGATGTCGGCAGGATTATTGCAGTCATTGCCTATTACTTTGTTATAAGATTACCCCGGTCACCAAAGGGGTATGATTCTATTTGTATAATTATGGACAAATTAACAAATTCAGCTCATTTTCTTCCAGTTAAGACCACCTACACTGTTGACAAGTATGCACGTATGTACGTTGATGAGATTATCCGTTTACATGGGGCACCAATGTCAATTGTATAAGATAGAGATCCAATATTCACTTCTAAATTTTGGCATCATTTATAGAATGCCATAGGCACAAGTTTGAAGTTTAACACTGCATTTCATCCATCAACTGATGTAAAATAAAAAAGGACGATTTAAATATTAGAAGATATGTTATGATCTTGTTTATTTGACTTCAAAGGTAGTTGGGATGATCATTTTCCATTGATGGAATTCTCGTATAATAATAGTTATCAGTCCACCATTGGTATGGCTCCTTATGAAGATTTATATGGGAGGAGGTTTAGAATGCCTTTGTGTTGGTATGAAGTAGGTGAAAGAAAAATTTTGGGTCCGGAATTGATAGATATGACAACGGAAAAGATTAAAATGATTCGGGAACGGATAAACATAGCGCGAGGCAGGAAGAAATTTTATGCAGATAAAAGGAAGTATCCATTGTAATTTTAGAAGGGAGATTTTGTATTCCTGCGTATTTCACCATGGAAGGGTGTCATGAGATTTGGGAAAAAGGGGAAACTAAGTCCAAGATACATTGGACCATATGAAGTGCTGGAAAGAATTGGGAACCTGACATATAGATTAGTATTACATCCGGATTTGTCCCATTTACATGATGTGTATCATGTATCGATGCTTCGTAAGTATTTGACAGATCCATCTCATCAATTGAAAACACAACCTATTGAACTGAAGGAAGACTTGTCATACATCGAGGAACCGATGGAAATTATTGATCGTAAGGAGAACGCATTGAGGAATAAAGTTATTCCCTTAGTTAAAGATATGTGGATGAGCCATGGAGTTAATTAAGCAACTTGGGAAATAGAGGATAGCAGGAAGAAATAGTATCCCCAATTGTTTCGTAAGTGACCTTTATATTAAATTTCGGGGACGAAATTTTCTAAGGGGGGTGAGTTGTGACAACTCGAATATAATTATGATAAATTATGTTTAAATCATGATTAGCTTATGTGATATGGATAATATGTTATTAGTATATCTAATATTAAGTGATTTATGTTCATTCTAATCCTACTTTAATAAATTGTGAAATGTCGAATTATATATAAACACAAAAATTTGTTAATTTCGGTAGAAATGTCCCTGTTTAAGACTAGTTTTGACCTTTATAACATAACAATTGACTTGCGAGTAAAAACTAGATAGTTGTATACAAGTTAGTTAGGGTTGTAAAACAATAAATGGTCCATAAAATGGATGTCCGAGTAAGAAGTTAGGCTGAATTTACGAATAAGGAGAAAATCTGTTTATTCCAAATTGTCTTATAGTAAACCAAATGTTTTAATTTGATTGGTTGGCATGAGAAGCAGCCTGGGCCAACCTAAAACTCTTCTTATAAGCTATTTATTAAAAAAATTATGCCCTAGGTTCAGTTTGAGGTGTTTTTAGATTGAGGAAGAGAAAGTAGAAGTTAAGGAAGGAAGGGTTACAAGGAAAATCTTGGAAAAGAATTCCAAGAAATTTCTTAAGGTGTTTCCAAGGTAAAATTATGTGTTAATATTGTGTTAATATTGTATTATACTTATTTAAAAGTATATAAATCGTGAATTATTGATTAAAATTCCATAATCCTTTGTGATAATATGTATTGGTTCATATGTGAGATAAGTAGTATTTATAGGCCATATTGCTTTGTATTAAAACCCCTTGTATTCAAACATGTATATCTTTTTGTGTGCTTACTATAATTGAGAAATTCAAATTGGATACGAAATTTGACTCATATATTCATATCATATCCTAATATTAGAATTTATCTCCTTTTGGTTAGGCCTTAATGATGATTTCAAGTTGGTACATAGTTGTTGTTTGTATATTTCATTTCGGTATGCCCTCAGTTTAGTCAAGATTTTAACATAGCAAATGAAGTCAAAAAATTATGAAACTTTAATTCTGTACTATTAAGTATGTGTACTCAAAATGGGTTGAAAATAATGGAAATTTATGTCGGATAAAAATTATGAAAATTCTTGGAAGTTGAAGGAACAATAGAGGAGCTTGTAGGGAAGATTTCTTGTGTTGTAAAGAAATGGTGATAACTTGTTTTAGGAAGCTTGAAAAATTAAACCGTCACCTGTAATGGAAAGTATATTTATATGTGTTTTCATATTGATAAGGTTGGACACCTGTATTTATACAATTTAGGAATATAGGATGGTTGAGTATAGAGGACAATAATTTGAGGCCATACTGGATACCCCATGAAAGAAAATTGTTATCTCATCTTTCCAAAGAGTATTTTGAGTACATGGAGAAGTATGATTTCATATTTATTTGTGTTTATTTATAAATTCCTTATGAGGTGTTTCCTACGGTTGAATGTTCATAACTTTATCAACATGTATACCAGTGTTTTGTCTTTACTTATGTTTTATGGAATGTGACTTAAGTGGAATTATATTATTGTTGTATAGTCATGGAAAGTTACATATTTATGTTAGGATAATACATATGATTGAGATTCAGTACTGATTTATTTGGATTGACAGGTGTAAGGTCTAATCAACCCAGTTCAGCTCCTTCCGAAGGAAACGTGAATACGTAGTTGACAACCCAAGGTGAGTGTACTCACTGGAAAGAGATATTTATATCGTGTTATTGATATGATCAGAATATAATGAATATGAAATTATTCATTACGGTTTACCGAAATAGGAGGTTAGTCCCCGACCTGAAATGGGGGAGATTTGTCTATTAATGATAAGGGATTACTCCTCGACCTGGAATGTTAAAAGAAGTTTTTAGTTGTATGGAGTTACGTTAAAGATATTGAAATTAAAACGCGTGTTTATGGTTTGGTTAAATTAATTATGGTTTGACTCACCTTGAATTTCAAACTTAATTATAAGTAACTAGGTTGGGGTGTGTCAGGTAACCTCTCATGTCCGCCTCTCTTTGATGGACACAACTTTCCATACTGGAAAGTATGGATGGTTGCGTTCATTCAAGGAACTCTTGGTGATGATGTTTGGGAAATGATTGAAAATGGTTACAGATATCCTATGAAGCCTTTGTCGGAAACCAATCCTATTAGACTTAAGAAAAGTCTTAGAGAATTCACTAAAGATGAGAAAAAATTGTCTCTGGATAGTAGTAATGGAAATAATGCTATCTTTATGTCCATTAATAAGCATGAGTTTAAAAGAATATCTATCTTCTCTACTTCTAAAGAGGCCCAGGACACTCTAGTCATCGCACATGAGGGTGATGAATGTGTTATGGATGGAAAAATCCAAATTCTAGTTCAACAGTACAATATACTGATTATGGAAGATAATGAATCGTTTGATGCTTCTACATAAGGTTAACTGATATCTTCACTAAACTGCATGCTAATGGAATAACCTATAGTAGAAGAGATATTTTCCAAAAGATTCTTAGGTCTCTGCCTGCTAAATTTGACAACAAACGATATGCTATAGAAGAAATAGATGACCCAAACTTGACCCCTGAATTGCTAAGTAGCAAATTAAGAACTGTAGAAATGGAGTTAGAATTTAAGAAGCAATTGACTGCCCAAAATAAGAGATATACTAGTTTTAATGTTGTGTTTGCATCTACAATGACTGTCCCTAATATAAGTCAACCTTGACCTAAATGATGACAGTTATTTGGATCAGCTTGATAATTAAATAGCTCTTATGAGAAATCAATTTAAAAAGATTATCAAATTTAGAAATGCAGTTGCCTCTAAACAAGGCAAACAAAGCTATCAAGGTCATGAAAATCATAGACCTCGTGGAAAACACTATGACAAACAGTCTAATGGTAACATTAGAACCATGAAATACTTAAAATATGTGAAGTGTAATAGATGTGGAAAAATGGGACATTATGCTAATAAATGCAAAATTAAACTGAACAACAATAATAGAGCTAACATGTGCATAACATGGGATGACTCTACTGATTCTGATGAAGATGAAATTGAGTCAACCCAAAATAATGAGTCATGTATGGAATTTTTTGCTAAAATTATATACTATGATGATTCTGTATGTTTGCCTACTCATGATTCTGTTATGCCTCCCGAATATTACTGTTATGTCTGCTAGTGATAGTTCTGTGCCTATTGTTGATGAGAATAAATTTAATAATGTTAGTCTACTGGTGTGTCAAAATGGGAACATTGTTGATGAACTGAACGTGTGTGTGAAAGTTCCACAGAGAAATTAAACGTTATAAGGGACACTTCACACGATGCACTTAGTGAGTCCAATGATGATCTTCCAGATCTTCAAGAGCTATACATGAAAATACTTAAGAAAATTGCATGTCTTGATAAAAGGGTGAAGTTGTTAATTGAACGTCTAGACTTACTTAACCAGACCCTTAGGAAGAACGCTGAAGAATGTATGACCCAGTGTGGTTCCCATGAGACAGAAATTAAAGAGTTTACCTTAAAGATAAAATATTTTCCTAAAAGAAATCATATTTCAGAAGAAAGATACAAGGCGAATCTTGTTGAATTAGAATAATCAAATCAAAAGGTTTCAATGTTTTTAAAAATTGCTTACACTTTGAAATTCAAGATAATTTCTACAAAAAAATTGTTGAAGGAAGTAAACTTGATTCTGAAGAAAATCTGGTCTCGATTTTGGAGGAAAGGTTGTTACTAGTAAGAATGTTTCCCCTGAAAATGTCATTTTTATTAAACAATGCCAGAAGCTTCAGAACACTGAGAAAAATAATTTTGACAAAATTGTCTCTAAGGAAATGGAAGGACTGAGTAGTCAACAATGTAACTACCCTGCCAAGTATGTCTATCCACCTATTTGAAATCAACGTAAAAAACCTGAGTCAACTGACACTTGGATAACTATACCGAATAGGGGCAAACCTATATTTAAAGAATTTAGTAATAAAGTCCAAGTCCTCCACCCACCAGTATTGTTCGTACTGCGATGTCTATGGACACACCATTACCGAATATTTTTTAAAGAGACTGTACACACCTACTTTTCAAAACTTTAACTATTCTAGAAAGTGTAAAAATACTTATATTCTTTCAAATTAGACCACTAAAAACTCTAACCCTAAAAATAAGGGAGGATCTAAGACTAAAAGGAAACCGTTTAGAAAAACCCATCAAACCTTTTCAAAATCCAAGGGCAATAAAAATTTAAAAACTAGGCCTATGTAAATTAGAAAAGATGATCTGTTACCCCAGCTTAAGTGCAATGTTGTCATAACTTCTTTTAAGGACCATCGTACTTCGTCTGTCTGGTACTTGGACTCCGGATATTCTAAACATATGACCAGGGACGAAACCAAATTGACAAACAGGACAAACTTCGTTGGAGGTAGTGCCTTGTTTGGAGATGGTGTTTCATCCCAGATCATAGGTAAAGGAATATTGTGCGAGGATGGGCTCCAAAATATCAATGATGTTCTCTTAGTTAAAGGTCTTAAGGCTAACCTACTAAGCATATCTAACTTTTGTGATTCCAATCACACAGTTTCCTTTTTAAAAACTGATTGTAAAATTATTAATGAAAAGGGAAACTGTATTTTAACAGGAAATATAAATGAGGATAACTGCTATACAGTGATTCCCAAGTCTGAATCTTGTAAAGTTGCCAGATTAGATGATACTGATTTGTGGCACAATCGACTGGGACACACAAATTATGATAATCTTAGAAGGTTAAGTTCCTAAGAAATAGTTAGAGGACTGCTAAAACTTAAAAATTCTTTTAATCCGATTTGTGGTCCCTGCCAAGAAGGGAAAATCAGTAAATCTCCTCATAAATAGGTAAAAGTTATTCTGACTTCAAAACCTGTAGAACTAATCCACATGGACCTTATGGATCCCTTTGGGACTGTCATCTTCCCTGGTAACAGTTATATACTAGTTATTGTGGATGATTTCACACGATATACTTGGGTTGCTTTCATGAAAAATGAATTCGATACCTTTCATGAATTCTTAAAAATTCTTTTAAAAATTGAGAATAAGAAGGATCCCCAAGTATGTCGCATCACAAGTGATAGAGGTAGAGAGTTCAAAGATTCAGGTGTTATAGAATATTGTATAAGCAATGGATAAAACATGAGTTTAGTGCTCCTAAAACACCTTTGCAAAATGACAATGTTGAATGAAAGAACATGACCTTACATGAAATGGCTAGAGTGATGTTACATGCAAAAGTTTGCCTAAGTATTTTTGGGTTGATGCCATGCAAGCTGCGTGTCATATCATTAATCGTGTAGACTTGAGGAAAAATTCCAAAAAAATTGCTTATGAACTTTGGTACCATAAAAATCCTAACTTGAAATAATTTAATACCTTTGGAAGCGTCTACTATGTCTGTAAGGATAGGGAAAATCTTTCAAAATTTGACACTCGGGGAGAGAAAGGAATTTTTCTTGGTTACTCTCAAACAAATAGGGCTTATCGTGTTTTTAATTATCGAACCAAAGTTATAATGGAATCATTTAATGTAATTGTATATGATATGAGTATAGAGATTAGTTCTAGTCAAATAGTAGTCCTAGATGATGTTGAATATAACTTTACACTTAAGTGTCCAGAGATAGCCGATTCACTACCACCTGAGATTCTTTCTGTACCCACCTGGGTTTATAAAGACCACCCTATTGAAAAAATTGTTGGTAATTCTTCTGAACCAGTTAGAATAAGCTCCCAACTTCAAAAAGTGGCAAAATTTGCATGTTTCGTTTCTCTTGAAGAACCAAAAAATGTAAAAGATTCCCTTTGTGAATCATTCTGGATCAATGCTATGCAACAAGAGCTTGTCTAGTTTCAAAGTCATGATATGTGGTATTTTGTTCCTAGACCAAAAGATAAGAAGGTTATGGGCACACGATGAGTTTTTACGAATAAACTGATGAAAATGGGGAGGTCATTAGAAAAAAATCTAGGTTTGTGGCACAAGGATATTATCAATTAGAGGGAATTGACTTTGATGAGACTTTTGCCCTAGTTACTCGTCTAGAGTCAGTTCATATCCTCTTGGTCATATCATGTCATTTGCAATTTAAATTTTTTTAATTGGACGTTAAGTATACCTTTTTAAATGGAATTTTAACTGAGGATGTATACATAGAACAACCTAAAGGCTTTATAGATCCAACATATCGTAATCACGTCTTTAGACTTAAGAAAGCCTTATATGATTTGAAACAAGTTCCTAGAGCTTAGTATGAACGTCTATCCACTTTTTTTGGTCTCAAATGGATTTATTCGCGGCGTAAACTATCTTACCTTATTCGTTAGAAAAATAGACAAATATGTCTTAATGGACTAAGTCTACATTGATGATATCGTTTTTGGATCAACTTGTTCTAAACAATTAAGGAAATTTTCTGATATCATGCATGCCGAGTTTCAGATGTCTTCGATGGGCGAATTACAATATTTCTTAGGATTACAAGTGAAACAATGTAATGATGGGTTATTTATATCTCAATCAAAATATTCTATCGATCTAGTTAAAAAGTTTGGGCTAGATAACTCTAAACCATCATGTACACCCATGAGCACATTAATGAAATTATCTAAAGAAGAACATAATAATGACATCGACTCTACTCTATATAGAAGTATGATAGGGAGTTTGCTAGATCTTACTACTTCTCGACCCGACATTTCGTTCGTAGTGGGTATCTGTGCTAGATACCAATGTAAACGAATTATCAAATATGTTAAGGGTACATTTAACTTCAGTATTTGGTATACAAAGGACACCACTAGTTCCATTGTAGGATACACGGATGACGACTGGGCAAGATGCTCAGATGATAGAAAAAGTACGTCTGGCGCCTGTTATTATATAGGCAATAACCTCGTAGGTTGGAGTAGTAAGAAATAAAACTGCATATCACTGTCTACGGCAGAATCTGAATACATTGAAGTGGGTAGCTATTGTGCCCAACCTTTATGGATAAAGCATATGCTTAGTGATTATGGTCTCACCTAAAACCAATTAACTATGTATTGCGATAGTGCTATTAATATCTCAAAAAATCCTGTTCAGCACTTACGAACTAATCACATAAAGATAAGACATCACTTTATTCTTGAACTTGTAGATTCTCAAGAGTTAAATATTGAATATCTCAATACTGAAAAATATTTAGCTGACCTGTTTATAAAACCTTTAGACAATATCCGATTTGAGTTCCTTCGAAAATCCATAGGAATGATGGTCCTAACCTAATTTCTGGTTACACAAATTGTCAAAACATAGGTAGTTTCTCGCTAATAATTGGTTTATGAGGATTTAGGACATGGACGCTCCTTAAACGATAAATAATGCCTCCTAACATCTATTTATTGTAGGAGACCCTCGTTTCTGCCCTTTTTATTTTATTTTATTTTATTTGTGTTGTATTAATGTATAATTTTGTATTTTTTACCCCTTTGCCTATTTGGGTAAAATTGGGGGGGGGGGGGGGGGGGAGATTAACTTGAGTACCCGGTTTTCAAATTTCATATTTTATCTCAAGACTAACTCAACTAATATGCCATTTTAAGTGTTCATTTATTTTTAGGCATTATTTCAGACACATCAGCATATCTTGTTGTAATTATTTAGGGTATTGGTCTCTATTTTAGTTGAGTAAAGTATTTTGTTTCCTCTTATTTTTGGTTCTAGGATGGGAAAGGGTAGTTGGACTCTTTGTATATGAAATTTAGGATTTTTACTTTTTATCAATGAGTACAGGTTCCTCAAGGGAATTTTGTCTCTAATATCTAAAGGGGGATATTGAGAACACACTATATGATTGACTTACTTGAGTCTGTGCCATATAGGAGTTCCAGCTAGTTTGGATATTAAGACAAAAAAAGATTAGATTTTTTAGAGTGTCTCTCTCTGAAAGAATGAAAGCTAAAAGATGAAGAATTAGTCCAACAACCTCATATTCTTCAAAAGGAAGTATTACTCTCAACAACCCGCACAATTAGGACATAATCACTTAATATATTTGTTATTATGTGTGCACAAGGGTTATATAATTTTTAGGAATTTTTTATAACATTTTTAAATCACTTAAAATATTTTTTAAACATTTAAAATGATTGTTCAAATCAATTAAAATGTGATTTTAAATGTTTGGGGTTTAAAATATAAATATTTGTTTTCCTAGAAAATGGTTTAGGGTAGAATTCGAAAGCGCTAGAGAATTATGGGGACACATTTCATATTTTTTAAACATAAAAAAGGCGTATTTTCTATCTGATCATATCCATACACGTGTCTGCTTTATATGGGTGCGATTTGTGTTTTCTCTATGTCTAACATGTAAGAGTTAATCATAGCCCTTGATTCAACTTTTATTTTCGGTCTGCATGTGTTGTTACCAATCCCCATGTTACCTAAACTAACCAATCAACGACCATTTAATCACCGATTCTTTTTAACCCTTGAATTGAGAGTTAACCGGTCAAATTATTCTCAACCGTTTATTTGGATCGATCTTCTGGATCCTTCTCTTCATCAGTATAAAAGGAGACCATGGTTTTACATTTCAAAAGTTTTGTAACTCGTCTCATTTGAGAGAAAAAACAGAAAGAAAACACTAAAGAGAGAAAGAGAAAAAAATAGAGAAAAAAGAAAGTGAGAAAACCAGTTCTTTTGAGAGTTAACCCAAACGTTTTCCTCCATACACAACCCTAAACAACTTCCTTTTCCAAAAATCTAGAGTTGTTGTGAGGGTTTTTTCGGGTTGAAGTTCTTCAACCTAGATCTCTCTTAGGAAACCTTTCTCCTATTAAATCTCATATATTCTCCATAGAACTTGTGAGATTTACCTTGAGAAACATTTTTCACGAATATCTTCGGGTTTCTATTTTTTTCTCTTGTGAATTTTTTTTAAATCTCATTTTTCAAGATCCAGTATCTGATATTCATGTTATTTTGAAAAAGAGACTTCGATTTTCAAGGTTCTTTCAGATCTGAGCGTTTTATGTTTCACTAGTTATATTTCACATTTTGTGAAATAAAGTTATAAAGAAATAAGGGTTGAAACATTTCAGATATTATTTTTCTAAAAGACTATTTTCACATCTAATCTTAAAAGAAATCTGATTTTCAAAAATAATTTGAAACAGTTCTGCATTTCATATAGATTGATTTATAAATGCATAGGACTTGTTGTATAACTATTCTGAGAGGAGTGAGTTACATTTCTACATTTAGTGCATGTCACGAACACCATCACTCTCACACGAACACTTAGACTTAGTGGTTCTTTTGAGAGATCTTGTGTTATTTGAGCTGCTGGAATCAGAAAGAAGGACAAAGCAAGGAAGCTGCTGGAGGGAGATCAAAGCTTCTTTAGAGACCTTTGAGAGTGGAGTAACTCTTGTAGGTATAAATCTTTGAACTTAGTTTAGGATCATGATTTGAATGCTTAGGGGTGTAACTTTTATATTGTGATTGTTTTAGTAGATTTTTATTTTGTGGCGTAGAGGTCACCGTGGAGGTTTCCCCTTATTTGGGGTTTTACCATTTTAAAATCTGGTGTCAATTTACTTTACTGTTCTTAACTATTTATGCTTGGTTTCATACTAAAGACATAGTATAGGCTTTTTTATTTTAGAAAACCTAAGGCAACCAACTACCAGGTTTGATAACCATACTTAAACTGTTTGTACACATCTTGTGTGATTTCTTTTGAAAAAGAGTTTCAATCAACGAGTTTATTCGGAGTTTATTCGGAGTTTACTTAAACTTTAACGTTTTGTTAATAACTTAGTAAATAAATAGTTTTATACACTATTTTTCATTAGATGGGTATAATCTGATAAGATGCACCTCGATCATCAAGAGAAAAACTTTCACTACCCAGTCGAACTTTTTTCTACACCGTCATACCTTTTGTTCTAAAAAATATCGGGGATATAAGCCAAAGATAAGCCCCAACTATCTTCAATCACCTCATACATAAGGAAGTCTAATTTTATGTGATGATATGATCACAAAATCCCTTACAGGTTCCAAAAAAATTCCCATTTTCGATTTTGAATAATTATACCGTAAGGTGTAGTGATCATAGTCTAACATGAATGGCTTACATCACTTATAACTCTAATCAGCTTGGTCAATCTATCACTAATAACACTAAATGATCCATTTTCCCCATTGTAATCCCTACTTTGTATCACAATTAAATGATTATACTTTCTTACCTAAATAATTCTACTAATTTATGGAATGTAAAGTGAATCTCCAAATACTCACCTTGGTTAAAACCACCTCTTTTAGTTTGGGGACCCCCTTAATAACCTAAAAAAAGCTTCCCTTTTCTATCTTCAATTAGAGAAATGACTTATTCTCAATATTATATACATACTTACTCTTGGTAAATTTCAATCTTGGGTCATAAACCACCCTTTGTTATAGATTTTGGTGTAGTGGACATCATTACTACATCATTCTTTCTTGAATGAGGAATCTTCCCAATTGACAACGAACTACCCCTTTGTGTGTTAATAAACCCACTAATGATTTGTCCATACTATATTGTGCTAAAAAGAAGGCTTCAAGATATACTCAACCTGATTGCACCACTGAAGATAAATGGCCATGTTTCAATTATCATAAAAGCACACTTTCCTCGAGTGGTCCAATCGGTTGTTGATACATAGCATTGAAACCTCGTACCGTAACTTGATTGTAACCTTCTCCTAGGAGGCCAAACCTCCGATTAGTGAACCATACCTCTTTTGGAACTCTCTCAAAGTAACGTTGTCCTCAAATGCTCCACCGACTAAAAATTATGATGTCTACTCCTACAAACTGCTTACTATCTTTGACAAAGTCAATCCATGAAATTCCCTCACATTGAATTTTATGCCAGGGCCATTTCTAAGGGAAAAATAAATCTCTTAGGTAGGTGATAACTCAACACCAATCTAAGTGAAAATGGATGAAGCCTGGACTATTGGTGACACCTCCACGTGACCGTAATCCCCCTTAATGTACTCACATCCATACATATACAAGCGTGATTTCCTTTTCTCCCGAGCCTAAGCATAATATCCCAAACTAATCTTGGCCCAAGAACGACATAAAAAGCTTACCTGGTAGTCAATATAAGAGTAAAAATAACTATGCACATAAGCACAGTAATAATAAGTTGATATCTGATATAAAAGTCAACGAAGCGGTTGAAACCAAGCCAAATAAACAAACTACCACGTACCTTTAATCACGACGTAAAGCACCCCCTCCCGACTAGGGGTAACCATAAATATACATAACTCAAAGGAAATCTATATACCTCTTAATCGTAGTACACACCCACTAATAAAGAAGGACAAATCCTCAATTTCTAAACTATACTCATGTGCTTGAGACACAACATACTTATAACCATCGCCCAGATGTACAAAAAAAATTTGTTGCCACTAATGCATCGAATAAGTAGGTGGCCTCACTTTCTGTGAGTGTAACACCTTCCTCTAAAGGAACTATCGAAATGGAGGCCCCACTAGAGGCCATGTTGTCCTTGCCTCATTGGTCGTGATTCTAAAATTTTCCTTATTTACCCTTCTTTCATAGGTTTTGGATCTATTAGACATAATTTTCATATCCCTACTAGCCAAATAAAATCATATCGTCTAGTCTTGGAACCCCTTGGGGTCAGCTCCCCTTATGCGGTTCCTTTTATTGGTGATGTAATACCCGTGCCCAATATTTTATTATTTTTCTCGCGTAACTTGTAAACATATAAAACCTTTGGATTTGGATCATTATGATTGGGTCTATATCTATTTTACTGATTTAGGAGTCTTAATGGTAATTATTGGAAGAATATGGATGAAAATTGGAAATTTTGAAGAAATTCAGGAAGAGTCATTCGAAAAATTTCAAGGTTGTTCGAATGAGAAGCCTAAGTCATTCGAAGTGGGGGTATAACGAGGATCGAATGAGACCTAACGGTATACCTGAATAGACTCGTTAGAATGTTGTTCAAAGGTTAGTTCAAACAAGAAGGGACTCTCGTTCGAGCAATATGCCATTCTTGTTTGAACGAGCATAACAGAAAATTTTAAATCGGGTTGCCCTTATTTTCTATTATATTTTAGGCCATTGGATGGATGAGGTGTCGAGCTCTGGTGAGCCCAGATTGAGCAAAAACGGGATTTTAGTGTTTGGGGGGTTTATAAGGCTTTTTTTGGGGGGGGGGGGGGGGGTTAAATGGGTTTATTTATAGTGTAGAGATGAGAGAGACAGGGAGGTCTTACTCCTGTATTTTCAATTTTTTTCCTCATCTATCTAGCTTTTAAAATCCCCACCACATTCTCCCATGACCACAAACCACCATACACCCCCATGCATCCACCTTATGCCACAATACTCTTCTATTATTCCACCATGTTTAATCCCTACACACCAATATCCTCTGTTGTTGAGTAGAGCTACGAATTTTGAATTGTTTTTTTTTGGGAGATGATGAAGTTGAAAGATATATGGATCTTGAAGAGGGTTTTGATGGAGCTTTCATGGAGACAAGCTTGCTGGAACTCGACAACCTATCTAAGGACACTTAGGATGTGGGAGATTTCCATCTTCTTATACATTTCAACCTGCCATTATTGGAGCTCAATTTGAGGTGGGGAAACTCTACTCTTAGTATTAAGACTCTATTTTCATATTACTAGTCTTGTTAGATTTTAAGGGTGGGACACATTTGAGTAAAATGATGAGTTTTAAGTAAATTGGTGTTTGGCATTTTTATTGAATAAAGATATTATAAAATTGCTATTTTGATGAGGGTAAAACATGAATAGATGTTTCAAAGTTTCTTGACAATAAAGTTTGGGATTTCATGGTAATCGTGCATTTCTAAAAGTTCCACGCTAAATATTTTATGAAATAAAATGTTTTGAATTGATATTTATCTTCCAAAAAGGATGATTTATAAAATTGGACATTTGTTTGATTTTGAAGAAATAAAAATGTCCTTTGGTTTTGAAAAGTACATTTTTGCGAGTATTATGAATTTTCAGAACAAATTGTCTGTTTAACCCATTTAATAGAATTTTTGGAGTTAAAATCCATCTTCTTATGCATGTAAACTTCTTGTATTTCGATAATAAATACATAAACAAGTTTAATGAAGATTTTAGTGATTTTAAGCATGAAATATAGAAGAAAGATATGTCATCCCTTAATGTGTGTGAAAAAGGTGCTTGAAATGTGATAAATGTGAGAGTTTAAGACTACATGTAATAATAAAGAAAATGGTAATTTTCTTATAAAGTTGTATTTTAAGGTAATGGGGTTTCTTGGATAAAGAAAGTGAAGAAATGCCTTACTTGGAAGAATGGTTAGAAAAGGTATTTAAGAAGTGTTAATAGGTTAAAACATTGAGAAGTTGGTGCCTATAACTCAAGTGTTTTGGGGAGATCAACACTTATGAAATTGGAATGAAAGGACACATTTGGAATTGATTGGGTAAAGTTGTAAACTTACATAAAGTGGAACATTTTTATGAAATAAAAATATTAGAAAAGTTGTTACACAAAATGTTCCTAAATGAACATGATTTTGGAATAGAATCAACGTTAAGTGTAAAGGACAAGAAATGATGATTTTATAAATATAACACAAGTTTGGGTGAAAACCCGGGTATTGGCTTCGACCAAGAAAAAGAAAAAAGTGAAATAATATGGACATTTGTAAAATGTTAAAACAAATCAAAACGAACTCAGATGACACCGGGATAATTAAGGAGTGCTCGTTAAAGCATAAAGTTATTGAAAAATTCTTAAAAGAAGATAATGTAAGATGGAACATGTCAAGAAATGGGTTGTGTGTTGAATATATGAAAATACAACCTAATTGAATGAATAAATAAATGTTCCGGTAAAGGATGAAGTGGACAAGTAATGGAAAAATTGATTAATGTTCATAAAGTAAAATAATGGTAATATGAAGGGATTAAATGGTCGGTTAAGCAACCTAAATAGGTTTAACCTGTAATTAACACAAGATTGTGTTTATGAAAGGTTTTTAAAGGAAGATAAGTATTTTCTAACACATTATTTGTGTGTGTTGAAAGGGTGATTTAAAAAATACTAACGTGGATTGGTACAAATAAGTGGGTAATATCAGTGAAAGAAATGATTTTCCGTAAACAAAGTGTATTTATTTTAAGTATTTAATGGGGTATGTTAAATCATGAAAGGAATGTTAAGTTGAGTAAAAAAGGAATTCTTTTACGAGATTAAAGTAAATTAATCTGGACAAGTAACGTTTTTGGAAAAAGAATGGTTTCATGAACATATATATATATATATATGGTAGTTGCATGTGCACATAGATATAACGTGTTAGATTCTCCTTTCTGCTGATTTTGTATTGCATTATTGTATATTTTTCACTGGGCATTTGACTCATTCCCTCATCTTTGTTATGGTAGGTGCGTGCGGTTTCATATTTTAAGGGCGTTATACAGGTAAGTATTCCCTTTTATTTTATGTTAGTATTTCTGTATGCATGAATTATGGAGATCGTTCCCATAGGTCCCTCACGTAGATTAATTTGAAATGAAAACCGTATGCTAAACAATGAAATGTTAATTAAATAAAACTGGACTAGCAACAATATGTAGGTTGTTTCATTGCACTTCATACCTAATGCTCGGGTTGGACCGGGTTAACCACGGGTATCCCATAAATTCGGGTCGAGGTGTTACAGGTGAGGTCTCCCTGATCATGTCCACTCTACCCTGTTATTATTTATCAGGCCTACTTTATCTGAGGAATCAATCCTCATAAAAGTTATAATGCCCTTACTGATATAGGAGGGTAACTTCTACCCCCCGAGTATAAGTGGTGAACAATGGTTTACCTAGTAACACCTATCAATTCCTTCACATAAGGTTTATACCAACTCAAACATTCTTTCTCTTACTACTTGATAATACAAACAACATCCTTCACACTTTTATCAGTCTCCTAGTGCAGAAAGAGAATAATAGTTGAACTCCTCCTCATACTGACCGCCACATGGTTGCACATATGAGGTCTTTGAAAACTTACTTCTAATTTCATTACAAATGGTGAGTGGAAATATTTCTCCTCTAACCACATGCTAAGCACTTTCTGGAAGTTTCACGTCCAAAAGACCGTAACTCCCAAAAAAAGTTGACCTCATGCGTGGGATATCTCATAAGAGAAATCGAAAAAAGAAACCCTCTCGACACACTTGGTCTAATAGAGTCGTTCGTTAGGAGACAATAGTGCAAAATCTCCTAAATGGTCATCTTTATAGAAAATAAAAACCCTAAATGGTAAAGCTCTAAAGTATCCAAAGAGCTGAACAAGAAAAAGAGATGAACACACTCAAGATACCTACGAGACACTACAACCTATAAACAAACATTTGGTAACATTCTTAGCATGATAAATAAACATATATTGAAAGAACAAGGACAATTTAATTAAATATCGGATCCATAAAAAGCCAACTAGGATACCAATCACCAATAAAATAACATAAGAGGTCTCTGAATATAAATATACATGTACAACCATAATGAAAATAAAGGAGTAGCTCGACTCCTATAATCCTGGGAGTAAGAAATCGAACGTTGCTCAAGATGATCCTCCAATGATCTTGCATGTACAAAAAAATACCGGAACAGAGACCTATAAAAATAGTTTTAAAAGAAAATGTAAACAACAAGACCATATAGAGTGTGATTATAATTGAATACGGTCCACATCATAACTACACATCTTCCTCTTGTATTTTAACATATTTTAAGTTATTAGTTATCCAACCCAACAACCTAAAAAATCATGCTATTCTAAGTACCGAACCCATATGTCGTCCATGTGATGAAAGATTTAAATCTTCATTCCTTAATATTTAGTTTCTCATATTTAGGTTTATATATTTAATCATTAAACTTAAGTTGTGTGGTAATCTCAAATCCCCAATACGTCTCACCAATTAACCAATATACCAATAACCGACTTATACATCAAATCTATACACCTCATACCAATATTAAAACACACACACACACACACACACACACACACACACACATATATATATATATATATATATATATATATATATATGCAATACACAAATTCGAATTATAAGTACATAAGTAGACATCCTTACAGTAGGTCATATACATCTCTAGTATAACACATAAAACCAGTACAACTATCAATGATACCTCCATACACAAATCATATATTTTAGGAAAAAGACTCTACTCACATCTAACATCCATATAAAGGGACATTACCCAATGTGTACAAATAGATGACCATCTTTTTTGCCCACACATAATGAAGCCCCACTCTTATTGCCTTCAGAAATCTCCTGCACGTACTAGTATAGTCTCAGGTCATCCCAAACCTAAGACCTCATCATAGAAAGGGATAAATCACCAGGTATACCCCTCAGTCATAAGGCCTACCATACCTAAGACTTATTACAAAATATCCCCAAAGACCGTCTCAATCATGAGTACCTAAACGTGTGGCCCAGGGATAAAATATGACAAAGGAAGATCCAATCAACTCATCGGGGTACTAGCGCAGTCCGTGTCACACGTGCCCCATCATGGAATCCCCTTAGTGCGCTTGCCAATGAGAACTCACACATGGTATGCATTTTACATAAAACACACAAGCAATTTCCACCCTCACTAACGGGCTAAAGCAGGGTTAAGGTAAATGACACCCACACCATCCCTACGATATCGGGTCATATTAAGATCACTATCATAGAAAGTATATCACATCTATAATCTTACATCCACACCATAATATCACAAAAATACATATCACATCTGTAACCTTATATTAATTACATAATACATTAACCCTAAACTTCACGGGTTCCCATTTCTAGTGGTAATCTCATTCTATCGTACATTAAATCCCATATATGAACTATTTTCAATCTAGATTAAGCCAAGTATATTATCCTAAGGCATCTCATCTAGATATAGCCATGCACCTAATTTAAATGAAAACACATGACATATTAAGTATCTCACCCAAGGAGGTTATAATCTAAAAGAAATCTCACCCAAAGGGTACTCATCTCATTCGTACATTACAACTATTCAAATAAATCCCGAGCAACAATACCAGTCCTATAACTGACCAATTTCCACTAAAGAAATCCATTCTACACTCGGGTTTACCTTCGAATGCCAAATCCTCCATTTAACACATTTGAATTAATTATTTTCCCAACTATGTAGTTACCCCCAACTCAATTTCCAACAATTTAAATCATAAGAATATATCTCTATTCTATGAGTACATAAAACTATAGGCCAACAAAAGCTAGCCCTAGCCTTCAAACCCAAAATTCCAATTAATATCACAAAGTCCCCCAACCTAAGTAATATCTGAGACCTCCGGTCGATCGGTCAACACAGTGATTTCCTAAATTTTACCCAATATGGGTTTCTTCTGCGTTAACCCCAATTGTTCTCTTTCCAAACTCCGTTAATGAATACAAAAGCTTTCGCTAAGCACCCAATCAACTTCCAAATGATAAAAATGGATCAAAAAACAATTGGAACCTAATTCCATCATCAAATACCAAATTTACACCAAGATTCAAATGAAAACCCAATTTACTAATGAAGAACCCTAGATTATCTAGTTTTTACAATTCTCAAGGATTGATTCATTTAAACAACAGGCTGTATAAGATTAACAATATACAATAAATTTAAATCATCGTCTATTAGTTTTAATATAAGATTATGAAGAAATTAATCATTATAACGGGGAAATCTACCTAATTAACACTAGATTAGGTTAATTACAAACTACTAATTAATTATTAAAAATCTTATTTTACAGCATAATTTGATTTAGATTTTAAATGAATAAATACAGTATTTTCACACATACAATCATAATCATATCCTATACAGAATGTGCCTTGCGGATTAATTGAGAAATCAATCCTTAATTCTCTTAAATCTTCCTTTCCTCTTGGTAATTTCTCTTTCTAGCCCATTTCATTCTTCCCCACTGTGTTAGTGATAAATTGGGAATCCCAATGATCTCTTTCAACCCTTTAATTCTGAAATTAGATTTGGGCCTAAATGGGCCTCACTTAAAAGATCCCAAAACAACTCTACATGACTTAAAACCATGCCCGAGCCTTATACTAACCCAATAGTCCTTTAAACCATCGTTTTAAACTCTAAACAAACATTATACATATCCTAAAATCAAATTATCAAATATACCCAAAATAAATAACTAACAACTCAATTATTTAATAATTTCCCAATACAAGTTCAAATATTTATTAATTCAATTAATTAATCACCGTGTCCTAAGTCCAAATTCCAATCCAACTTAAATAATACATAAAATATAAATGGTTACATCTTTAGCCATAACAAGCGAACATAATTAATTTTCACAATTTAATTAATTAAATAATATACATAAAAATATAGGTATTACAACTTCCCCCGAGGATCTCTCGTAGAGGATGTTCTTTGATAGAGCCTTTAATAAGAAAGGATATTTCATTGTGATAATCTTGATTGAATCTGATGACTTTCATAATCCCATTTCCATCAAGCGGGACTTATCCTACATCACCAACATGTACAAGGCATGCAAAATTACTCTCGAAAAGGGAAATCAATGCCTCAATGTCCATGAAAATTCAACCCCCATTATAGGATAAGTCCTCTGGAAGTGGAAAGTCAAATAAATAAAGATGTTACTTTTTTAGGCTAATCTTGAATATATCTGCTTAGAATTCAAAGATGTCACCTTTGGTTACCTCTTTCATTCCATGAACAGCTTCGTCAACGCATTGACAACTCTAGCCTCTATGGTCAACATGTATGAACGAATAACGATTGCCCCCTTAGAAGTTTAGAAATAGTCTAAGACGACCCATTTCTACCAAATTGAGATCTCCATAGAGGAATACATGAACAGTTCAGGCCATAAAAAGGTCTTATTAGTATTCCAAATCTCTGGGAGTGACATTTGGACCCATTTCTATTGAAACCCTTATGGTGGTAATAAGGAAGAAAGTGTGACCATTTGGAAACTCCCAATCCAATTAATCATCAATGAGAACTTTATTCAAGAGAAATTTTGATGTTACCTATTTGAAATGCATTACAGAGGCTAACACTAAAGAGATCATGTAAAAAATCCATGGTGGGGAACGCATACCCGGCATGAAAGACCACATGCTTGATTAAAATATCATTCGACGAGGGTATTATTGGACTACTATGGCCCAAGATTGTTTAACATATATAAATATGTGTCTAAAATGTAAACAATTCACCAATCTTTAGCATTTGCCTCCACTGCGCTTCTCAACTTGGGTCATTTCCATTGTTGGGAAAGTCAGGCCCAAAGATTCTAATAAATATGAGTTTATCTTGGTTACGGTCGATTACTTCACTAAACGGGTCGAACCCGAATAATATGACACATTGAGTGTGTGGACATCTCGAATAATATGTGCATAATATAAATAGATAATGGAATCGTTCGACTCGCATCATGGATAAAGGCAGAGTGAGGTCAACCTTAGGAGTGTTCCTAAAATAATAATTCAAAGTATAATGTAAATGTTTGCCAATTCACAAGTAGTTATAAAAGAAAAAATACATATATCAAACAAGACATAAGCAAGCAAGTTTAGAAAACATATATTAAGAATGTATGCTAAGAAGAAAGTAACAAATGAATATGGCAGGACTCGAGTCTAGGGATTTACCCAAGACACCTACGTAGCTGAGGGGGGGGGGGGGGGGGGTCAAATTCCACATAGTTCAAAAACAATACGAGGTGGGGTTTAACCCATAAATCCAATTGGGGACTTCGTTTATGTGTGTGTGTATAACGAAGTCCCCATTTGGAATTTATATGTAAACCCTCTTTTTCTTATTTTTGGATTTTCTTATGAAAATAGATTATGTGCAAACACTAAAAATAAAATTTTTGAAGTTAAGGTATGTGATGTAACGAAGTAAATTACTAAAGTAAAAATGAAGTAACTAATGCAAAAATAAGAGAATTTAAAGAAAAATGGGAAGAATTAGATCTCATTATGAAAGCTTGAAGTAGATCTTGATTGTAGATTCACTGATCTCACGATGAGATGATGGTGGTAGGAGGAGATGGATGAGAATTTACATAAAATAGTATGAGAAGGATGGAAGGAATGTGGAAAATGGGTGTTTTAAGAGAGGAATAATTCTAAATTCGAGAGAATGTTCTCTAAATTATTGAGAGGGATGTTCAAGGGTGCCTTTCAAATTGAGGTCATGGACTCTATTTATAGGTCCAAGGGAGTTTCGATCAGCATGGTCCTAGACCTACCTATAGACATAGAACTCCAGACACACTGTCGATAGGCAGGGTCTTGAGGGTGCCACTCGACAGTCTGTAGTAGGTTTTTGGGAAAAGGGTCATAAAATGCGAACCATAAGTCATAATTTTTCACCGTTCAGACCGTTGGAAAGGGTATTAATATGCCTTTAAGAATCCATTAAGACAATCCTAGGTTCAGGAGTTGGCCGAAGTTAAACGGGGCCTGAAAGAGTCCGTTGGTGACTAGACAGGAAATTCTCGAAGGAAAATGGATCGTTCGTCTAAATCGCAAGGCCAATTTTTGCACGGGATGGACTGTTGGAAAGTGTACTCAGTTAACTTCACTATTTGATTCAACTTCATTGAGTTTGGAAAGTTGACCATCGTCAAATAGGGCTGAGAAGCGCCCAATGATCTTTTATAGTAAAATGGGTCATTCGTCTATACAGTAAGGTTGATTCGTGCATGAGGTAGACCGATGAAAAGGGTATTCAAAGCCCTTTCAATATTTATTCAACTTTATTCAACCTAAATAGCTTATCGGGTTCAAATGGAGCCTGGGAGTGGCCAATGACCACATAAGTTTTCGAGATAAAACAAATTGTTCATCCGTATCGTGTGGCTAATTTTCACTAGGGTCAGACCTTTACAAAGGGAATTTAGACCCCTTTGAAGATTCACTGAGATTTCACTCAAGCAAGGAAGTTGATCGGAGTTAAACAGGGCTTGGAAGTGTTCATTGGCCTTGAGATCAATTTTTGGGGTAAGATTGATCGTTCGTTCGAATCAGAAGGATGCATAGGGCGGACCATTGAAAAGGGAATTTAGAGCCCTTTGAAAATTCATTAAGATTTTGCTTAGGCAAGGAAGTTGGTCAGAATTAAATGGGGCCCGAGAGCGCCCAGTGGCCTCTAGATCCGTTTTTTATTATAAAAAGATCTGTTTGACCAAATTATAGGGTCGATTAGCATACAAGATGACCATTTGGAAAGGGGATTCAGATCCCTTTAAATATTTATTGAGCTTTCATTTAGGCAAAGAAGTTAACTGGACTCAAACAAGGCCCGAGAGCGCCCAGTGTCCTCCAAATCAGTGCTTGGAGTATGACCTAGGGTCTACGGTGAAGGAGTGTGTGATAGGGACCTAAGGAGGTGTTTAGGGTGTCCTAGGATGGGATGTCTACATAGATACCCTTAACGAGCGAGCGTGGAAAAAGTGAAGGTCGTCGAATGATAGACACCTCATCGACATTGGAAGGGTTTCTTAGGTCAATTCTGTGGACCTAAATGGTGGGATTGACCAGTTCGGAGGGTCTTGGTCAGTTCTGAGGTCCTAAAGAGATGAAGATAACCTATTAAGTGGGTAAAAGTTTGTTCTGAGGACTGGGGAGACTAGGATGACCGATTCTACGGGTCAGAGACATGTTAGGATTGGATCTCAGGGGCTCAAGAGACCCATTAAGCGGGTCAAGGTTGAATCTGAGGATCTAAAGTGATGTTTTTAATGAACGATTCAACAGTTCGAGGTCAATTATAAGGACCCAAAGTGGTGGAGACCAATTCCGAGGGTTGAGGTCAATTTTGATGACCTAAAGAGGTGGTAACCAATTCCGAGGGCTGAGATTAATTTTAAGGACCTAAGGAGGTAATGACCGATTCTAAGATCCGAGGTCAATTCAAAGGACCTTAAGTTATGATTACCAATTCTGAGGGAGAGGTTAATTATAAGGATCTTAAATTGGGATGACCAGTTTTGCAGATCGAGGTCTATTCCGAGAACCTTAAGTTGTAATGGCAAAATTTTACTGGCTGAGATCAATTTTGAGGACCTTAAATTCTATGGGCCGAGGTGAATCTGAAGACCTTGAGTTGTGATGACCAATTTGGCGGGCCGAGGTCAATTTTGAGGACCTAAAGTTGTGATGACCAATTCTGAGGATCGATCTCAAATCTGAGGACCTTAAGTTTGGACGACGAATTTTAAGGGTCGAGTTCAATTCTGAGGACCTAAAGTTATGACGAAAAATTATACGAGCCAAAGTCAATTATGAGGACCGAAGAGATAGCAGACCGATTTTAAGGGCCAAGGTCAATTCTGTGGACCTTACTTTGTAACAACCAATTCTGTGAGCTAAGGTCAATTATAAGGACCTTAAGTTGTAGTGACCAATTGTGCGGGTTGAGGTCAATTATGAGGACCTAAAGAAGTGGCGACCAATTCTGAGGGCCAATGTCAATTTTAGGACCTAAAGAGGAAATGAACGATTTTGAGGGTCAATGTCAATTCAAAGGCCCTTAAGTTATAATGTGGGAGATTGCTCTCCTGGGGAATTTAAGTTACCTACAATTTCATTAGGGATTGTGTTATTTTTTAGACTCTATTGGGGGATGCTTAGTTTTGGTATTCTGGTTGAGAATGGTAGTAGATTTAGGGGCGAACGTATCATTGGTTTTGCTTGTGGAATACGTAAAGGATAAGTGTGTAATATTAATCATGCTGGGGATAAGATCTTAAGATCAATCATGCTAGGGATTCTTAGAGTTTGTAAGGGGCTTAATGCTCTAAACAATCATTTTCTTGGGGAGATTATCTTTCCATATTTTCAGGTGTTTTGGGGAATTATTTGGGAAATTTATGGATTTTTCTGGCATTTTTGTACAACATTTGAAGGGGATGCCGATAGGCAGTCTTGGGAGGGAGCCAATTGGCAATGGCACAGATTCCTGGTCTTCCTTAAAAAGAGGAAAAAGGCGGTTGTCGATCGGTGTGGTCAGGGGGTTGCGGATAAGCAAGCCCTTTGTCCTACTATTAAAAATGGGTGAATCCTTCTAATTTTTCACACCTTCAAGTGTTTGAATCTCTTGCTTTATCTCTTTAACAAACTATTCCCGAGTCCTTTTTGCTTTAAGAATTCAAATGGTTGGTTCTTTAAGCAAGGTTTACAATAACGAGTGGATGGATATTGATGATTGTGTTAACCCAGAGTGGTGGTCTAGGGTGCCTCTTTATTTGAGTAATAAAAATGCCTTTTATTTATTTGAGCCTAAATCTAATGAGTGTATCCTACTATGTGAACTGACATACCACCTTTCGTCTAGGGTGAAAAACCCTAGTGTTTATGTAACTGTGGGGAATTTTGGTATTCCATATCATTTTTCTCTCTATTCTTTATGCTAATGAAGGTGTTTTTTTTTTTTTGTAGACTAACATTGCTCCTTCGACTTTTCGATCTTGAGGGATGAAGGTGTTAAAGGAGGTTTGGGAAAATCTCCCTGTTATGGTGCGCTGGATGGTTTTATAATAGGGTTTTGGCCGTCTGGCATAGGCTTTCAATGAGACACCACATTCTAAATCGATTTTGTGTGCTCTATGGGAGAGATGGTGGGACACTACCCACATTTTTCATCTTGGCTTCAGGGAAATGATGGTCAGTTCTATAGACGTTTAGTAGATGATGAGGGTTGATTGTGAGGGGTTTAAAATACTGGTGGATTGCACGCTGAGGGTTACACCGGAGGCAATGCATGCAACTTTGAGGGGTGTGGGTAGGATCGTATTTGGGGATTCGATCCGTATTTCTTCTTTGAAGGAGACACTCTTGAATAGGAGGGTGGATGTGACTGACGAGTGGTAGGTGAGACAGAAATCCCATCTATTTATATTGCTTCTGTTGGGTGGATTTTTGGGGGAAACTTCGTCCATCTTTGGTTTTTGTCATTTTTTAGGACGATTTTCCACGTCTAGCTATATGATTTGGGGAGCCTAACCTTGGTGTCCCTTTATCCCTCTTTGGATTCTTTCAGCCGGGGCTGTTGGTAGACATTTATGGGGGCCACGTATCTTTTGGAGGTAGTTATGAGTTGAATTTCCTTTTTATGTGTTTCCTTGTATTCTTCTTTCGTTCCATTTTTTACTGACTCATGTCTTCTACTGATTTTTTTCTATGAGGTGATCGGGTGCAATGTAGGGTTGATATCCTTGAAGGATGAGGTTCTGGGGGATTGCTATCGAATGTTTCGGTGGCAGAAGTCCAATCGGAGGTCGAATCGGCCTTTGTCATTGGTGGACATGTGACGGGATCTGAATGCCCTGATGAGTGATCAAGTTATCCATTTGTCCTTTTTAAGTTATGCTTTGTCATTTTTGTTTCTTGTTTAGCTATTGATTCCCTAATAAGGATTTCAGGTGACCTTCTATCCCCGGGGGTGAGTCCGTAGAATATTGGGGTGATGGTCCTACATGCATAGATAAGGTTGTTGATTGCGCATGAGTTTGGGTGCATTTGGTACCTAGGGGAAAGGGTGGTAAGGAAGTTTTTGGAGGAGGATAAGGAGGTCCCACTATCGTTGCTCCCGTGTACATGCGTTAGGTGAGAGAGATATTGGACGATGCTCGGGCAGCAATGATGATCGATAACACTATACGCACTATACGAATACAACGGCGAGATATGATTATTTAAATTTTATGACGATCTAATTAATTCCCCCTTGTATCTATGACCTGGAGAACAGGACTCCACCCTCCCTGGCTTCGGTCAGAGAGACTAGCACACCGGCCCATGGCCTAGGTGGTTGCACGTCATCGGCGACAGAGGCGATATAGGAGGCTCCGATCATTCAGGTTACTCCTTCATTCTACAATTTTTGACTAATTAGTGGGGAGTCACTGAGCGTGCCGCACCTTCCTCACGCATCGATGTCTGGGATAATGGGTCTTATATATAAGGCCTCCGACCTGAGGTATATTCTCTCTTTCTTATCTCGTTTTGTTGAGTTTTCTTTACTTCTTTACAAATTGATTTGCCCTTGGTTGTTGCTTCTTTATTTCTAGTATGTTTTGGTGTCAACCACCTGGTTGAGTGACATCAAGGAATGGATGGCATCCATATCGAATTATATAAAGAATTTGGATCCTTCATGCTTTGTGCCTCCTGCCACCTCAGAGGAGGGTTCGGGTTTTGAGAGTGGAGGATCCATCGCTCGTCTTAGGGGAAAGCATGTCTATCATGGGGGTTGAGAGTTAGAAAGAGAGATTTGAGGGTTTAGGCGAAGTCCCATATTTATTTTTCTGGTTTTATTTTTTTTCTGCAAAATGTAACCAGGTGAAGAAAAATATATGAAGAAATATGCATTTTCTTTTTTAGCATTTTTTTTTATTTAGTGAACTATCCTATATGTGATTTTAATTTTTGTTGAGATTATTTATTTCTGGTTAAAGTATAGATAAGTATGGAAATGAAAGGCACACTGTTTATTTATTAGAAAAGGTAATTGAAAGTAATTGACTCAGAAAAGAGATCTTTTTGAGTAAGAATTTATTTTGAGAATAAAATGTTTTTTTCTTGAGAGAAAATGAGAAAATAACCTGGGGGTAACTTTTTCAAAATAAGGATTTTTCTGAAATTTATTTTGGTAAAATATGAAGATGGAATTTTCCAAAATAGAGGGGTTGTCGATCGGCATACCCCTTGCCCTACCTATCGGCATGGGAGTCAAGTCAAATCATCCTTAGGCCTTGATTGCACTTTCCTGCTCATCAGTGTACTCATGTAGTGCTTAAATTTAATTGAGTTTCCAAAGCTCTTGTCTTCTTCCAAGGATTTTGAGTATAAAAGGAGGGTTGTGGGATGTGATTTCTCCACCAATACCCACTGTGGCCATCCAGATATCTCTCCTATCATCTATCCTTGTGGGGTCAAAAAGAGTGGGGGAGAAAAAGGTCTCACGCCCTCTTTCTCTAAGAGTGCTTAGGCCCTCATCGGGGAGGGGTGAATATAAGGAGATTGATTAGCCAACCTATTACGCACAAAACAATTAAAAGAACATGTCGCCACCTCAAAAGAGCATCATCAAAGACAAACTGATTCTTACGAAACCAATTGTTCGAAGGTTCGAGGGCTAAGTTACGGAATGGGAGGGTGTTAGGCACCCATCTCGCCCTTTTGGTCTCTCATGGTCTTGTGTTACTATTTTCCTTTATTTCTCATTGAAGTGTGAGTGCGTGTATATATATAATGGAGATCAGAATAGGCCAACTCATACTATGGAAAAGATAGAGTGAGGTCATCCATAGGAATGTTCCCAAAATAATATTTAGAAAATATGATTTATGCATTTATCGAGATATTGATCGTTATAATGAAATGATAATATATGTTGGGATAAAATACCAATAAGGATCACAAATATAACGAATATTAAAATAATGTATAAATGAAAAGGTGACAAATGTGAAGATGAGAAAATTGGACTCGAGTCTTGTGTTTTAGCCCAAAATGCCTACGTAGCCTATAAAGGCATCAAAGTCCATGTAGTTCGTATGCGGCAGAAGGGTGGACCAGTGGAAATGGGTTTCAGTGCCCTTAGAAGACTAAAAGAGATTTTTCTCCGACGATTAAGTTGACAGGGGTCAAATTGGGTCCCGGGAGCACCCGATGGCGTCTAGATCGATTTCTGATGGAAAAATGGTCCGTTTGTCAGAACTGTTATGCCAATTCGAGCACGAGGAGGATCGTTGAAAATTGGATTCAGAGCCTTCGAAGATTCATTGAGCTTTTTCTATGACGATAAAGTTGACTAGAGTCAAATGGGGCCCAGGAGAGCCTGGTGGCCTCTAGATCGGTACTCGGAGTATGATCTAGGGTTTGTAGTGAAATGGGGATGTGCTTGGGACCTAAGGAGAGACTTAGAGGGTCCTAGAATGTGGTGTTTATAGAGACCCTCAACGAGTGAGATTAGAACATGTGAAAGCCATCGATAGACACCACATGAGGTTTTGGAAAGATGTCGATTCTACACACCTAAGGGATGAGGATGTCTAATTTAGAGGGTCGAGGCCAATCATGAAGACCTAAGGAAATGCCGGGGATGGTTGATTCTACGGGACGAGGTCAATTATGAGGACCTAGGGTATGGAGCGACCAATTTTGAGGGTCAAAGACAATTCTGAGGGCTAAAGTGGGAACGACCAATTCTGCGGGTCAGAGCCAATTCTGAGGACCTTAAGTAGAGGTGACCAATTCCGAAGGTCGAATCCAATTCAGAGGGATTAAGTAGAAGTGACCAATTTGTGAGGGTTGATGCCAACTCTGAGGACTTGAGTAAAGGTGACCAATTCTGAGGGCTGAAGTGGGAGCAACCAATTCAAATAGTCGAGGTCAATTATGATGACCTAAGTAGAGGCAACCAATTCTGAGGGTCGAAGACAATTCTGAGGGCTTAAGTAGAAGCGACCAATTCTGAGATTCGAAGCCAATTTTGAGGGCTTAAGTAGAAGCGACCAATTCTGAGGGCTTAAGTACGAGAACCCAATTTTGAGGGTCAAAGACAATTCTGAGGGCTTGAGTAGAGGTGACCAATTATGAAGGTTGAAGTGGGAGAAAATAATTCTCAGGGTCGAGGTAAATTCTGAGGACCTAAGTAGAGGAGACCAATATTCTGAGGGTCGAAGTCAATTCCGAGGGCTTAAGTATAAGTGATCAATTCTGAAGGTCGAAGCCAATTTTGAGGGCTTAATTAGAAGCGACCAATTCTGCGGGCTGAGGTCAATTCTGAGGACCTTAAGATTTGGTGACCAATTCTACGGGTCGAGGTTAATTCTGAAGACCTTAAGTTATAGAGACCAATTCTAGGGCCAAGATCAATTCTGAGGACCTAACTTGAGGCGACCAATTTCGCAGGTCGAAGCCAATCCTGAGGGTCAAAGCCAATTATGAGGGCTTTAGTAGAATTGATCAATTTTGAGGGTCGACGACAATTCTGAGGGCTTTAAGTAAGTTATGTGCCATAATTTTTTTAGGGAAGTTTGGAGCTCTACTAGGTAAAAGATATTAATTCAAGGATTGGGTGAAGCCCTGCTGGGGAATTTTCTTTGATTTCTACGGTGTCCCTTAGAAACATTGTTGGGGAGATATCCAATTGATTTTGGGAATTCCACTAGGGAGATAATTCTGGGAGAAAATGTGGTATTAATCTAGTTGGGGATTTGAGAGGCTTAAAAAAATATTTTTCTTGGTGTAAAAGGTTCTAAAGTTCATTTCGTAATTCGAGGAATTTTCTGAGGATTTTTTGGTATTTTGGGGGGATTTTTATACCAAATTTCAGGGAGGTGTTAACCAGCAGGGTGTAGGAGATGCCAAAGGGAAGTGGCACGGTCTTTTGGGCTATCTCGAGTAGGTGAAGGGACAGTGTCGATCGAGAAAAATTTTCATTCCTCGTTAGACCATTTTTCTTCTATGACCCTTTACATGTATTTATTTTTCTATAGGGATCTTACAGGTGACCTTCTATCCATGGGGGATAGTCAGCCAGCACACGGAGGTGACTGGGGGAAATGCGTAGCTACGATGGTTAGTGGCACGTGAGTTTAGGTACGTTAAATGAGGTGACATCCTTTTATAGTTTTGTCCCCTTGGGATTCCTTATAGATATATTGTTGATTGTGGGAGCTTGGCGTTGGCATGCTTGATGAAGCGTTATTGCACCTGAAAAGAGACTCAACAATGCAAAGATATTCATATTTCATTTAATTATCTTGATTTAGTGGCTTACTATACATGCACTTTAATTTCTGTTGAGTTTATCAATTTGAGAAAGAATAGGAAAAGTGTTTTTGGATATTCTTTGAATATGTTTTAATAAAGGAGGCCTTGATAGCTTGGTTGAAAAATAGCTTCTCTTTTAAAATGATTTGTTTGAGAAAAAGTACGAAAAATGAGTTTTTTGGAATTTTTGAGTGAAGGAAGGCCTTGGAGGCTTGGTTGGTATATGGAAAAGGAAAGAGAAAGATTGGTTGTAAAGTGGAGCTTGTCGCCTTCGTTGGATGTGCTAAATCTAGTGTGTTGAAGAGATTGTAATGATGCTGGAGTTATTGCTTTAGGCCTTACTTTGAGGCTAATGTTGGTGATCGAGGATCTCATGTGGATATTAAACCATCGCAATCCTAAGATAATGATACTGGTGGAGACCCTGAATGGATAGGATGCTTGGTGGGAAGGCTGTTTTGACTTTCTGAGAGGCAGCCCGGCTATGTTGTTCATGTGGCTGTCGAAGAGATTTTGTATGGCGGTCTCTCCTGAATATCCCTTGGCAATTGTGTCAAGCTTCTTTGCTCTTTACTTTATCAACGTGGGCCTGGATATCAAGAGCTGGTAGAACTAGTTTGTAGAGCATGGGGATTAAGGTTTGCATTGGTTAGTGGCTTGGTGGGGAGAGTTGAAGCCCATTCTAGAATTGGGGGAATACCAGTATGGTTGGTTGGTTGGCCTCCAGTAGACCTCTTTCTACTTTCCCTAATGGCTTATGAGTCAATTTAGCTGGGAGTAGATTGTGCACCTCAAACACTAGACTTCTTTCCTATGGAGGATTTGATAGAGCTCATTCACATGCAATTGGGCTCTCTATGGGAGAATAGTCAACCGTCGTCCCGTCTTTCCCAATCTATTGGCCGAGGCTGGCATATTTCTGGGGACTACATGAAATGGTTATGGAGGAGGTTAGTTACTAAGATGCTGGCTGAGGAGACTGCAGAAAGGTGGTTTTCCATGTCTAACACCATGGAGGGAGGTGTTATTATTTTCCCCAGGCTGGTACGGGCTTCTGTTCCATGGAGCGCCTTCGTTATTCCATCCAAGCAGGGGAAGTTTTGGGTGGGGACCCCATGATGTAGATAGTGATGATGGGGCTAGTTCTTCTAGCATATGCGGGTAGGATCCTTGGGGAGTTTTATTTGTGAAACGTTTGTATGGTGTTTGGTTATGTATCTGGTTGTTTTTTGGTGGGAATAACTTTTAGCAAGGTTATCTAGAAATAGTTCTTCTTGTTTCTTATTTTTAGGAAAATAAGGTTAGGTTGGTGAGGGAAGTTGTTTGACTTCCTATGCCGATGTAATTGTACCAAAATTTTCATAAATGAAATAAAGAAAATTATAATTATATTGTTGTGCCTCTTGGTGAGTTTTTGCATGTGACTTATCTATACTAATCACTAAGGCATACGTAATCGTTCTGATCATGTAAATGATAAGAATGAACCGTCGTTCTCAGAGATAAGAAAAGACTTTCATTTTGTTAGAAAGAAGGGGGTCGTGCTCATGTGAAGCGTATGAGTTGCCTATGTACCTCTAGTGGTTTTGAAAATTTTCTGAGTTCCATTTTTCAAGGTAAAAATATTTTGTAAGAATCAGGCCCCGGGTAGTTCTAAGTAAAGGCAAACGAAGAATTTTTCCGAATATAAGGGAGATGAGAAGAGTCGTAGCTCACCGACATTAAGGATAGAATTTCTTCAGACGATCTAGGTTGACTGGATGGGCCATCCCTTCCTCATCGAGGTCGGTGAGCATAGCAGCACCATCGGATGGGATCTTCTTCACGATATTGGGGCCACTCCAATTGCGCTTTAATTTCCCATTGGGGTCTCATATGGGTTTTATGATTTCTTTAAGGGCTAAGTGCCTTTCTCAGACACCACAATCCTCGACATTCTTATTGAATGATTGTGATATTTATTGATGGTACCCTTGTATGTGATATAGTGATTTAAGTCTCCTATCATCCAAGAGTAAGAATTCGTCAAGACGGCTCTGATGCTAGTATTCCTGGCTGACTTTGGTTTCAAGCATGACACGAAGTGAAGGAATTTCCATCTCAACGGGTAGAACTTCTTCCATGCCATATACTAGAGAGTAAGGGGTAGCCCTAGTAGATGTTTGAACCGAAGTGCGTTAGCCTCAGAGGGCGTTAAGGATTTGATCGGCCCAATCTTAATAATTTTTTTCATCTTGTTGATGATTTCTGTGAGGTTCTTTTTCACGTCTTTGACTGCACCGTTGGTTTAAGGTAGGTGGGAAGAATATTTGTGTCTCTGGATCCCATACTTGTCGATCACTATTGTGATTTCTACCTCGAAATGTAACCCGTTGTCTAACACTAGCTAGTGCGGAACCCCATATTGTCAAATAATATTTTTTTGGATGAATTTGGACACCTTTTTGGCATTCAAAACTGCGTATGACTCGGCTTTGACCCATTTGGTGAAGTAATCTTTGGCAACCAAGATGAATTAATGCCCGTTGGAGGCCTTGGGTGTAACTTTCCCTATGATGTCGATGCCCCATATGGAGAACGACCAGGGATAAGTCATGTTGTATAATTCCTGCAGAGGCAAGTGTTTGAGGTTGGAGAATTACTAACATTTAAGACATCTCTGCACATAGGCGGTGCAATTCTGAACCATGGTAGTCCAATAGTAACCTTGTCAGATGATTTTTTGGCAAGCATATGGTCATTCATGTGGAGTTCGCACACCTCGCTCCAAATTTTATGCATCATCTATACAATGTCAGCCCCTGTGATGCAGTGTAAATGGGTTCCATCGAAGTTTCTCTTGAATAATGCTTTATCGCAGATAATGTACTGGTAGCCAGTTTACAAAGGGTTGCTCGGTGTTTCTTATTAGAACCTTAGTGATACCTACCATTCTTGAGGAGGTGCCAAATATCATAATACCAGTAATTAACTATATTAGGAGCTTCTTCTATGATGAGCTCTATGTGGCAGTAGTGGGTAGGTTTAGCTTGATTTTGAACTGGTAAGGGAGTCGTCGTTATTCCTTTGGTCATGACAGTAATGTATGCTAAGGTAGCAAGGTCATCGTCTAAGATTTTCTTTTCTCGAGGAAGGTAATGGAAGGTGATATCTTGGAATTAGGAGGCCAGCTTTTCTAGGTGGGCATGAAAGGGTAAGAGTTTCTAATCCTTGACTTTCCATCTTTTGAGTACTTGATAGATGACGCGGGTTGAATCCCCGTAGCCATCTAGGCATCGAATTCCTTTTTTGAGAAAAACTTTGAGGACTACTGTGCATGCCTCATATTCGATCATGTTGTTGGTGCAGGGAAAATCCATCTTGAGGGCAATGAGAGTTTGAGATTCATCACGATCAATTAGGAGTATCCCAATGCCATACCCTTTCTTGTTGGAAGCATTGTCAAAGAACATTTTCCACCGGAGGTCTTCTTGGGAGGTACAAAGGATATTTTCATCCAAGAACATGGAAATCCAAACATCAGTTTCTTCCATAGGTGAATATATGGCTATGATGGATGATTTACTGGGTATGATCTAGGTAGATGGATCAAATTCTGAGTTTTCTTCTACAAAGATGGCATTTGTATGATTTTGGGAGTGGATTATAAATAATGTTTGCTTCAGGATTAGAAGGTGGGGCAGTGATACCCCAGTCAATCAGATATTGGTTTACATTTTGAAGGTGGAAAAACTAATCAGTGGTGTGACTGACACTTTGGTGAAAATCTCAATGGGCATCTGGTTTGAAATTTTTAGTAAGTGGGTTTGGTAATGGACGAGGGTCCAATGACTTGATAAGATTTGGGCTTAAAAGGTCCTGGTAAACATAGGCGAGGGGAGCGCGAAGATCGATATATTCCTTTTTAACTGGGTTAGGGTGACCTTCTTAGGCCTATGAAGTGACAGATTGAGAGATGTTATTAATGGTTGAAACTGTGGTATTGGCAAGATGCTCATACTTTTTGGGAGTGAACTGTCCAAATACTTTCTTTGGTTCAACTTCTGTTTTGGTAAGACTTTATTCAATATCTACTCCTTATTCTACAAGGGTTCGAAAATGAGGGAAGTATTGTCCTCCCAACATTGCTCGAACATGGGGGTAGAAATTCTTCTTCACAATACTGACTTGCTCCTCTTTGAAAGGTCGGTTGGTCGTGGTGGATGATTTCTCTCTCAACCTTTCTATGAAGTTACTGATAGATTCCCTAGGGTTCTGTTTGAGAAGTCCTAAATCACGACGGTTAACCTCAAACTCTTTGTTATACTTATACTATGACGTGAATTCACGGGTAACATCCTCATATTTACGAATTCTAAACTCCTCAAGAGATAAGAACCAGCAAAGAGGATTGTACTTCAAACTTTGTTGGAACATTTGTACCATTATTTCCTCAGATTCACCTAGGAGAGTCATGGCTCGGTGGTAACTTTAGAGGTGAACAATCGGGGTCCACTACCCCCGAACTTCTCAATGTTAGGCATCTTGAACTTTTTCGGCAGCCTTTCTTTATAATAAGGAGACATATGGGTGTACTCCATATAGTTACCAGAGATTCTGACGTGGTCAAACTTCTTGGTTAACATCCTGAGGTCCTACTTGACATTGTTCAACTCTTCTTCCTTCGGATCAACAATTATGGGTAGGTTATCCCCCGATTGGGAAAGATTCGGCATATGGAGCTGAGTAGACATCAATCCATTAGCAGGAGGGGCATGTGGAGCGTGCTGATATTCCTCGGGGATCCAAATAGGCTCAGGTGCGGGAGAACCCATAGCGCAAGGGAAGAGAACCTTGGACTCTTCGGGAACAGGGATCCATTTTCATTGCATCTCATGAACTTCATTTTGAAGGTTTTTAATATTGGCAGTGAGTTGGGCTAGAACTATCATCAAATCTGGCTACACATTCGGTACTTTGTCGACACTCTCCATGGGAAGTGGATGAAGATGAATTTTGGACTCAGAGGAAGTAACTAACGGAGGCTCGGGGCAGTTCGGGTATGCGATTGACTTAAGAAGGGGAAATTTCAAATTTATTTTTGAAAGAGGAAGAAAAATGCTATCATTTCTTTTGGAAAGGGAGGAAAATATTTGTGACATTTTTGGAAAAGAGGAGGACAAAATGTTTTTGGGTAAAAAAGAGGGAAAATATTTTTGGTGTAAGGAAGGAAAAATGCTTTTGGTATATTGATCAAAGAGGGAAAAAATGTTTTTGACAATTTTGGTAAAGAAAGACTAAAAAACGGAATAAAGGGTCTCGGCATGATTGTTATTATTATTATTATTATTATTATTATTATTATTATTATTATTATTATTATTATTATTATTATTATTATTATTATTATTATGTTCTCACTTGTATTAGGTTTACTTAAATGCAAAAAGAAATGTCGAACGGGGCCGAGCCTAGGAAAATTGGGTTTGAAAAATATGTAAAAAACACGATTGGACTTATTTCCAGGCTTATGGATAGGGTCCCGTTTTAAAAAAGACGAAATCGCGCGAAAATTTGGGCAGCATGCCGACCGGTCATTTTGGCAGACTTTCGGATAGAAACCAACAATATAAATATGAGTGCCTTAGGTTTGACACCTATATGAGGGTATGCAGTTGTTGGGTTAATTTGAAGGGTTCCCCATTTTGTCATGACTTCCACGATATAGGTCTTGCCTTTGAGGGAAATAGATACATGTGGACAAGCCATTTTATATACCTTAGTGTACGTGAATTGCCTCACTATATACCTCGTGGATACACTACGTGTGAGAGCAAATTCGATACACTCAACGTACGTGAATGAGTTCCATGCAATATACCTCCCATCATGACTTCGATTAAGCGGTACTATGCGGGGGGAACCATTAGATATATGTCGAAGGATGCTAATCACGAAGTGAACCCCCAGTTACAGGACAAAATTTGGTCAATAGACATTCTCTTTAGTGATGTAGTGTGCAAAATTCATGATTCTTGATTAGTATATAATGGATATAGTATTTTTTATTTAGCATGATGAGAACTATACTAATAGGGAAGAATGTACAAGTATAAAATGTAAATCTAACATGGAGCATGAAGATTATACTAAGCATGGATATGTGAGAGTGAAGTGCACATGGTAAGTATCTATAGGTGTGTGAGTGAGTAGTAATATAATCATGCGGTATATATCTGGAAGAAATACTAGAGGAGAAAAAAGGTAACATGCAAGAGGTGAATACGCACACAAGAAGAAAACAATAACACCCATGCAAATAGAGTCTAGCCCTCTTATGAATGATAGTCCCCAGCAGAGTCGCCACTGTAGCCATCCCGATATCTCTCTTCTCCTCTCTCCTTGAGGGGGAGAAGAGGGGGAGAAAAATTTCTCGCACCCACTTTCTCTAAGAGCTCTTCGGCCTTCGTTGGTGTGGGGTGAATATAAGGAGATGGTGCCATCAGTCTATTTTGCACAAAATAGGCAAAAGAACATGTTGTTGCCTCAAGAAAGCAGCATCAAAGATAAAATGATGCTTACGAAACCAATAGTTCAAAGGTTCGGGGGATAAGTTAGGGAATGGGAAGGTGTTAGGCACCCATCCCCCCCTTTCAGTATCTCATGGGATTGTGTTACTGTTTTCCTTTATTTCTTCGTGAAGTGTGTGTGGGTGTATATATATAAATGGTTGAGAAGAGTGTGACTGTGTGATAATTGATTAAATTCGCAACTTTCTATGTTGGCACACTTATTTAATTAGTGTCTATTTTTAAACCAAAATAAATCAGCCCCAAATCATTCAACTGCGTGTGTGCGTGTGTCAAACCATATAATAAATAAAGCATGCGACACAAGCTTAAGGAAAAATCCCCGAAGGCGAAAAACCTTTTATTTCACTATAATTTTGTAAGAAAATGGCTTACACGGATTACAATGAAATAAGGTGACATACGAAATACCCGCAGGTGTCGGTTTCGATGTCTCGGATGGAACTTTCCCTTTCCAGGAGGGCAGCAGTGAAGAAGAGAAACGACTTCTCCATAAGATGTGAACTTTATAAGGACTCCCTCCACAATAGCACGCAACTGTCGGTTATAGAGCTCTCCCAAAAAAGTATGAACAAAAACAAAAATATGTTCTTGGATAACACAAAACAATTCACACAAAAGTAATTGGGATTTTGTGAATTAAAAATAAAATATTTGAACCCTTAAAATTGTTGGAGAAAAACTTTCCGCCAAAAGGTATTGAATTAAAACTGGGCAGATACACAAAAGTTTTAAAAAGTTAAAATACTTTAAAGATGAAACTGTTCTCCACGAAATACAAAGGCTGACAGATCTCTTTTATAGGAAAATTGAGTCAGTCAAAGGATCAGGATGAAGTCAGACGTGTCAGCCAAAAAGTCATCTCACTCGAACGGGAATGACATCTCGTGCGAACGAGATCGCGTGTCGTTCGAACGACTACGCACAACTTCCATTGTCGTTCGAACAAGATTAAATCTCGCTTGAACGACCTTGGCGTCGAAACCGAGGTACGTTTACTGCTGAAGCAGTTTTTCACACACATTTATAAAACCTCTTTAAAAACATTTTTATATATAAGCTTTTTAAAACCTTTTATAAAAATATCCCAACACTCTTAATATGAAATGTAAATGAAACTTTAAAACAATATCTTACTAAAATTCATATTGTTGGGCTTGAATGTTGAAGGCAACTGGTAATTCGGATCCGTCTTTTGTAGATGCAATCTTCACAATTCTTCGAAGACTTGTAGCGGTATACGACATAATTAATTGTGACGGACTTATTAAAAATATGTCCTTACAATGGAGATCGAAATCGTCCAACTCATACCATAAAAGAGATAGAGTGAAGTCATCCATAGGAATGTTCCCAAAGTAATATTTAGAAAATACAATTTATGCGTTTATTGAGATATTGATCGTTATAATGAAACGATAATATATGTTGGGATAAAATGCCAACAAGGATCACAATATGATGTATATTAAAATAATGTATAGATGAAAAGGTGACAAATGTGAAAACAAGAAAATTGGACTCGAGTCCCGAGGTTTAGTGCGAAACACCTACGTAGCCTATAAAGGCATCAAAGTCCATGTAGTTTGTATATGGCATAAGGGTGGGGTTTATCCCATAGATTTGAATGGGAATTTATTATATATGTGTGTGTGTAGAAAATGTATTTTAGTTTTGAGAAATTGTTATAGATAGTCCCTTTGGAATGTATAGAAGTAACCCTTTTTTTTTATTTTTTTTATTTTTATAGAAAATAAAGTTTGTGCAATACAGCTAATAAGGGATGAAGTATTAATGTGTATGAACTAAAGTAAAAGCTAGATTAAGAATATATGTAATTAATGAAAAAATAAGGAATTTAAAGAGAGGAAAGGATTTTGGACCTTCTTTAGAGAATTGAAGCTTGATCTTGATCTTCAAGGATCTCCCTTGAATGTTGAGATGAATGTTGGAAGTGAGAGAATGAGATTTTTGGCTGAATTGGGTATGAAAAGGATGGGAATGAAAGATGGAAAGAAATTTCAAACAAGGAAACTTCACTGATTGCAAGATAATGTTGCTGACATCACTGATATTGATGGATATGAGGTGTCTTGAGAGTGAGATCATGCCCTCCTTTTATAGGGTAAAAAGGGTGCCAATTGGCATAACCCTAGACACACTGCCGATGGGCAGGGAAATGGACATATCAATCGGTAGTCAGGTGCAAATTTTTTTCTGGAAAGAGGGTCATATAACGCAATTCATCGATACAAATTATGCATAAGGAATACCGTTAGAAAGGTAACTTAGAGAACTTCAAATATCTTTTGGGATGCTCTAGAGTCCGGGAGTTGAATTTAAGTCAAACGGGGCTTGAAAGCACTCGTTGGTTCTTTAGATGGGAGCTCATCGAATAAAAACATATCATTCATCTGAATGATAAGTTAGAATCACATACGGGGAAGACCGTTGGAAATGTCATGAGAGGTACTTAGACATTCCAAAGAGATTCGCTCGGTTGGGAAAATTGGTTTTGGGCAACCGGGGCCCGAAACACCCAGTGACCTTTTAGAGTGAAACGCATCGTTCGTCCATATCATAAGGCTGAGTCGTACATGGGGTGGACCTTGGAAATGGTATTCAATGACATTTGAAGATTCATTCAGTCACGTTCGAGATGAAGAGTTATCCTTGGTCAAACGGAGCCTGAAAGCGCCCGGTGGCCTCCGGATCAATTTTCCAGGGAAAATGGATTATTCATCTAAATGGTTATGTCGTTTCACATACAGGGTAGACCGTTGAAAAGGGGTTTCAGAGACCTTCAAATATTCATTAGCTTTCGCTCTGATGATAGAGTTGATCGGAGTCAAACGGGGACCAGAAGCGCCTGATGGCCTCTAAATCGGTACTCAAAGTATGACCTAGGGTTTGCAGTGATATGGGGACTTGTTAGAGACTTAAAGAGAGACTTAAGGGGTCCTAGAATGTGGTGTCTACACCCACATTTCTCTTATTTCTTCATATTTCTCATTCTCAAATGGCTCTTCCCATGTATGAAGGATTTTATTCTTACCTTGATGGTCTGGAGACCATGTTCTTATACAATGTCAATTATGATGATTTTAACTTGCTCAGAATTTATCTGTGGTGTAACTAAGCCTTAGATTGGAACATGTTAGCAGCAATGGTATAAATTTGGTACCCTAAGGACCATATCTTCTGTTTTAGCCTGGACGAGGTTTGTCCCACCTATGAGGAGTTCACGGTAATATTAGGGGTCAACCCTTTGTGTGGAGGAAATTATGCTTGATTTATCCCATTTCCCTGAGTATTACTATCAGAGTTACTTCATATTTCTCCCTCGATGGCCCAACCGTTGGTTACCGAAGGGTCAATTTCTCTTCAGGAGGTTATGTGTTAAATGTGCTTGAGGGGTTTTAAGGATGCTTGATTTTTAAAATTTATGGCATTATGATTTACTACAAGGTTATTACTGGTGACTAGGATTTGACGGTAGATCCCCAAGTAGCTTCGATGATGGAGTGGATGTCTTATTGTCATAATCTTGCGGCGATGGTGCTGGCAGAGACCCTAAATGGTTTGAATGCTTGGAAGGAGGGTCTATCCGACTTTATATGGGGGAGCCAAATAATGTGTTCATCTGTCTTACGGAGAGGTTTTATCTCGAATACCCTCCAAAGTATCCCTTGGCAGTTGTATTCTTTGTCCAACCTCTTTTCAACTTTGGCCCATCTGGAGAAAGTTGGGTCAATTATTTTGCAGATAAAGGAGCTCAGTGTCTTCGCTGGTCTATGCCATGGTGGGAGAGTTACTGCCTATCTTGTATCTTGGATATTATCAGCATGTACGATTGGTGGGCCTTCGACAGACTTATTTCTATTTCCTATGGTGGCTCCTACGCTAATTCAGGAGGGAACAAATTATGCCCCTTCTCATAACAAACTTCTTCTTGGTGGAGGATTTGGTCGAATCACTAAGGATGATTTTGGGCTCTTTGTGACAGCATCGACGACCGTCTATCCATCCGTCACAATCTTTAGGAGGGTCTTGGCATGTGTTTGGGGACAAACTGAAGTGGTTATGGAAATAGGTAGTAAAAAAAATCACGAGGGGAGAGACCGATCAAAGGTGGTTTATTACCTTTGACACCATCGAAGACGGTGTTGTAGTTCTGTCCAAGCTTATCAGGGCGTACCGCTCCATGGAGCGTATACAAAATTGTAACCTAGAGTGGGAAACTCGGGTAACTCTAGGGGATGGTAACGATGATGAAGTGGGTCCATCGGGTAGTTGAAGCTAATGTTTTGTGAAGCTTAGGTCATTTTTTTTAAGCTATGGTGATTTCGATGTTTTGTGTTTTGGGAGGTTTTCAGAATAATTTTTATATGGCTTGGTTTAGGGTTAAGCTTGTTTAGGAATGGTTTGGTCAGCGAAAGTGGGCGCTTTGTATAACTCCCTTCGCTGATACTTCATGTAACAACATTGTATTACTTATTAGAAATAAAAAATGATTTTGATTATATTTTACTGTGCCTGTCGATGAGTTTTACATTTGAATTATCTGCAATAATGTCTAAGGCATACATAATCCTTTTGTTCATGTAAAAGATAAAATGGACTGCCATTATCGGAGGTTAGAAAATAATAGCATTTTGTGAAAAGAAAGAAACCGGACCCATGTATGTTATATGGGCTGCCTACGTACCTCTGGGGGTTTTGAAAAGTCTTATGAGTTTCATTTTAAAAAGAAAAGGTTTTTGAGAGGATCAGGTCCCATGTAGTTCTGGGTATGGGAAATGAATAAAAAAAATTATAATAAAATGGGGATGAGAAGAGTCATAGTGCACCGAGATTTCGAACTATAGGTAAAATTTCTTGATATGGTTCATGTTGATTGGACACTCCATCTCTTCTCCATCGAGGTCTATGAGCATAGTGGTGCCTCCTAAGATAATTTTCTTTATAATGTAACGGGAGCTCTAATTTAGTTTGAATTTCCCTCTAGGGTTCTAAATGGGTTCTATGATCTCTTTGAGGGAAAGGTCTCCTTCTTGTAGGCCACGACCCTTGAATTTTTGGTTGAATGATTGCGTTATCCGATAATCGTACACCTGTATATGATATAGAGCCTTCAGTCTCTTTTTATCTAAGAGTACACCTGTATATGATATAGAGCCTTCAGTATTTTTTTTATCTAAGAGGGATAATTCATCAAAGCAGCTCTGATGCCATTTGTCTTCGTTAATTTTGCCTTCAATTAGGATGCGAATGGAAGGTCTTTCTAGTTCAACGGATAGGACTTCTTCCATGTCGTACACTAGAGAATAAGGGGTAGCCCTAGTAGGTATTCTTATCTATGTGTGGTAGCCCAGTGAGCATAAGGGATCCGGTCAGCGTAATCTCCCAGTCATCTTGATGATCATGGTTTTGAGGCTTTTATTGGCAGCTTGGACAGCACCATTGGTTTGGGGCTGATAGGGAGAAGATTTGCATCTCTGAATCCTGTATACGTCGACTACTTTTGTGACCTAAGATTCAAAATAGAACCCATTATCTGATACCAACTCGTGGGGAACTCCATATTAGTAAATGTTGTTCTTTCTGATTTACTTGGCCACTTTCTTGGCATTCAACATTGCATATAACTCGGCTTTGACCCATTTGGTGAAGTAATCAATGGCGACCACAATGAATTCGTGACCATTTGAAGCTTTGGGAGTAACCTTCCTTATGATGTTAATTCCCCAAGTTGAGAAGGTCCAATGAGAGGTCATGCTACATAGTTCTCTGGGAGGCAAGTGTTCGATATTGGCAAACTTCTGGCATTTGAGTCATCTTCAGACATACATAGTGGAATATTGAACCATAGTGGTCCAATAGTATCCTTGACAGATGATCTTTTGGAAAGCATGCAACCATTCATATGGGGCCCACATTCCCCACTATGGATTTTCTACATCATTTCCTCAACATCATCCCCTGCTATGCAGTATAAATGGGTTCCATCAATATTTCTCTTGAATAGTACTTTATCACAGTTGATGTATTGGGCAACGAATTTGCGAAGGGTCATAGGTATTTCTTATGTGCATCTTGGGGATACCTACCATGTTTGAGGATGCGCCAAATGTCATAGTGCCATAACTCGGCCATATCAGAATCTTCCTCAGTAATGAGTTCAATGTGGTCGTAATGGGTAGGCTTAGCTTTTCTAAACTTTTAAAGGGGCCATTGTTATTCCTTCAGGCATGTCGACCATTGAGACCATGGTATCAAGGGCGTCAGCTAGGTTATTCTTTACACGATGCAAGTAGTTAAATAAGACATCTTTGAATTGGGTGGATAGCTTTTCTAGTTGGGGATTTAAGGGTAAGAGCCTTGTCTTTAATTTTTCATTTCCCGAGGATTTGGCAGACGATAAGGGGAGAGTATTTGTAGACGTCTAGGTGTTAAATTCTTTTCTTGAGGGTAATCTTGGGGCCTACACTTTATGCCTCATACTCAGTTACGTTCTTGGTGCAATGGAAGTTTAGTTTGATTGAAATTGGGGTGTGAGAGTCATTAGGAGCAATTAGGAGTATCCCAATATCATATCCTTTCTTGTTGGCAGCTCCATCAAAGAATATTTTCTATCTGGGGTCCTCTTGAGAGGTGCAGAGAATATCTTCGTTCAGAAATTCAAATACCCATCGGCTTCTTCCATGGGGTAATCAACAAAGGTAGTTAGATATGGCTCTCCCTTTCATAGCATTCTGCGTGACGTACATAATATCGAACTCGGTTATTAACATTAACCAACAGGCCATCTAGCAAGATATAGCGAGATTTTCTAACAAGTACTTGATGGGATCCATATGAGTTACTAGTCTGATAGGGAAGGAAATCATGTAGTGTCGTAACCTTTTCGTGACCTAAACCAAGGCGACACACGTTTTCTCCAAAGATATGCAGTTGACTTTTTACCCAACTAATTTTCGACTGGCGTAATAAATGGTTCTTTCCTTATGATACTCTTCAATGTATTGGGATAGAAAAGCCCCTACTGCAGTATCCATGATGGTCAAGTACAGGAGTAGGGGGACTAGTTGTTGAGGCATAACCACTTGAGGTCAGGTGAGGTATTACTTGATTCGATCAAAAGCTTCTTAGTAGGCATGATTTTAGGCATTAGTAGATTCCTTCTATAAAAGTTTGAAAATGGGTTTGCCAATAGAAGTCAGTTGACTGATGTATTATAGTTTACCTAGGTATCCTGGAACTTCGTTCTCCGAATATGGTGGTGACATCTCAAGTATGGCTTTCATCTTGGTGGTATCTTCTTCAATTCACTTCTCACTGACCACAAATCCCAAGTATTTCCCTTTCGTGATGCCAAAAGTGCATTTCTGTGGGTTTAGTCGCATCTGGTTTTGTTGTAGTCGCTCGAAAAACTTTCGGAGGGTGGGAATATGACCTTCCCGAGTCTTATACTTGATGATCATATCATCTACATAAACCTCAAACTCTTTGTGAATAAAGTCATGTAAGATGGTTGTGGCAGCCCTTTGGTAGGTAGCCCTAGCTTTCTTGAGTCTGAATGACATGATAATATAGTAGAAGGTTCCTCATAGGGTGATGAATGAGGTTTTCTCCTAATGGTTAGGGTGCATCTTAATCTGTTTATATCCGGAGAGTCCATAGACAAGTGACTTGATGGCATGGCAGGCTGCGTTATCCTTGATCTTGTCGATGTTGTGTAACGGGTAATCATCCTTCGGGGATGCTTTATTCAAATCCCAATAGTCAACGTACATGAGGACTTTTCCTCCCAATTTCGGCACAGGGATGATATTGGGGAGACATGTAAGATATTCGACTACGCGAATGAATCCTACGTTCAAATGTTTGACCACTTCCTCTTTGACTTTGAGCGGTCATTTGGTGTGGAGCATCCTTACCTTCGGTTTGACCTATTTGCATTATGGGAATGTTGGGATCTCATACTGAGCTATTTTTTAGTCAATGTCGGGCATGTCACCATAACAGTGTTCTAAAAGGCGCACATAGGCGACGCCAATGCATGCCTATGCATGATGATTTTTAGAAACAAAACGCATAAGGGGTAAATGTGGAAAAATGCATAGTCAATGATTTTTAAGGCGGTCAATGGGGGTGAGGCTAAAAAAAATTATTATTATATTTCTTTGTTTTTGTTTTTCTCCAGTACTAAGTTTATTAAACAGATATATAAAAAAAATGCCTCTTTTTTAACAAACTTTAAAAATGATATTTTCTTTTTAACACACTAAAAAAAACTTTTAACAAAAAATTAAACTTAAACAAAAAAACTTCCCCTACTTCATTAAACCGAAAACCCATTAACTCAAGAAAGGAAACCCTCACGCCGAAAAGCTTAAAACCCTACCTCCGGCCTCTAATTTCCGACTGGCCTTTACCCAAAAACATTCAAACCCTACCTTCTAGTCGACCTTTACATGAAATCAAGTAAGTTTTCAGATTTCTTTCGATTTCTTTGGCCTCTGCTGCAAATTTTCTTGCCTTTTGATTTCTTTCTTTTCATCTGTTTTACGTAAGTGTACGAAATGTTTATACAAAACCTCTATTTTAAGTTTATATGATTTTATAAATTCTACCTCTGTTTATACGAAATGTTTCTTTCTTTAGCTCTGTTTTCTATTTTGCTTATTGTACGAAATCGAAATGTTTATGAAACGAGCCATCTTTTTATGAAATGTTTATAATGTTTCCTATATGAAATGTGTTTGTAATGTCACTTAAGGTTTACCGTACAAAAATTTAAGAAATGTTTTTAATGTTTTTAAGAAATGTTTATGAAAATTTAAGAAATGTTAATATATAATTTTAAGAAATTATGCACTCAACTGAAGGCAGTGTGTTATTTCCTTTACTAATGAACTGAATGCAGTGTGTAATTTTAAGAAATTATACACTAAACTGAAGGGAATTTGTTCTTCCCATTACTAATGAGCCATTTTTTATGCTTTTTAATTTAATTAACATATGTTTTATTTTATTCATAATTTTTGTTCAATGTTTATGATTATGGTTTTTTTATGTAAGTTATGCTTATATTTCTGCTTTTATTATTTTACTAGCCTGGGTATAATTAAAAAATATTAAAAAAAGGCAAAACGCCTTTTCACGCATAGGCTCGCCTATTCCCCTAATGCTTGATGCCTGACCTCCATGCATCGATCACGCATCATGCCTTTTAGAATATTGGATCATAGGACATGCGAAGACGTCCACGAATTCCTTCAGTAGCTCTTCGAATTTCTAATGCCCAGGCTCGTTAAGGGTGGACCCTATCCTAATCCCGCGTTGATGGCTACTAGAATCGAGATTAATAACAACATTCTTATCATCATTAATTTGAATGCGATTATGTTTTTTTATTATTCTCCTTATTAAGATCAACTAAGAATTATTCATTTTCATAATCATCATCATCAAAGGTTTGATTAAAATCAAGACAATTAATGTAAGGGACAAAGAGATACTCAAAAGCCTCGTATATTTTAGTTTTGGGAAAACAACATTGAGAACCTAGTCAAAACATATCTCAGTTAAATTGATATAAAAAAAAGTAACAACAACGCCAGGTAATGATATGTGGATAGGGTAAACATTAGGGTCAGATTGAATCTGATAAGGTTCGACAGGAACGACATTCCAGTTCAGGAGAGGAATGTTAGCAACTTGGATTTGAGTACACGGGTGCAACAATGTGGAATCTAAATGAATCATGTAGAGACTCCGCCCCAATATCTGTAGGTCAAACGAGTATTCAATACCACTTTCCTCCTCAGAATCCTCGATAACTATCATGACTTTTTTGGTTAGGGGTTGTGCTTCATGTTGGCAGTCTTTAGACCAAGAGTTGTTGTCTTAAAAGAAGATTTTGTTGCCCCAGTTTCATCTTTTTTTCAACATAGTCATACCATGGTTCAAGGAATCCGCGAAAATGGAGGTCTTCACCCGCCTTCATAAACCTTCCGTAGAAAAAGTCTCTTGAAATGGTCCTTTCATCATCTAAACTTTTTTTTTGTCGTGGCTGTCGAAGTTCTTTGAGTTCTTATGGTGAGGGTTGGTAACCCAAGCTACATGAGGAAATGTCTTCTTCAAGAGTATAGGCTCAAAAATTTCTTTTGGGCATAGCCGTAGCCCCATTTCGGCCATGAACTACATATTCTTGAACATCTGAATCACATTGACATTGCCATGCGGGTTGTGCTTTGTTCTGATAAATCTTTGGAAGTTTATCCTACTGGAAAGGGAAGCTAATAAATTCTGAATCCAAAGAGGAGCATGTCATTAATCCCACGATGAATCTACAATACTGAATTTCCAGTGCTAGAACTGTTTGCACTTTCGTCGGCCCCCAAAATGGTGATAACTTGGCCTTTGGCAAAGAATTTTAGTTTCTGATGAAAAGAAAAAGATACCCCTCGGATAATGTTGATCCATAGACGTCCAATGAGTAGAGTGAAACATTTATGCATGTTAATGACTTGGAATTCGGTGACAGGATTGATAGGGCAAACCCATATTGTGAGTTTTGTTAACCTCATTACTTCTCGACAGGTATTGTCGTAAGAATACACGGCGAAGGAAGTAAGACTTAGATCACTGACATTCATTCCCAAAAAATTGAATGTTTTGAGAGGGAAAACATTGAAGATAAATCCATTATCAACAAGTGAGAGTGGGGTGGTCTTTCCCAGTACTTTAATGGAGATGTTGAGAGCATAGTTGTGATCAGGTCAAATCTTCGGTATCTCTTCTTCGGAAAAGGATATGAGTCTAAAAACGATCAAGGACCCAACCATATTTATGGCTTATTTGGGAGTGGTGAAAGGAGGGACTGCTGGACCAATGATGAGTTTTATCAAAGAATTTTGGTGCAACTGGGAGGACATGAAAATCCCCTATAGGGTGATATTGGCTTGGGTTTTCTTGCGCTGGTCAAGGACTTTACTTTCTTCGATGGTCATCTTTGGCATGGGAAGTTCTTCGTTAACTCCCTTTCTTTTATTTGTCTCAGTCATATGAGGAATCAGATCTTTGTAGTGTCTCCCTAACCTGGTCATGTGGTTTATCGAGGGGGGAAGTACAGGAACCCCGTGTCTTCATCTACCTTTAGATGAATGACTACCCTATTAATTCCCCCCAGCAGATCTTTAAAGGATATCATTCTAGATAGACTGGCTACTAGACTATTTTTTTCTCGACTGGGTTCGTCATCTAAGTCGTTAAAGTCACCCCTTCATCTGGTGGTGATAATGTCCTCTTCCTAAGAGAAATGAGTATATTCAATAACCACGACGTCTTCATTGTACAAATATTTCCACTTAACAGGGAGGTGTTGAAGTGATGGGACTAACCATCTCTGAAGCTTCAAAGCGATGAGTAGCTCATCAATGCTATAAATTTCATATGTCTGTCAAAATGCATCGACCATTATCTATACTATATCATCTAGACTGACTTTTTTAACAGGTTCCACACATTTATCTAACTCCCGATTCCATTTTTGAGCGTCTATAAACAAGCCACTGAACTTGCAATAATCAACAGTCATCTCGACATGCGATTTCAAGCCAAACTTTAAGAGTTGGTTCAGCACACCTGGTAACTCCATGTGTTTTCCTTCAGATCGGGTATGAAAGATAATGCATTCCCTTTTAAGGAGTGATAAAGCTTGATTGGCGAAGAAGGTAGGGTGTAGGAGAAACTATGGGTGAACCTTGAGTGTTTTGGGCGAGATTATAGGTATGATGAGTGCTTTGTAGGGCATAATTTGAGCAGATGGATCAAATTATGGGCAACTCTCTAAAAATATGGCATTTTTATGGGTTAGAAATGGGTTATGAGTGGTATTGGATTTAAGATTGGCTGGTTGGATGATGATACCCCGGTTAGCTAAATCTTCGATCACATTCCGAAGGTGGAAATATTGGTCAGTAGTATGGCCAGAAGACTGGTGGAAATAAAAATGGGCATCAACTTTGAAGTTTTAGGGAGTGTATTTTGTAATGGATGAAGGTCCAAGGGTTTGGTGAGGTTTCAGCTCAGCAGGGTCTAGTAGACTTTTGATAGGGGAGCATGAAGCTCAATATTCTCTTTCTTGGTAGGATTAGGGCAAATTTTTGGTGCCCAAGAGATAGTAGGTTATTAAATGTTGCTGATGGTTGAGACAATAGCACTGACAGGCTTCTTATACTTTTTGGGAATGAATTATTCGATCACTTTTTTCATCTCATATTTGACTTTGGTTACACCTTCTTCAATTTCTATCAGATTCTCGAAGGGCTCAAAATTATGGATAATAATGTCCTCCCATTGATGCTTGAATATGAGGTAAGAAGTTCTTCATGGTATTGAATTATTCCTTCTCGAAGGGTTTTTTGGTCATGGTAGAAGCTTTCTCTCTCCACCTTCCTATGAAGCTACTCATGTTTCCCTAGACTTCTACTTAAGAAGCGTTAGATCGAGGTATTTAACATCTAGATCCTCATTGTACTTGTACTGAGACATGAATTCTTGGGCAACATCCTCCCAACTACAAATTTTAAATTCTTTGAGGGACGAAAAATAACAAAGGGCACTTTATTTCATGGTCTGCTGGAACATCGAGCCATTATCTCTTTAGAGTCACTAAGGAGGGTCATGGCTCGGTGACATCTTCGAAGGTGAACAATTAGGGGGTCCCTTCCCCCAAGCTTCTCTATATCTGGCATCTTTAACTTCTCTAGCAGTCAGACTTTAGGAAAGGGATACATGTGGGTGTAATCCATGTAGTTCCTATATATCCTGACTTGTTCGAACTTCTTTGAAAACATCTTAAGGTTTTCCTTGACCTTGTTCAGTTACTCCCCCCTAGGATCTGTCGATACTAGCAGGTTAGCCCTTGATTGATCAAAGTTCTGAATAAGGTGTTTAGCTGGCGATGACCCATTAGTAGGTGGGGCACAGAGAGCTTGATGATATTCTTCTGGGACCAAAATAGGGTCGAGAGCGAGTGAACCAATGGCACGAGGAAAGAAAACCTCTTTGGGAATCTGGGCCTAATGATGTTGTATTTCATGGACCTCCATTTAAACGTTGTCCATCTTAGCACTGAGCTGGACTTAGAAAGTCATCAGATCAGGCTGCACATTCGTTTCTTAGTCAGTGTTCTCCATGAATAGCTCGTGAAGGTAAAGCCAAAATATGGATGAGGTAGAAGAAGAACCGACAGAGCTTCGAGGCGGTTTGATGGAAGACCAAAGCTAGTAGTGAGCGAGGACAAAATCGGGTATGCGATCGACCTGAGAGGGAAAAAGGTTCATATTTATTTTTGAAATAAGTATGGAGAAAATTTTGGTATTTTAGGAGGAGGAGAAAACTATTTTTGGTATTTTTTTGGGGGAAATGATGGAAAAAGGAGAAGAATCTCAGCATGACTATTCTTAATCGTATTATTAGGTTTTCACTTGTATTAGGTTTGTCTAAATGCAAAAAAATGCCAGATGGGACCTGAGCTTGGGAAAATATGGTTTGAAATTATGTAAGACACAATTTGGCTTGTTTTCAAACTCACAGATAAGGTCCCATTTTAAAAAAAAAAGGCGAAATCGAGCAAAAATTCAGGTGGTATATCGACTTAAAATTTTAGTAGAGTTTTGCATGGTAACCGAAAAATTTAATATGAGTGTCCTAGGCTTCATATCTATATGAGGTTTATGCAATTGTTGGGTTAGTGGAAGGGTTACCCCCTTTTGCATGACTTCCACGATATACTTCTTGCCTATAAGGGAAATCGTTCATCGGTATGTGTGGACAAGACATTTGATATAAATGAGTGTATGTGAATTGACTCACTATATACCTCGTGGGGAGAGTATGTGTGAGAGAGAATTTAATATACTTGACGTACGTAAAAAAGTTCCCTTCTATTTACCTCCCGTTGTGAGTCCGATTAAGCGTTACGATGCGAGGGGAGCCATTTGATATACGTCGAAGGTATGAGGCCAATGTAAGGTGAGAGCCATATCGCTTAGTTTAATTGTGACCCGCATGACCAATGCCCATGACAAAGTGATCCCCCTGTATGGGACAAAATTTTGGTCAATATAGCCATTTTCTTGGTGATGACTAAAGTTATGTGTGATATGTGTAAGTGAGAATATATAGAAGTGTAGGAAGTGTGCTTAAGCATGGATATTCTAAGTGGTGTGTGAGTATAAAGTGAAGCTAAGTGTGAGTGTAAAGTGAAGCTAAGTGTAAGTGTGTAGGGAAAGTATATACAAGTGTGTGGGGTGTATAAGTGAGTGGAAAGTGATATATACATGAGATAGATAGATACGAAAAGGTAAGTAGGGGAGAAAAGGGAACATACAAGTAGGTGCGTACACCCATTCAAAATAGAGCATAGTACTCTTAAAATAATCCCTAGTAGAGTCGCCACTGTGGTCATCTCGAGGTTCTAGGATCAGGAGGGTTTTCTCGAGGTGGATCCCTCCCTCCTTCCCCTTGTTCGACATGTGTGCGGGATTAGGTCCTTTCTTGGGGTGCTTAGTCGTCGTCGATGTGGGGGTAATATGTAGAGATAGAGTCGCCATCCTATTTTGCACAAAAAAGGAAAAATAAATGTTGCTTCCTCGAGACAACCGCATCAAGGATAAAATTGATGATTGCGAAACCAAGTAGTTCAAGGTTTCGAGGACTAAGTTATGGAATGGGAATGTTTTAGGAACCCGTCGCGCCCTTTCGATCTCTCATGGGAATGTTTTAATCTTCTATTATTGAACTCCATGATGTGTGTGTAGACACCACATTCTAGGACCCCCTAAGTCTCTCCTTAGACTCCAGCACTTCCCCCTTCCACCGCAAACCTAGGTCCCACTCCCAGTACCCATCTAGAGACCATCGGGTATCCTCGAGCCCCATTTAACTCCGATGAACTCTTTCGTCAAAGAGAAATCTATTTGAATCTTTGAAGGGCTCCGAAACCCCTTTCCAAAGGTCCATCCCGTGCATGAATCGGCATAACGGTTCAGTCAAACGGACCTTCTCACTAACGAAAACTGATTCAAAGGCCATTAAGCGCTCCCGGGGCCGAATTGACCCTAATCAACTCCACTGTCAGAGGTAAATCTCTTTGAATATTCGAAGGGAATTGCAGCCCCTTTTTAACAGTCCATCCTGTGCACGAAACAACATAACCATTTGGACGAATGATCAGTTTCCCCCGAAAATCGATTCGAAGGCCACCTGGCACTCCCGAACTCCGTTTGACCAAAGTCAACTCTTCAGCTCGAACGAGACTGAATGAATCTTCGAAGGGAACTGAATACCCTTTCTAATTATCTACCCCATGCACATTTCTGACCTACGGTGTGGACAAACGAGTCGTTTTATTCCGAAAGGTCACCGGGCGCTTCCGAGCCCCAGTTGACCAAGGTCAACTTTCCAAACTGAGCGAAACTCTTTGGAATGTCGAATAAAATATCCTAAGCTTTCCAACGCTCCGCCCCCGTGCACGATTATGACTTACCATACGAACGAATGATCCATTTGCGTCCGATGAGCTCCCGTCCAAAGGACCGACATGCACTTTCGAGCCATATTTGACCCAAAGTCAACTCCCGTACTCGGGAGAGATCCAAAGAACTCTCTAAGGACTCTAAAATAACTTTCTAACGGTATTCCCCGCGCATTATTCGGATCAACGGTTTGTGCTTTATAGTCATTTTTCCATAAAAGTCAGCACGGGACTGCCAATTGGCAGGTCCTGAACCCTACCTAGGGCACAATGTCAAGGGTGACCTGCCAATAGGCACCCCCTAGGGTAGGACGATCGATACCCCTTTTTTCTCCTATAAATAAAGGCCATGACCTCATTCCCAATCGATAGAAAAAACCCATCACCATCAGTGATCTCAGCAACATTCTCTCGAAGTCAGTAAAGTTTCATATGAGAAATCTCATTCAAGCCTAAATACCCATCCTTTTCACACCCAATTTGGAAAACACACTTCTCTCTCATCAACATCCATCAAGATTCAAAGGAGTTCATCCAAGATCAAGCTCTAAAGTAAGGTCCAATTCCTTCTTCCTCTCTTTCAAATCTCTTGTTTTGCATAAATTACTTTAGATTCATAATCTAGTTTCATTCTAGTTCACGCATATTAACATCTACACTTTTATTAGTATATTGTATATACTCTATTTTTCATAAAAAAACAAAATACAAATAAAAGAGGGTAACACCCATAAATTCCGAACGGCATTATCCACCACACTTTTTTCCAAAACTAGAAACACATTTTCTACACACACATGCTTAATAAAATTCCGTTCGAATCTATTGTATAAACCCCACTCCAAATATACATTCGAACTACATGGAATTTGATGCCTTTATAAGCTACATAAGCGTCTCGGATTAAAATTCAAGACTCAATTTTCAATTTTCCAACTTCTCCTATTTTTCCAAATTTCTCAAATCCCTCATTTTTATCATACATATACGTATAATATGCGTGTTCATGCTTCATCCCACATATATTATCGTTTCCCCATAATGATCAACATCTCGATGAATGTCCATATTCTATCTTCTACATTTCTTATTACTTTGGAAATATGCCTATCGAAGACCTCACCCTATCTTTTCCATGGTATGAGTCGAACGATCCCAATCTCCATTATATAAACACATGCACACACTTCACGGGGATAAAAGAAAATATTAACATTTGCCCATGAAAGACGGAGAGGGCAGGATGGGTGCCTAACACCTTCCCATTTCATAACTTAGCCCCCGTACCTCTGGTTTATTGTTTTCGCATGTATTAGTTTGTCCTTGATGCCACTCTCTCGAAGTGGCAATATATTATTTTGCTTGTTTTGAACAAAATAGGCTGGCAACTCTATCTCCTTACATTCACCCCACACCGATGACTTTCGAATCCCCCCTTTTGAAGACAAGGGTGCAAGATCGCGATGCATTTTCTTCTCCAGGGGATCCTCTTTCTCCTTTCCCCCCAGAACGAACGTCGCGCCGATCGGGATGGCCACAGTGGCGACTCTGTTGGGGACTATTTTTAAGAGGGCTAGACTCTATTCACATGGGTATTTTATTTTTTTGTATATTCCCCTACTTGAATGTTGCCCCTTTATTATTAATGTGTACCTCATGCTTATGTTACTATTTACACACTTGTAGACGATGCTCCATGTACATTTCACACCACGTGCACCTAGGATCACATATATCCACGTATTGCACACATCACTTATCCATGCTTGGTATACTGTTGGTACTTGTACTTTGCTCCATGTTTGGCATGATCAAGAAAGATACTCTCACCATAAGATACTAATAAGAGAATCATGCATGATTCACACGACATTACCTAAGGGAATTTTTATTTTCCAAATTTTTCTCTCGTAACTGGAGAGTCACTTCGTGATGGGCGTTGGTCCGACAGGGTGCATTTAACCTAAGTGATATGACTCTCACCTTCCATTGGCTAAGTACCTTCGACATATATTGAACGGTTCCCCCGCATCATACCGCTTGACCGAAGTCATGACGGTATGTATATCGCTGGGAACTCATTCACGTACGTCGAGTATATCGAATTCGACCTCACATGTACAGTCCCCACGAGGTATATAGTGAGGTACTTCACGTACACTTAGGTATATCAAATGGTTTGTCCACACATATCGATTTCCCTCAAAAGCAAGACGTATATCGTGGAAGTCACGCCAAAGAGGGGAACCCTTTCCAATTCACCCAACCAACTGCATACCCGCATATAGGTGTTAAGCCTAGGACACACATGTTAGATTGCAGGTTTTGACCAGAAACTCTGCCAAAATTCTGGGTCGGATTGCCACTCAAATTTTCGTGCATTTTTTAAACTGAGAACCTGCCCGTGATCCTGGTTACAAGTCCAACGATAGCTTTACATATGTTTCAAACCCAATTTTCCCAAGCTCGAGTCCCGTCCGGCATTTCAATTTGCATTTAGGAGAATTTGATACAAGTGAGAACCTAATAAACATAATAATCATGCTAAGACCATCTCTAGTCTTTTCCTCTCTCTTTTTTTCCGAAAAAGAGTCCAAAAATATTTTTTCCTCTTTTATTAAAAATACCAAAAACATTTTCGTTCTCATCTTTTCCAAAAATATTATCCTCTTTCTTTTTTTCCCAAAAATAACGAATCTCCCTTTCTCTCTTTCGAAAATAAATTCCAATTTGTCTACTTCTCAGGTCGATCACATACCGTTGGACTGGCTCCCTATTGGCTTCGATCTTCAGTCAAACTGCCCTGAATTTCTATCAGTCCCTTTACTTCCTCCGAGTCTGAGATTCACCCGCCTTCCATGGAGAATATGAATAAGGTGCCGAATGTACAACCGGATTTGTTGACAGTTATGGCTCAGCTCACTTCAAAAATTGACAACCTTCAAATTGAGGTTCATGAGATGCAAAAAAATTGGGTCCCTGTCCCCGAAGATACTGAGATTATTTTCCCTCGTGCCATGGGTCCGCCTGTACCCGAACCTATTTGGATCCCTAAAGAATACCATCATGCTCCGCATACTCCTCCTTCTAATGGGTCACCACCAGCCCAGCTTCCTATGCCAAACCTTGCTCAAAACGGGACTAATTTAGCTATAACTATTGATCTAAAAGAGGAAGAACTGAACAAGGTCGAGGAAGACCTTAAGATGCTAACTAAGAAATTCGACCAAGTCAGAATCTCTCGGAATTACCTGGACTACACTCACATGTCTCCCTATCCTAAAGCTAGGTTACCAGAAACATTCAAGATTCCCAATATCAAGAAGTTTGGAGTCAGTGGTGTAATACCCCGTATTTTTGGCGATATTTATTTTTGGGATTAATTAATTAAATGAGAATTAATTGGAAATTAATCCGGATAAATTACTAGCGAGATGTGAGTTGGTATTTGACTATATTGAGTATATATGATGTTATATGAATATTGAATTATGAAATTGTCGTGAGTTTGATATACGGCAATTTGAACATTTTATTGAGACGCGTGAGACAGTCGCGTCAGGATATAATTATTTTAATTGTAAAAGTGAATTTAAATTTTATTAACTGTATGGTCGTTTTGAGTGCGCCAATGCGTCCGGAAGGGTCGAGATAGTCTAGAAACACTAGCCGGGGGTTTAGTTTGGGTCCCGGGGTATTTTTAGGCCATACGGGCATCTTATAAGGGTAGTTTGGTAATATTGTATTTTTGGGAATTAATAATGACGAAAATTAGGAGTCTTTATCTGATTGGGAATAGACCCACTAAACCCACTAACCAACCCTTAATGACCCAATAAGCTACGGGGGTTATCAGATTAGGTTTCCAAGACTTTCCCAAAGAAAACCTTAGCCACCTTTGGAGAAGAAGGCTTGTAGAGAGAGAGAGAGAGAAGGAATTCTGCAGAAAAGCTCCATCAAACCAACACCAAATTCAGAGACACTCGAGGCAAGTGATTTAATTCTATTTAATTCAAAGAATGTTTCTTCCATGTTTGATAAATTGAAAGATTTACATTTGTTCTTGGAAGTTAAATAAAAACCGATATTAATTGAACTTAGGACTTGAATTTTGAGGACAAATTGCATGTAGAATAGTATGGAGATGATTATTCTGATGTTAAAATATGTTGGATGTAACAAAAACGGATCTAGAATGGACTTATTGAGGATTTAAAATTCTAGGGTTTATGTTCTTGAAAATTTGGGGAAAAGGGTAGAGATTTGATAAATTAATGATGTTTAGGATGTGTTAATTCCTTAAAAGATGTTAGTATATGATCTTAGTATGTTTTAGGATGATTGGAGACCTTAAAACATTGTTGGGACGAATTTTGGTTGAGATTTGAGGTGTAGAAATTGATGGAAAAACGAGACAAGATTTCTGGGCTTGAATCTGGTCACTCGTTAGAAGACCTACCCAGGTCGTTCGAACGAGCTCGTTCGAACGAGCTTCTAACGAGTTGACAGTTTGGGGTTCTAACGAGAGGGATGTTCGTTCGATAATCTCGTTCGAACGAGATCTCGTTAGATAGCCCAGTTCGTTCGAACGAAATCTCATTCGAACAGCCTCGTTCGAACGAGACTTCTAACGAGCTGGCAGTTTAGGCTTTTTGGCCTGTTTTGATTTTGGGAGTCCCGTAAATTGTTCGAGGATAAAAATAACATTCCTTTGATGGTGTATTAGTATGCTTGGGACATTTGGGTTATAATGAGGATTAAATTATATAAGTGTGGATCAAATCAAATAGACAATTGAGTCGAGACGTGAGTGCCTACTACGACGTGAGAATAAATTATGGCGCGTATAAATATGGACTGGGATTATATAAGTTGTATATCTACTAAGTTGGTACGAGAAAGCGATAAGTACTACAATTAAACTACGGTGATTACTAAGATGCGTGTTTACTTAGTATTGATATATGATTTGTGTGTATGACATACCTACCATACTTGCTATCACGGGAGATTTGCGTTCGCTTAGGGCCCTTTAATCCTTGTGTTGCCCGGATTTAGACTGGTTACCTCGATGAACATAGGTCAGAGAAGGACTTATTGGGATGCTAATAAGTCTGCTGATCGTGGGAGCATAGGTATGTGCGTGACCCATGTGATGTGACTGTGTTCGCCTCCATTATTTTGTGATTTGTGTTATCTGAACGATTCCTGAGAGATTTGGAATACGTGAACCCTTATGTACGTGATGTACCGGGATGGATAGCAGAGTATGTGTGCACCGCAGCTTAGTCTTGGGGTGCTTATATTGTATATTTATGTTGTGGAAAATTATACACTTAATAAACTGGGAACTTTCATATGGTATTGTGTGTATAACTATGGAATAACATAATAGGAATAATCTATAATGAGTTGTATTACTTTTACGTGAGAACCTGGATTTACGTTAAGCCCCTACTTAACTGCGAACGTTATAATGTTAATGGGAATCGAGTAATAAGGGTAGAACCTATGACAGTCTAGCTAGATATGATGTTACTTAGCTAGTGGGTTGTGTCATTTTAGACGGGTACTTACGTTAGGAGTGCACAGTTAGACGAGAGGTGAGAATTTCATATGAGTGCACGTCCTAACATGTACTTTGCATTTAATGTTTTAAATGTTTTTAAAGCACTTGCAGGTTTTTAAAATATCTCCACATTCGGGCTCTGACCCGTTTGCTTTCAAATCTATATTTTTGTAAAACCATTTTAGGTGCCCAGCCACAAGGACACCATGCATAATATACTCATTCAGATGACGAGCTGTAGCTGTTTGTGGAAGTTACAGGGATTTGTTTTTAGGCGCTTCAATCATTTGGATTCCATATTCAGTATTCCTCAGTTTTAGGGCATGTTGCCCAGTTCCATTAGAGTTACATTTCCATTTCAGTTTTTCAGACTTTGGCATGTATTGATTCGGTATTCAGTTTTTAGTACTCATTTCAGTTGTGGAGTTTGTTATGAGGGCTTTTCCTCCGGATTTATTTATATCATGTGATGGTTCTTCTATTATTTCGTTATGGTGAATGGTGATATTATTCTTGCTTTAAATCTTTCACTGCATGTTAATCAGACCTTAATTAAAATTTGGCAACTTACTTTTTAAATAATAGGTGGTTAGTAATAATAAAATGTTTTCGACAGTGATGCTATTAGCTGAGCCAACTTGGCATTTTGAATTAATTTAATAAAGGAGTAGCTACCCGGTATTTAATTAGTCGGGGTGTCACAGGTGGTATCAGAGCATCAGGTTCTAGTGTCCTTTAGGATCTGTACGGCTATTATGTTTCCGCTAAGTTTCTTTGATATAGAGCCTTATATTTTAGGACTGTTGAACTCTTTTTGTGTATGCTTCGTTCTTCAGCTATTTTAAGTTTATAAACTGTGAACTTATAAACTTTATTCGTATTTCAGATGCCTCCACGACGTGCACGACGAGTTCCCAGGGATGCAACGCCCGAACCCCATCCCGCTCCAGGTCAGGGCATGATGAACGCCGCTGAGGTTGCAGCCATTGTAGCCCAAGTGGTAAATGCCGCAATTGCCGTAGTCCAGCAGGCACCACCTCAGGCGCCGGTCGCCGCGCCAGTACAGGAAAATGCATTCACGTCTGCTTGGGAGCGTGTACGTGACGCTTTTCAGAAAGCGCATCCGCCAGAGTTTGTAGGTAGCTCAGATGTGGTAGTCTCGAGCCAGTGGAGGAAGGATATGCAGAGGCACTTGAGGATGTATGAGTGCACGGACGTTCAGAAGCAGGTGCTAGCTACTTTCAAGCTAGTTGGATCTTCACTGCAGTGGTGTGAGTCTATTACCACCATGGAGGAGAGGGATACTCTCACTATTCAGGACTTTTGGGTGCGGTTTGACCGCAAGTACTTTCCGTCCGCTATTCATACGAAAATGAGGAGGAAACTGATGAATCTGAAGCAAGAGGGTAAGACCGTGGCCGAGTATGAGGCCAAGTTCACAAATCTGTTGAATATCGTTCCGGATGAGATACCAACAGAAAAGAAGAAGATTGAGAAATTCACCGACGGGTTGACATGGAGGATCCGTCAGCATCTGTTAGGGAACCTTTCGTTGGCCACTTATTCTGATGTGGTTAACGCTGCTTTGTTACACTGCCAGGATCACCGCTTTCATATGGCTGAGGGCAAGAGATCGGGAGAGTCTAGCCATCAGGGCAGGACTGGAGGACATAGTACCGGTGGGGCATAATCTGTTCAGGGGCAGAGACAGGGTGAGCAGGGTTCTCAGCAGGGGGATCAGAAGAGGTTCAGATCAGAGAATTACAGGCACGAACAGGGAGGTTTCCGTCAGGGCCATCAGGGTCCAAACGGCCATCAGGGCCAACAGGGGCAGAATGGGCAGCAGTTTCAGTAGGGCCAGCAAGGCCAAGGGAGGAACGGTAACGGCCACCAAGGTCGGGGACCGCGGGGGCAGAGAGGAGGGAACTTCCCAGTGAAGTGTTTTCTTTGTGGAAAGACTGGCCATAAACGACAGGATTGTCCTGATAGGGGCAGGGCCCACAGCAGCAGGGTGCTCGCCAGGAGCCGCAGAGGCCTATGTTTCCCGCCGCTCTCCCCTCACCGCCACAGATGGCAGCATTTCCACCCATTCCAGCAGTCCCAGTTCAGCAGGGGCAGCTACAGTATGGACGTGTCTACAACGTCCACCAGGCAGCAGTTCCACAGGCACCGCCCGCGATTGAGGGTACGTTTCCTATCCATGGCACTATGGGTCGGGTATTATTTGATACGGGGGCTACTCATTGTTTTACAGCTACACATTTCGCGAAAGCCTTAGGATTGTTAGCTACGGAAGAGAGCACAGTGACGTGTGTCGACTCACCATTGGGGAGTGGGTCACTTATATTCTTTATATGCCGGGGAGTGGGGGTAGAGATTGGTAGTCTGGTATTACCTGGAGATATGTTGGTATTAGATATGCATGTTCATGATGTGATTACCGGTATGGATTGGCTCGCTGATTATAGAGACATGATTGATTTCTTCGGTGGGAGCATTGTTTTTGCCATTCCGGGGCAAGAGATGTTTGTAGTGGCGATGCCTCGCCCAGAGGGAGGCTCGACCGCTCATTTGTATTACCTAGAGGAGGATACCTCTAAGGAGGTTGTGATTCCTTTAGATTCGATCCCAGTCGTCAGGGAGTATTCGGATGTGTTTCAGGAGATACCAGGCCTACCCCCCAGTCGAGAGATAGACTATGTTATATACCTATTTCCAGATACGAGGCCTATAGCATGCGCACCGTACCGTATGGCTCCGGCAGAGATGCGAGAGCTACGAGATCAGATAGAGCAGCTGTTAGGTCAGGGCTTTATTCGCAGGAGTACCTCACCTTGGGGCACTCCAGTTTTGTTTGTGAAGAAGAGAGACGGTTCACTGAGATTGTGTGTGGACTACCGAGAGTTGAATAAGGTCACGATACGGAATAAGTATCCGTTACCTCGAATCGATGACTTATTAGACCAGTTGAGAGGAGCTTATTTCTTCTCGAAGATTGATTTGAGATCGGGATACCATCAGTTGCGTATCAGGGAGGAGGATGTCTCGAATACTGTGTTCTTGTCGAGATATGGTTCTTACGAGTTTCAGGTTATGCCTTTTGGTTTGACCAACGCTCCAGCAGTGTTTATGGACTTGATGAACAGAGTGTTCAGGGATTTTTTAGATCAGTTTGTCATTGTCTTCATCGATGATATTCTGGTTTACTCCCAGAAAGAGGAGGAGCACGCCGAGCATTTGAGGCAAGTTTTGCATACACTACGTCAGAACGAGTTGTATGCAAAATATGAGAAATACGGGTTTTGGCTGAAGGAGGTCCAGTTTTTGGGACATATTATTTCCGACCGGGGAATATCTGTTGATCCGGGGAAAGTATCCGCGGTGAGGGAGTGGGGACAGCCCACGACGCCGACTGAGATTCGTAGTTTCTTGGGTCTAGCAGGATACTACAGGAGGTTTATTCAGGGTTTCTCGAAGATAGCAGGTCCTTTGACTCATCTGACTCGTAAGGGTGTGCCATTCCTCTGGAGTGATGCCTGTCAGTTGGCATTCGATGAATTGAAGAATAAATTGACCTCAGCACCTGTGTTAGCATTGCCGAGACCGGGAGTTGAGTATTTGGTTTACACCGATGCGTCTTTGCAAGGACTTGGAGGTGTATTGCAGCAGGAGAGACAAGCCATAGCTTATGCTTCCCGTAAGCTTAAGCCTCACGAGAAGAATTACCCCACGCATGATTTGGAGTTGGCGGCAGTGGTATTTGCCCTACGGATTTGGAGGCACTATCTTTTGGGGGAGAAGTTCCAACTGTTCATGGACCACAAGTCCCTACAATACCTATTCACGCAGAAGGAGTTGAATATGCGGCAGCGTAGGTGGCTTGAGTTTGTGAAGGACTACCAGTTCGATATCCAGTATCACCCAGGTAAGGCTAACGTGGTAGCAGACGCGTTGAGCCGTAGGCCAGCAGATGAGGTGGCAGAGGTGTGGAAGGCAAAGTGGAAGGAGTTGGGACACCAGGATGCAGTGGCCCGATCTTTCATGCCTGTGATGACCGTTACACCGCAGATTGTCACGAAGGTAGTACGGGCACAGGCTAATGACTCGTTCTGTCAAGAGCAGATAGTTCGATTACTAGCAGAGGGAGCCGAGTCCTATACCGTCAGCTCAGACGGGGGATTACGCTTCAATGGGAGATTAGTAGTTCCGGAAGGGGAGAAATTACGACACGAGGTGATGGCAGAGTCGCACGGCTCACGGTTCGCGGTACATCCCGGAGGGGACAAAATGTACCAAGACATGAGACGGCAGTATTGGTGGAGCGGTATGAAGAGAGATATTGCTGAGTTTGTTTCGAAATGCGCCACTTGCCAGCTAGTAAAAGTGGATCATCAGAGACCGATAGGACTTCTACAGCCGTTGGAGGTCTCGTTGTGGATGTGGGAGATCATATCCATGGACTTTATTACGGGGTTGCCTACGTCGCAGAGGGGTGACGACTCCGTTTGGGTAATTGTGGACAGGTTGTCCAAAGTCGCTCACTTTTTACCCGTAAGGACTGACTACACTACGGGACAGTATGCCCAACTCTTCATTTTAGAGGTTATGAGACTTCATGGTGTGCCCCTAAATATCGTGTCTGACAGAGACAAGATATTTATATCGCGGTTTTGGGAGAGTTTCCAGGAGGCCATGGGCACGGAATTGCGGTTGAGTACGGCTTATCATCCACAGACTGATGGGCAGACAGAGAGCACAAATCAGATGTTGGAGGACATGCTACGCATGTGCATTATTGACTTTGGAGGTGGATGGGAGCAATACCTTCCACTGGTAGAGTTTGCTTATAATAACTCCTACCAGTTCACTATTGGCATGGCTCCGTTTGAGGCGTTGTACGGTAGGCCTTGTCGTTCCCCAGCATGTTGGTTAGAGGTGGGGGACAACAAACTACTTGGGCCGGAAGTGATTCAGGATACTTCGGCAAGGATTGAGTTGATTGGGAGTCGCATTCGGGTAGCTCAAGATCGGCAGAAGAGTTACGCTGATGCGAAGAGATTTTTCAGGGAGTTCCAAGTGGGGGACCAAGTTTTGCTCAGAGTATCTCCTATGAAGGGGATTATGCGTTTCGGGAAGAAGGGGAAATTGGCACCGAGGTATGTGAGGCCGTTTCCCATTATTGAGCGGATTGGACCAGTTGCGTATAGACTCGGGTTACCGGAGCATTTACACCGGATTCACGATGTGTTTCATATTTCCTCGCTAAGGAAATACCTCAGAGACGATTTGGCTCATTCTCACATCGCTTTGGAGGAGATTGATCTACAGCCTGATAGCTCCTACGAGGAGGGGCCGGTTGCTATTTTGGACCGAAGTGAGAGGAAACTGCGGTCAAAGATAGTTCCGTTAGTGCGTGTTCAGTGGCGACATCACAATGTCGAGGAGTCCACATGGGAGCGCGAGGATGAGATGCGCGAATGTTATCCAGAGTTGCTTTTAGCAGGTACTTTCTAGTTCCGAATTTCGGGACGAAATTATGTTATTAGGGGGGAAGTATGTAATACCCCGTATTTTTGGCGATATTTATTTTTGGGATTAATTAATTAAAGGAGAATTAATTGGAAATTAATCCGGATAAAATACTAGCGAGATGTGAGTTGGTATTTGACTATATTGAGTATATATGATGTTATATGAATATTGAATTATGAAATTGTCGTGAGTTTGATATACGGCAATTTGGACATTTTATTGAGACGCGTGAGACAGTCGCGTCAGGATATAATTATTTTAATTGTAAAAGTGAATTTAAATTCTATTAATTGTATGGTCGTTTTGAGTGCGCCAACGCGTCCGGAAGGGGCGAGATAGTCAGAAAACACTAGTCGGGGGTTTAGTTTGGGTCCCGGGGTATTTTTAGGCCATACCGGCATCTTATAAGGGTGGTTTGGTAATATTGTATTTTTGGGAATTAATAATGACGAAAATTAGGAGTCTTTATCTGATTGGGAATAGACCCACTAAACCCACTAACCAACCCTTAATGACCCAATAAGCTACGGGGGTTATCAGATTAGGTTTCCAAGACTTTCCCAAAGAAAACCCTAGCCACCTTTGGAGAAGAAGGCTTGTAGAGAGAGAGAGAGAGAGAAGGAATTCTGCAAAAAAGCTCCATCAATCCAACACCAAATTCAGAGACACTCGAGGCAAGTGATTTAATTCTATTTAATTCAGAGAATGTTTCTTCCATGTTTGATAAATTGAAAGATTTACATTTGTTCTTGGAAGTTAAATAAAAACCCATATTAATTGAACTTAGGACTTGAATTTTGAGGACAAATTGCATGTAGAATAGTATGGAGATGATTATTCTGATGTTAAAATATGTTGGATGTAACAAAAACGGATCTAGAATGGACTTATTGAGGATTTAAAATTCTAGGGTTTATGTTCTTGAAAATTTGGGGAAAAGGGTAGAGATTTGATGAATTAATGATGTTTAGGATGTGTTAATTCCTTAAAAGATGTTAGTATATGATCTTAGTATGTTTTAGGATGATTGGAGACCTTAAAACATTGTTGGGACGAATTTTGGTTGAGATTTGAGGTGTAGAAATTGATGGAAAGACGAGACAAGATTTCTGGGCTTGAATCTGGTCACTCGTTAGAAGACCTACCCAGGTCGTTCGAACGAGCTCGTTCGAACGAGCTTCTAACGAGTTGACAGTTTGGGGTTCTAACGAGAGGGATGTTCGTTCGATAATCTCGTTCGAACGAGATCTCGTTAGATAGCCCAGTTCGTTCGAACGAAATCTCGTTCGAACAGCCTCGTTCGAACGAGACTTCTAACGAGCTGGCAGTTTAGGCTTTTTGGCCTGTTTTGATTTTGGGAGTCCCGTAAATTGTTCGAGGATAAAAATAACATTCCTTTGATGGTGTATTAGTATGCTTGGGACATTTGGGTTATAATGAGGAGTAAATTATATAAGTGTGGATCAAATCAAATAGATAATTGAGTCGAGACGTGAGTGCCTACTACGACGTGAGAATTAATTATGGCGAGTATAAATATGGATCGGGATTATATAAGTTGTATATATATTAAGTTGGTACGAGAATGCGATAAGTACTACAATTAAACTACGGTGATTACTAAGATGCGTGTTTACTTAGTATTGATATATGATTTGTGTGTATGACATACCTACCATACTTGCTATCACGGGAGGTTTGCGTTCGCTTAGGGCCCTCTAATCCTTGTGTTGCCCGGATTTAGACTGGTTACCTCGATGAACATAGGTCAGAGAAGGACTTATTGGGATGTTAATAAGTCTGCTGATCGTGGGAGCGCAGGTATGTGCGTGACCCATGTGATGTGACTGTGTTCGCCTCCATTATTTTGTGATTTGTGTTATCTGAACGATTCCTGAGAGATTCGGAATACGTGAACCCTTATGTACGTGATGTACCGGGATGGATAGCAGAGTATGTGTGCACCGCAACTTAGTCTCGCGGTGCTTATATTGTATATTTATGTTGTGGAAAATTGTACACTTAATAAACTGGGAACTTTTATATGGTATTTTGTGTATAACTATGGAATAACATAATAGGAATAATCTATAATGATTTGTATTACTTTTACGTGAGAACCTGAATTTACGTTAAGCCCCTACTTAACTGCGAACGTTATAATGTTAATGGGAATCGAGTAATAAGGGTAGAACCTATGACAGTCTAGCTAGATATGATGTTACTTAGCTAGTGGGTTGTGTCATTTTAGATGGGTACTTACGTTAGGAGTGCACAATTAGACGAGAGGTGAGAATTTCATATGAGTGCACGTCCTAACATGTACTTTGCATTTAATGTTTTAAATGTTTTTAAAGCACTTGCAGGTTTTTAAAATATCTCCACATTCGGGCTCTGACCCGTTTGCTTTCAAATCTATATTTTTGTAAAACCATTTTAGGTGCCCAGCCACAAGGACACCATGCATAGGATACTCATTCAGATGACGAGCTGTAGCTGTTTGTGGAAGTTACATGGATTTTCTTTTAGGCGCTTCTATCATTTGGATTCCATATTCAGTATTCCTCAGTTTTAGGACATGTTGCCCAGTTCCATTAGAGTTACATTTCCATTTCAGTTTTTCAGACTTTGGCATGTATTGATTCGGTATTCAGTTTTTAGTACTCATTTCAGTTGTGGAGTTTGTTGTGAGGAGTTTTCCTCTGGATTTATTTATATCATGTGATGGTTCTTCTATTATTTCGTTATGGTGAATGGTGATATTATTCTTGCTTTAAATCTTTCACTGCATGTTAATTAGACCTTAATTAAAATTTGGCAACTTACTTTTTAAATACTAGGTGGTTAGTAATAATAAAATGTTTTCGACAGTGATGCTATTAGCTGAGCCAACTTGGCATTTTGAATTAATTTAATAAAGGAGTAGCTACCCGGTATTTAATTAGTCGGGGTGTCACAAGTGGACCCCCGATCGTTCAACTCTGTAGCTATCATCGAGCCATGACTCTCCTAGGGGCTTTCAAAGAATTAATGGATAAAATGTTCCTGCGGACTCTAAGAAATAGCACCTCCTTTAGTTCTTATCCCTTGAAGAATTCAGAATTCGCAGTTGGAAAGTCATTACCCGTGAGTTTATGTCACAGTACAAGTATAACAAGGAATTAGAGGTTACCCGTCGTGACTTAGAGCTACTCAAACAGAATCCTGGGGAATCAGTCAGTAACTTGATAGCAAGATGGAGAGAAAAAGCAGCTACCATAACCAATCAGCCTTCCGAAGAAGAACAAGTCAGTATTATGAAGAAAAACTTCCTACCCCATGTTCGAGTAATAATGGGAGGATAATATTACCCTCACTTTCGAGCCCTCCGAGAGGCGGGAGTAGAAATCGAAGAAGGTCTTGCCACGATAGAAGTTAAATAGAAGAAAATCTCGAGACAGTTTGCTCCTAGGAAATTTGAAAAGCCTGCTATTACCACAGTGTCTACTATTAAAAATATCTCTCGGCCTTCCGCTTCATGGGCAACCGAAAGTTGCTCAAACCCAATTAGGAAAGAATATACTAAGATTTACGCTCCTCTCTCCAAAGTCTACCAGGCTCTCTTGAAACAAAACCTAATCAATTCCTTGGACCCTCGTCCTTTACCAAATCCTCTTCCAAAGAATTTCAAACCTGATGCATATTGTGACTATCACCAAGCTTCTGGCCATACCACCGACCAATGTTTCCATCTCCAAAACATAATCCAAAGCCTGGTTGATCGGGGTATGATTGCCCCACCAGCTAATCCTAAACCAAACACTACTTATAATCCACTTTAATTCATACAAATGTTATCTTCCTAGAAAAAAACTCAGTACTCGACCCATCTACCCAAATCATGCCAAGTAAATCACCAATCATGCCCATATACTCTTCTAAACCTCTCCAAACATGCCCATATTTCCTCTTATACCCTCCCAACCTTGTCGATCAAACCTTATCACTCCTGACCAGAGCTTGCATCGCTGTTTGCACCCGGGTTGGAGGTAAAGATATGGAATTATCAGAAGTGATAAACTAACTCCTAGTGTTAGGGCTCAAATTTCCCTCCCAGATGACCATTGAATGTCAGAGATTTAGTGGGTTATTCTTGGAAGCTCAAAAATGGGCCTGAGAGTAAGAAAATTGGGTAGTGCCAGCCAACGAAGTCAGTCTAGATGTCCTAGTCCAGATCATGACAAATTTATTTCGACAGACTGGTGATATTTGTAGCATATCCAAGCTTCTCGACGCTTTGAAAGTACAAGGTCACCTGGTCCCCTCAGTCTCATATTTCCCTACCAAATGGGAGGAATTATACGAAGAGGCCATAGAATTTGTAGGGTGTATTTACTTTACATGGAAAGACAATATTATTACCACCGGATGGGGGGACGATTCTGAAGATTCAGATGAAGAGCCAGATTCAAGAAAGACTAGTCTGATAGTCAGCCTATGGGGAGTGATATCATTCAAGAAGCTACTAGGAGAGATCAACTAGGTAGCTGAGCAAACTGACATCGATCAAGAAATAGGGTTTCTTTCTTTCCCCTCTTTTGTGAACCACATGACCAGGTCGGGGAGACATTACCAGAATCTGAACTTACAACCATCAACAAGAGATAAAGGGAAAGGTGTTGAGAATCTCCCTATGCCAAAAATAACTCTCAAAGAAAGTAAGGTCCTTGATCAAGTGAAGAAAACTCAAGCTAACATCAATCTATGGGGACTTTTCATGTCTTCCTAACTGCACCAAAATGCCCTAATCAAGCTACTCACATGAACTACTGTTCCTCCTTCAACCACACCAAAAGAAGTAGTGAATCTAGTTGGATCCATGACCTCTACTCGAATGATCTCTTTATTCGAAGAGGAAATCCCTAAGAATGGTCCCAACCACAATCATACTCTCAATATCTCTATTGAAGTTATCGGGAAAACTATCCTCCTCTTACTCGTCGACAACGGATCAACTCTTAATTGTTTGGGATTGAAAGTGAGCGACCTTTCTCCAACCTCTGTTGCTGTGTGTGCCTATGAAAACACCTACCGAGAAGTAATGGGATCTATCAAGCTTGTAATAGGGGTTGGCCCTATAAATCCTGTTGTTGAATTCCAAGTCATCGACATCCTAACCTGTTTTAATCTATTGCTTGGACTACCGTGGCTCCATAGCATCAAAGGGGTGTCTTCTTCCCTTGATCATAAATTGAAGTTCTTTGCCAATGGATAAGTTATCACCATCTTAGGAGATAGTGACAACAAAAAAAATGCAAGCACCAGTAATTCGGTACCCGAGATACAACACGGGGTGAACGATATGCTGCTATCAGGCTTCCAGGTTGAACCACTCCTACTCCAAGCAGGGAATGACTTCAAAGACAGGGTTTTTCCAAAATATGATATTCATGGAAATGTCAATGTGATCCAAATGTTCAAGAATATGCACTTCATACCTGAACTGGGGCTAGGGCAAAGATAATAAGGGATAACTGAACCTATTGTGTTGAGGGAGGCCTTCCATCCTTGTGGCTTGGGCTATCAACCATCAGAAGAAGAACTCAGATTGATCCTTTTATCCTCAACTGAAGAGAAAGTTAGAATGCGCCAGAACCATATCGGGAGATTCCCTAAATGGAAGATTCATCATAGAGGTTGAAAATTTCCCCTTCTGCAGCTTCCCTGAACCTTGGTATGACCCAGTAGACAAAAGGATGAAACCAAGAATGGAGATCTTTTTTCAAGACGGCTACCCTGGGAGCCAAAAGTTCCCAATGCTATATGAAACCACTCATTGAGGAGACCATAGCTGATATCAGGGATTATGAGGATAGTGACTCCGTGGATTCTTTCAACTTGCAGATACTGGGGTTGACACTGCATGATCCACTCAGGGCATCATCTGATCCATCCTACCTCATAAAAGATGCTAATACATCTCTTCTCATATGGCATGCTGCACCTGTGCCACTTACTGATATTCAACCTAACACTGATGTTTACCCCCTTTCTTATGTAGTTATTTCCTCACACTCTAATGTAATCGATACCTCCTTTGATGAGGTTCTCAATGTTGTTTTTCCTATCAATGAAATAAATGAAGATTTTGAGTATCTTACTGTGCCTTACATTAATTTTCTTGATTCTAATCAAACTTTTGATGATGATGACTTTGTAAATGAACAATTCTTAACTGGTCTAAATAAGGTTAATAACAAACAACATAATCGCGTTCAAGTTAATGAAGATGAAAATGTTGTTATTAATCTCAGTTCTAGTAGCCAAATACGCGAGATTAAGATAGGGGCTAACCTTGATGATCATGAACTCAATCAACTCAAAGAGCTATCGAAGGAGTTCATGGATGTCTTCGCATGGTCCTACGATGATATGCCTGGCATTAACCTTGAGATAGCACAACATGAGATTCAAACTCTCCCGAAATGTAAACTTGTCAAACAGAATCTGTGAAAACTCCGCGCCGAATGGTCACTCAAAGTAAAAGAAGAAGTAGTTAAGAAACTGAACGTGGGTTTCATTCGTGTGATTGAATATCCCACATGGCTACCCAATATTGTACCTATACTAAAATTAGGAGGAAAGGTCCGCATGTGTGTCAACTACTGAGACTTGAACAAGGCCTCTCCAAAGGATGATTACTCGCTACCCAACATCGATATAATTGTGGACAACAAATCCAGTCATGCTTTCAAGTAATTCATTAATGGATTTGTCAGATATAACCAGATCAAGATGAACCTTGATCATCAAAACAAAACCGTGTTCATCACCCCTTGGGGAACCTTTTGCTATACTGTAATGCTATTTGGTCTAAAAAATATAGGAGCTACCTACCAATGGGTTGCCACAACCATTTTGCATGATCTGATACACAAGGAAGTCGAGGTCTATGTGGATGACATGATTATCAAGTCCAAGACTAGAGAAGGTCATGTTCTCACTATCCAAAAATTCTTTGGACGACTGCAACAGTACCAAATGTGGATTAACCCACAAAAATGTGTCTTTGGCATTACTAAAGGGAAACTCTTGGGATTCGTGGTCAGTGAGAAAGGGATAGAAGCAGATCCTACCAAGCTGAAATCCATACTTGAGATTCCACCTCCTCGAATGGAGAAAGAAGTCCGAGGATTCCTTGGGAAATTACAGTACATCTGTCGATTCATCAACCAATTAACTTCCATCTCAGAACCCATCTTCAAAATCCTCCTGAAAAATTCGACCAAGGTCTGGAACAAATCTTACTAAGAAGCCTTTGACCGAATTAAGAAATACCAAACCCGACCTTCGGGGCTTATACCATCGCAACCTGGTCTTCCCTTACTCCTATACCTAATTGTGACTGATACTACAACCGGGGCTTTACTAGTTCAATACCTTAAAGAAATTGGAAAAGAAAAAGTCATGTACTATGCCAGTTAGAAATTGACCGGTTGCAAAGTTAACTACCCCGACTTCGAGAAGGCATGTGTCTCTCTTGTCTATGTTACCCAAACGTTACGGCACTACATGTTCGTCTTCCCTATCAAACTCGTATCCCAGATGGATTCCATCAAATACCTACTCGAGAAGCCTGCCCTATCCAGATGAATGGCCCATTGGTTGATGCTTTTAGCCGAGTTTAATATCACTTATGTCACATAGAAATCCATGAAAGGGATATCCATCTCTGATTACCTTGCTGACTACCTTATGGAAGAAGCCGATGTCTAGATTTTGGAATTCCTAGATGAGAATATCCTTTGCACCTCCCAAGAAGATCTTCGATGGAAAATGTTCTTCAACGACGCTGCCAACAAAAAAGGATATGGCATTGGAATCCTCCTAATTTCCAGACTCCCACACTTCTATTTCCATCGAATTGGATTTCCCCTGCACTAACAACATGACTGAATACGAGGCGTGCATGGTAGGCCTCAAGCTTTCCCTCAAGAAAGGAATTAGATGCCTTGATGTCTATAAGGATTTAACCCTCATCATCGATTAAGTACTCAGGAAATGGAAAGTCAAGGATGAGAAACTCTTACCCTTTAACGCCCACATTGAAGAACTAGCTTCCCAATTCTAAGAAATCACCTTCCACTACCTGCCCTTAGCAAAGAACAACCTAGTCGACGCCCTTGCCACCTTAGACTCCATAGTTGACATGCCTAAAAGAATAACCATAGCTCCCTTCCTTGTCCAAAGGATAGGTGTAATGCTTTTTATTTCTTTTATTTCTTTTACTTAAATTTTTAGTTTGAGTCATTTTTATTTTTAGGATTTATTTTAGATTTATTTTCTAGGTTTTATTTTCTATATTTATCTTTATTTGTATAATTTTATTTTATTTTATTTTGTTTTTTATTAGTTTTTAGTTTTAGTTTTATTTTATTCTATCTTATTTTATTAGGATTAGATTTTTTAGGATTTATTTATTCTTAGTTTATTTTACAATTTTTTTTATTAGGACTTTAGTTTTAAATTTAATAGAGTTACATTTTTCTTTTCTTTTCTTTTTAGTTTTAATTTTTTTTATTTTACGTCTTTATTTTATAGGAATTTAATTTTTAGATTTTTATTTTTTTTTAATTTTAATTGTTTTTAGTTAATTAGTGTCATTTTTAGGTGTCCTAATTAAACACACACACACACCCCTTATCCTACACTCCTATACCCACTAACCTATCCTACACCCTAAGCCTCACCCATATACCCCTACACCCACCTACACCCTATCACCCCCACTTCTTCTTCTACCTCCCAATCACCTCTCTCCTCTCTCATCTAAACCCACAATCTCCATTAATACACAAACCAACTCTTACCACCTGTCTAACCTCCGCCGCCAGAAACCCCTAACCCGTCGTTCCTCCCTCGTCCTCACCAATCCAACCCACCTCCGACCCCTCCGTTGCAACTCCGGCCAGCAACCCAGAATCTCTACCCCAGCCACCCGACGGCGCCCTACTAGCCCCGCCTACCTGCATCCCTCAACCCCCTCTCTCTCCCTTCGATTACCAGCTCCGGTAGGAGCTGCGATGACCCGATCCCACAACACACTCCTACCGCCGGTGCGATTCCCAGCGCCGGCCAGCCCCTCCGATCGCACCGCTCACCTCCAGCGTCCTAAAAAGGTGCCATGCTTAGCCCATCTCCAACTTAGTTTTTAAAACCTTGTGTGATAAATTTCACTACACTCCTCTATAAAGGGTATTTGCATTTTTAGCAAATATCTAAATATAGAGGTGTGTAATGAAATTTATCTCTAGGATGAATTCCACCCCACCCCTCTATTATGATTTTTTGGATTTTTAACAATTATTTCATAATAGATTGATGTAGTGAAATTCATCACTCATGGGAGGTAAATTCTAACCCATTCCTTTATGTTGAGATTTTGTATTTTTAGCAATTATCTCAATATAAATTAATGATCTAGAATTTATTTCTTTGGGTGAGTTCGAATGTACAATTTTATAATGTTAGGATTTGCATTTTTAGCAAATCTCTTTTATTATTTAATTGTCCATTATGAATTCATCCACTATCCTTTTTATTTTTATTTTGTAATTTTTAGTTTAGATTCAATAAATACATGAGTGAGGAATTGTAATTGAGAGATTGATGATGTAATTGAAGATTTCATTTCATGTCAAAAAAAAAAAAAGGTGTGATAAGCACCCAAAACTGTACAATTTATACCCCAAATAGATGTATTTTAGTTGCTAATTCTCGGCAATATGGGTCTTATGTGCTTAATTGTTTATCTTGTAGGTCAAATGCGCGTTGCGGTGTTTAAACGCGTATTTCAAGGCAATCTAGGAATTACTCTTATGATGCTCGATCCGTTTTGACTGATTCACACTACACACATTGAGTTCTAGGAAGGATGTGCCTTGAGTATTTACTTAGATTAAACTTTTTACACATTCTAGCTTGTATTTCTGAAATCATTTTCTCATGTGATGGATTGTGCGATTATTCTATGTCTAATAAGAGATTGACTGCCTTTCAATAAATTTTTGCAAAATAAGAATTTTGTGGGTATATTCCCTGCAAACCCTCACGAGACACAACTCGTCCTGTAGGGTAACCTATAGGTTTAAAGGCTTGTTGCACATGCTAAGTGCAATCGCAAGTGCCCGCGAAAGTGGTACACTTTTGGTTACTTATCTTTCTCTTTCTCTCTATCTTATTGCTTGAGGACTAGCAACGCTCTGTTTGGGGGTGGTGCGATAAGCACCCAAAACCGTACAATTTATACCCCGAATAAACATACTTTAGTTGCTAATTCTCGACAATATGGGTCTTATGCGCTTAATTGTTCAATATGCAGGCTTAATTGCAGTTGCGGTGTCAAAAGCTATATTTTCAAGCAATTTGCAGTTAAATTGGAGCTAATACCCAATCCCCTGACCCTAACCTAGCGGTGTGATAAGCACCCAAAACTGTACAATTTATACCCCAAATAGATGTATTTTAGTTGCTAATTCTCGGCAATATGGGTCTTATGTGCTTAATTGTTTATCTTGTAGGTCAAATGCACGTTGCGGTGTTTAAACGCGTATTTCAAGGCAAGTGTGCGTTTTATGGAGCTAATTACCAATTCCGTAATCTCACCCGAGCCTTAACCTAGCCTAAACCTACCCTAAACCGTGTGTGTGTTGCGTTTGTGCCCTTTTATCAATTTTTAGATTTTTAGTTTGAGTCATTTTCTATTTTTAGGATTTATTTTAGAATTTTTAGATTTTATTTTTTATTTTTCTATTTTATTTTTATTAATATAATTTTATTTTATTTCGATTTTGATTAGTTTTTAGTTTAGTCTTATTTTTAGTTTTAGTAGTTTATTTTTTAGTTTATTAGATTTTATATTTTTTTTAGGACTTTTGTTTTTATTAGATTTTTCATTTTTTTATTTTGTTTTATTATTTTAGTTTTTATATACTTAGGATTTTATTTTTTTATTGTTTTTATTTTGTTTTATTTTTAGTTAGATTTTATTTTTTTAGTTTTCGTTTTATCAATTTTATTTGAGTCTTTATTAATTTGTTTTTTTAGGGATTCAAATTAAATACACACACACACACTTAATACCCATTACACCTATCCTACACCCAACTCCCCTTACCCTCATCCCCACCATACACCATACACACTCACACACCCTAACACCTACACCATCATCTTCTCCAACGCAACATCTCTCCTCTCTCATCTAAACCCACAACCTCCATTAACACACACCAACCAAACACCCACCTCCATTAAACAAACCCGATCGGAGCTACTGCCTTAAACCCAACACCCACTCACTCTCTCTCCCCCAGCGTCACCTACCCGCCGCCGACCTCAACCCCAAAACCCGACTTCACCTTTGCCGACCAGCCACCATACCACCTGAGACCCTCGTGTTCTCCCCTCTCCACATCTCACCCGGAACCACTGCCCAGCAGAACCCGATCCGACCCCATCTCCTACCCCTTCGACCCATGCCCAAGCTCCAATAGAAAACCCATTTTCATCCATGAACCCATTTCCACTTCTCCTTTTTGTCCAACACAATTTCTTCCTGTTAACACAAATACCAAATAAACCAAGACCAAGTCAAACATTAAACCACATGCCAAATAACCTTTAACCCCTTTTCCTATTCTACCTCCTAACTAACCTCTTCTAACCAAACACCCAAAATACCCCTCAAATCAAATCTAAATTTATCCTCACCTCACACCCCCATGCACATGTGCTCTCACCATTCCCACATGCACACCCTTGCCAATTTCCATTTTTACCCCTCATGCTCCATGCCTCCTATATATTGAGGATGAAGACCCATTTGAAAGGGATCTCAAATTTAGTTTAAGCTTTGTGTGATAAATTTCTCTACACTCCTCTTTAGAGAGTATTTGCATTTTTAGCAAATATCTCAATAAAGAGATGTGTAGTGAAATTTATCTCTAGGATGAATTTCACCCCACCCATCTATTATGGATTTTTGCATTTTTAGCAATTATTTCGTAATAGATTGATGTAGTTGAATTTATCCCTTATGGGAGGTAAATTCTAACCCATTCCTTTATGTTGAGATTTTGCATTTTTAGCAATTATCTCAATATAAATTAATGATCTAGAATTTATTTCTTTGGGTGAATTCTAATGTACAATTTTATAATTTTAGGATTTGCATTTTTAGCAAATCTCTTTTATTATTTAATTGCCCATTATGAATTTATCCACTATCCTTTTTATTTTTAGTTTGTAATTTTTAGTTTAGATTCAATAAATACATGAGTGAGGGATTATGATTGAGTAATTTTTGATGTATAATTGAGAGATTGATGATGTAGTTGAAGATTCCATTCGAATTCAAGGCTTAAATGGGTTTGATCTATTCCTCTCTTTTACTTTTAGTTTAATCATCTCATGCTTTCAATTATGTATCTCATATTTTTGGATGATGATTATTGAGGGCTAATCTCCCATTTATGGAATGAAATTTTGAAGCCATCATGAGTCCAATTTAGTTAGTTTACTTTTTAGCTCAATTTTATTTACCTAATTTTTATTAGCTTTTACATCTTAATTAGTAGTTATAAAAATTAGTATAGTTAGTTAGTTAAAATATTTCCTTGAAAAATTCATAAAAAAATAGAAAAAGTAAAAAATAGAAAAAAATATAATAAAATGCAAATGAATCTATATATATGTCCTCTCCAATTTTGTGTTTCACCCTTAGATATGGATTGACTCCCTTACTTACCCTCTACACTAGTTTTGTTATAATTTTGTAGGTTCAAGGGAATTTTTGATAGAAAGAAGTTGCAACAACGACAAAAAGCTACATTAGAAGCAAATTTCATTTATCAATAAACCAGCCCACTACTACCATATCGAGCTCTGCACAAAGGAATAATTTGAAATAGCTGACTATTGGTACTATGATATTTAGCACCTCCTCAGACACAGTAGGTATCCCTAAAGAGATGACAAGAAAGACCAAGCAACTCTCCACAGACTGGCTACCGTATACATTGTCTTTGATAAAGCACTGTTTAAGAGAAACTTCGATGGAACCAATTTACACTGCATCGCAAGGGATGACATTGAAGAAATGATGCAGAAAATCCACAGTGGGTAATGCAGACCCCATATGAACGGTCATATGCTCGCCAAAAATATCATCCAATTGGGATACTGCCTTCGTTCGAAGATGTCTCAAATGCCAACAGTTCTTTAACTTACAACATCTCCCTCCGCGAGAACTGTACAACATGACTTTTCCCTGGCCATTTTCCACATGTGGCATCGATATCATAGGTCAAGTCACACCGAAGGTCCAATGGGCATGAGTTCATCCTAGTCGTTATTGACTACTTCACCAAATAGGTCGAAGTCGAGTCATACGTAGTTCTGAATGCCAAGAAAGTGGCAAAATTTATCAAAAAAATATCATCTGCCGATATGGGGTCCTACACGAACTAGTATCAGACAATGGATTACATTTTGAGGTAGAGGTTACGAAAGTGGTCAACAAGTATGGAATTCAGAAACATAAATCCTCTCCATACCGACCTCAAATCAACGGAGCAGTTGAAGCAGACAATACGAATCTCAAAGCCATCATCAGCAAGATAACGAAAAGTTATCATGATTGGGACGATAGGATCCCTTATGCCCTATAGGGCTATCACACGTTATTTTGAACCTCTACTGGGGCTACCCCTTACTCTTTAGTCTAGGGCATGGAAGCGGTCCTACCCGTGGAGCTGGAAATACCCTCACCGCGTGTCATGCTTGAAAGCAAGGTCGGCATAGAAGACTAGTACCAAAGCGATCTTGACAAGCTGATCCTCCTAGATAAAAGAAGATTGAAAGCTCTATATCACATAAAAGTGTACCATCGTCGTATAGCGCGATCATTCAATAAGAGAGTCAAGGACCGTGGTGTCCGAGAGGGGGACTTAGCCCTCAAAGAAATAGTAGAACCCATCTGGGACCCAAGAGGAAAATTTAAGCCCAATTGGAGAGGCCCCTAAATTATGAAGAAGATCCTATCGGGTAGCGCCGTTATGCTCACTGACCTCGATGGGGAAGAAATGGCGCGTCCAGTCAACTTGGATCGTCTCAATAAATTCTACCCCTAGTCCGAAACCTCGGCGCGCCACGACTCTTCTTATCTCCCTTCTATCCTAAAAAAATCTCTCCTCTTTTCCCCTTACCCAGAACTATGTGGGCCTGATCCTCTAAAAACATTTTCCAAAAATTAAATTTTAAAATTTTTCAAAAACCTTTGAGGTACGTAGGAAGCTCATCTGCTTCACATGAGCCCGGCCCCCTTCTTTTTAGGAAAATTTTATTCTTTTCTGATCCCCGAAAATGACTGTTCAGTTTTAACATATACATGAACAAAAGAATTGTGTATGCCTTAACGATTGTTATAGATAAATCAAAATGCAAAAAGTTATCAAAAGTCACAACTAGATGATTAAAAACTTAGTTATTTCATTATCTGAAATTTTTGTACGATTACATCGGCGTAAGGAGTCAAATGACTTCCCTAGCCCAAAAAAAATCAGATAATAACAAGCCCCCACTACTCCTGAAAATCACTCCAACTATTCCCACAAAACACAGAAACAACACCTATTACAAAAAGCTTCATAAAACTGTACCCACAACTTCCAGACGAACCAACAGCATCATCAGCTATAGCCTGGAATCCCCAAGACTCCTCTGCATGAATGGAGTATCACAGATGCTCCAGGGAGCAATAAGCCCGAACCAACTTGGGGTAGACCACAACGCCCCCCTCCATGGTGTTAGATATGACAAACCACCTTTGACCACTCTCCACAGCCAGCATCCTGCCCACTACCTTCTTCCACAACCACTTCATGTAGTCCCCAGAGACATGCCATACTCTCCTAGTAGACTGAAAAGGACGGGGCAACGGATGATGATTCTCCCACAGAGAACCAAGCTGCTTGCGCATACGCTCTGTTCGATCCTCCATAGGAAAGAAGTTTGGTGTCCACGGTGGAACAATTTTCTCCCAACCATATTCGCGCAGCAGCTGCCAGGGAAAGTAGAAAGAGGTCTTCATAAGGCCAACCAGTCTTATGTACTGGTACTCTCCAAGCTCTAGAATAGGCAGCAGCTCCCCCCAATAAGACACAGACCAGCGTAGGTCTCGAGACCCATGATCTATAAACTAATTCCCCCAACTCTCAATGTCCATGTATACGCTAATGAAATAGTGCGAGAAGAAGTTTAGAACCGCTGGTAAGGGATACTCAAGTGGGACCACCATACGAAGCCTCTTTGACAGCCACATAAACAACATTACAGGGCTCCCTCTCAAAAAGTCCGAACGGCCCTCCCGCCAAGCATTCAGACCATTCAAGGTCTCATCCAGTATCACCGTCAGGGGATTGTGACGGTACAACATCCAAGAAACAATAGCAGACAGTTAGGGGTCCACCAGTGTCTCCCCAATCACCAACAAAACGTTTGAAATAATGCCTAGGATGACGACCTCGGTATATTTGGCATCACCTAGGTCCTACGAATGCACGGACTAGAACACTGTCGGGAGGGATATCATTCCCTCATAACCAAGGGCCTGGCCGTCGAAGGCAAAATATGAAGAAGCCCAGCCAATAATTACCTGGGAGAACGAGAAAACTCAGGCAGAGCCGCAGCAATGCTGGGATTTATCCCTAGCATGGTAGAAAATTCCTCGTAGGTAGGACAAATCTCATCCAACCCGTAGAGGAAGACATGATCCATAGGATACCAAAACTTGACAGCTGCCATCAGCATGTTCCACTCAATGGGCCAGTTGTGCCACAGAAAGACTCGTCGCATGGGAATGGTGTCATAATCAACATTATAAGAACACATTTCTTCCAAGACCTCGAGGTAGTTAGCAAACTCAAGGCTACCAGGGAGAGATATCTTACAAGACTAAGTGATAATAAACAAGTAAGAATGTAGAAAAGAAAGAAAGTGAAAGTGTGAGGGAGAAAGCCCCATCCACACCCCATTTTTTATACTTGGAAACTCTCAAGCCAAGACAAGGAACCCTACAGAAATTAGAGTAAAACTTGCCCCACTAAGTATCAAGAAATTGATGAAAGTGTAATCAAAGCCTTGGATTTATTGGAATGGACTGATATGCAGATAGGCAGGACAGGGGTCATGTCGATCGGCAACCCCCTATTTTGGGAAACTTCCCTTTTTCTTCTTTTGTCAAAATAAAAAAACTCAACAAAAAGAATTTTTATCTTAAGGAAATTTCGAATTTATTTTATACTTATGCTTTTACTAATCTCATTTTAAATAAAATCCTTCCTAAATCAATCCTCCAAAATTCTTTTTACGGTCTTAGCAGCAAAGTAAAAAGAGCATGCGCATTAATTACTAAAAAATAAAGTTAATAAAAAGTTTCGTTATTTATTTGCACATATTTTGTTGTGTTACGTTAACATTTTGCAGGAAAAAATAGAAAAAATAACGGGACTCGGGTCGAACCCGATCTCTCTCTCTCTCTAGGATCCCCCATCCCTGCGGAGTACCCCCCCCCCTCTTCCCCCTGCGACGAGATGACGTACCCCCACTATCAGAGATCGATCCTTCCCCAAACGAGGCAGATAGCACCAAGCAAGAAGGAACCGAAACTGCCTCCCGAATATGAGTAGTCGCCAAAGATATCCAGTCCCTAATATCCTTCAGCCAAGTGGTCAAAACACTGGTATGCTACAAGTAAGAATTTAAATCAGTCAAGCATAAAGAGAGAGAAAGAAATCAAGGAAATAAAAAAAGATGTACCGCAAGTCAAAGGACCTCCTCCGACAGACCCAAATCCTCTAGGTCCATCGCATGAGGGTGATGGTGCAGTTGCACGAATGCCCCATCAGCTCATCGAAGGTTGTAACTAGGGGAATGTAGCTGCATGAAAGGAAGCCCTGAAGTCGTCACAGTCACCGCCGATGTAGCCTCACCGCCTGTGCTATAAGAATACCCCAACTACTAACTCAAGCCCGCCCTGGGGAGAGGCATCACATCATAAATTCTAGGGGCATCATCTAACTCATGACGAAGTCCATATAATCATACATCACCGCTATGTCAGTATATAGGGAGTATGGCTTTCCCATCATCATTGCCACCTGGGAATCATCAGATATCTCATGCACGAGCCTCATGAGCATAGGGGCCTCGTCGGTGGAACCACAACCTCATCCTCCATAATCTGACGGACTACCCTCTCCTCAAGATACCAAGAGTAGCTGAACTCATGCGCCAGCAGGAGCCGCATTTGCGTATGACCCCAGTCACCCCAGTGTGCTGAATAGTCATCCCCCAAGGATAAAAGGTCACCAGCAAATCGCCAGTAAAATTGAAGGATAAGTGTAAAAAAATGGAATCAAAGAAAAAGAATAGTTTCAAGGATAAAAGAATTCTTACTCGCTCGCTCGTCAGGCCATTCAAGACTTGACGCACTGCCTCCAGAGAAAGGTTCTTCTTCGATTTCCGATTAGACCTCTACCTTCGAAACATCCGACAAAAGTCCCCAGTGGAGTCATCCTTCAAAGAAATTGCTTGGGTGTTCAACCTAATCACCTCATAGAACCACGTCTGTAAAGAACAAGGATCAGCATTCAGAAATAAAAAAGAAGTGCATGAATGGAAAATGCGAAGGCATAAAGGAAAATGCGCAAAATAAAGATACCTCTAGAAGATATGTGGCCCCAATAAAAGTCAGCCGATAGCACCGACTGAATGAATCCAAATTATAATAAAGGGTTGTCAAAGTCAGGATCCCCAGTCATAGAAGCGAATGTTCGAAAACACCCTCAGAAATGGCAGAAACCACAAGTGAATGATGTCGCCACCAGAAAACCTCCCAACACCAACAAGATAAAAAAATGGGCTATCTGACACACCTACTACCCGTTGTTCTCGTCAACCCTTCTCCTCAGTAAATGCTCCCTCAAAGAAGACAAGCGGAGGGAATCCTCGGACACCACCCTCTACACATCACCTAAAGCTGCCGTCACCGCTTCTGACATCGCCCGCAGCGTCCTGTCCACCTCAATCTGGGCACCCTCGCAGTCCAGCCATAGTAGCTACTGAACATAAATGGGAGTCATCGTCATCTCCCCGAAGCCAAAATTGAAAGTGTGGGTAGTTTCCCACCACCTCTCTCCCAAAGCACATAGAATCACAGTGGAGCGGGGTGTCTCATCCAATGTCGACGCTAGAATCCCAAAACCTGCAGCGGACACCATTCAGCGCACCGCAGTAGGAAGGTGCTCCCAAAAATCCTTCATCCCTACCATACCATGGTCACGAATAGTCGACATGGAGACGTCAGACTGTCAAGAAATAAAAAAAATCCTTACTAGATTGAGGAAATAAAATAATCTCATCAAGAAAAGAAAAAAGGAATACCAAAAGTCATCAAGACTTACATAACCACCAGGGTTCACCACTCTTGAAGAGAGATGACACGAAGGCTCGCGCAGAAGAGTCTGATCATCCGCCACAAGCTCAAACGAGTTGAAAGTATTCTCGCTACCTAATGTGAGGGGCACCCTAGCCCTCTACTCCAACCCTGTCCAGTTATCGGCATTAAGCCATGCCATATGGGTTGCATTACTTGAGAAGTCATCCATTTTGAACATTAGGACGATTTGCAGAGGTTTATAGCAGAAGAAAAGAAGTCAGAAAGCTGTGCAAAATGAGGACAACCTGCCCCCTTTTATAGGACTCTAAGGGTCATGCAGATCGTCATCCCCCTTCACCCACCGAGGCACCCCAAAAGTTCATGCCACTGCCGATTGGAACCCCCACACCAATGCCGGTTGTTACACCCCTTAAAATCTCGTACAAAAAATCCAAAAAAAAAATGCCAAAAAATTTTGAACAATTCTCGAAAAATTCCTAAAATTTCCAAATCCGTTCTAGCACCTTGCTCACTAAAGAGAACATTTTTTACACCCCCAGCAGAATTCTAGAGAACCATTCTCCCCAGCAACGTCTCCAAAGGATGCTCCAAGCTTTACCCTGTTGCAAAATCCTCGGATTATTCACTATTCCCCAACGGAACCTAAGGTCCAATCCTTATCCCAAAAGGAATCCCCAATTTTTCCAAAGGAAAAGTACACCTCTTTTAGGTCATAATTGACCTCGTTCTTGGATCGTCACCTTAGTTAGGTCAGAATTGACCTCGGTCGTCACCTCTTTTAGGTTAGAATTGACCTCAGTTTCTGATTGTCAGCTTAGTTAGGTCAGAATTGACCTCGATCCTCGGTCGTCACCTCTTTTAAGTCAGAATTGACCTCGATATAGGATCTTCACCTTAGTCAGGTCAGAATTGAACTCAGTCCTCGGTCGTCACCTCTCTTAGGTCAGAATTGACCTTAGTCTTGGATCACCACCTTAGTTAGGTCAGAATTGACCTCAATCCTCAGTCCTCACATCTTTTAGGTGAAAATTGACCTCGGTCTTGGACCATCACCTTAGTTGGGTCAGAATTGACCTCGGTCCTCACCTTTCTTAGGTGAGAATTAACCTCGATCTTAGATCATCACCTAAGTTAGGTCTGAATTGACCTCGGTCCTCGATCGTCACCTCCTTTAGGTCTGAATTGACCTCGATCTTGGATCGTCACCTTACTTGGGTTACAATTGACCTTGATCCTTAGTCGTCACCTCTCTTAGGTTAGAATTAACCTCAGTCTTTAATTTTCACCTTAATTAGATAAGAATTGACCTCGGTCCTCGGTCGTCACCTCTTTTTGGTCAGAATTGACCTCATTCTTAGATCGTCACATTAGTTGGGTCAGAATTGACCTCGATCCTCGATTGTCATCTCTTTTAGGTTAAAATCGACCTCGATCTTAGATCATCACCTTAGTTAGGTTAGAATTGACCTAGGTCCTCGGTCGTCACCTCTCAGAATTGACCTCGGTCTTGGGTCATCACCTTAGCTAGGTCAGAATTGACCTCAGTCCTTGGTCGTCACCTATTTTATGTCATAATTGACCTTGGTCTTGGATTTTCACCTTACTTGGGTCATAATTGACCTCGGTCCTCGATCGTCACCTCTCTTAGCTCAGAATTGACCTCGGCCTTGGATCGTCACCTTAATTAGATAAGAATTGACCTCGGTCCTCGGTCGTCACCTCTTTTTGGTCAAAATTGACCTCGGTCTTGGATCTTTACCTTAGTTGGGTCAAAATTGAACTTTATCCTCGATCTTCACCTCTCTTAGGTTAGAATTGACCTCAGTCTTAGATCATCACCTTACTTGGGTCAGAATTGACCTCGGTCCTTGCCCGTCACCTCTCTTAGGTCAGAATCAACCTTGGTCTTGGATCGTCACCTTAGTTAGGTCAGAATTGATCTCGGTCCTTGGTTGTCACCTCTTTTAGGTTAGAATTAGACTTGATCTTGGATCATCACCTTAGTTAGGCCAGAATCGACCTCGATCCTCGATCGTCACCTCTCTTAAGTCAGAATTGACCTCGATCTGGGATCATCACCTTAATTAGGTCAAAATTGACCTCGTTCCTCGATGATCACCTCTTTTAGGTCAGAATTGACCTCGAACCTTGGTCTTGACCTCCTTTTAGGTTAGAATTGACAACGACCCTTCGAAGCGGTTATCCACATCCCTTAGGTTCGCAGAACTGACCTCCTTCCATCATGTGGTGTCTATTCGATGGACATCACTTGTTCCAAGCTCACCCGTTAAGGGTTTTTATAGACACCACATTCTAGGACCACCTAAGTATCTCCTTAGACTCCTAGCACTTCCCCCTTCCACCGTAAACCTCGGTCTCACTTCGAGTACTGATCTAGAGACCATCGGGGGGCCCCGGGACCCATTTGACTCCTGTCAACTCTTTCGTCAAAGAAAATGCTCTTTGAATATTTTAAGGTCTCCAGAACCCTTTTCCAATGGTCCTCCCCATGCACGAATTATCTAACAGTTCATACGAACGAACCTTTTCACTATCAAAAACTAATTCACAGACCATCAGGCGCTCCCGGTCCCCGAATCGACCGCAATCAACTCCACTGTGAGAGAAAAATCTCTTTGAATCTTCAAAGGGAATTAAAACCCCTTTCCAATGGTCCACGACGTGCGTGAAACAGCATCATTGTTTGAACGAATGATCAATTTTCCCTAAAAAAATCGATCCGGAGGCCACCGGGAACTCTCGGACTCCGTTTGGCCAAAGTCAACTCTTCAACTCAAATGGTACTGAATGAATCTTCTAAGGGCATTGAATACTCTTTCGAATGATCTGCCCCGTGCACAATTCTGACCTACGATACGGACGATTGAGCCATTTTACTTTCAGAGGTCACCGGGCGATTTTTTACCCCGGTTGACCAAGGTCAACTTTCCAAACCGAGCAAAACTCTTTGTAATTTCGAAGTACATATCCTAATATTTCCAACGGTCCACCTCATGTATAATTCTGACTTACCATGTGGACGACCAATCCCTTTGCGTCCGACGAGCTCCCATCCAAAGGACCGACGTGCACTTTCCAGCCACATTTGACCCAAAGTCAACTCCTGGAACCGGGATAGGTCCAAAGGAATCTCTAAGGCATTTGAAGTACCTTTCTAACGGTATGCCCGTGTATGATTCGGATCAACGGTTTGTGCTCTACAGTAATTTTCCAGAAAAGTCTGAACGGACTGCCAATTGGCAAGTCCTGAACCCTGCCTATCGGCACAATGTCAAGGGTGACCTATGGCTAGGAACCCCCTGGTGTAGGCCGCTCGGCACCCCTTTTTTTCCCTATAAATAAGGTCCATGACCTCATTCCCAAGTGACAATAAAAACCCATCAGCATCAGTGATCTTAGCAACATTCTCTCGAAGTCAGCGAAGTTCCATATGAAAAATCTCATTCAAGCCTAAATACCCATCCTTTTCACACTCAATTTGGCAAACATTCTTCTCTCTCATCAACATCCATCAACATTCAAGGAGGTCATCCAAGATCCAAGCTCAAGCTCCAAAGGACGGTCCAATTCCTTCTTCCTCTCTTTCAAATCTCTTATTTTGCATAAATTACTTTAGATTCATAATCTAGTTTCATTCTAGTTCATACATATTAACATCTACACTTTTATTAGTATATTGCACATACTCTATTTTTCATTAAAAAAAAATCAAAACAAATAAAAGAGGGTTACACCCATAAATTCCGAATGGAATTATCCACCACACTTTTCCCAAACTAGAAACACATTTTCTACACACACACACCTAAAAAATTACGTTCGAATATATGGGATAAACCCCACCCCTATTATACATTTGAACTACATGGACTGTGATGCCTTTCTAGGCTATGTAGGCATCTCGGATTAAAATCCAAGACTCGAGTCCAACTTTTCAATTTTCTAACTTCTCTGATTTTTCCACATTTCTCAAATCCCTCATTTTTGTCATACATATACATATAATATGCTTGTTCGCGCTTCATCCCACATATATTATCATTTCCCCATAACGATCAATATCATGATGAACGCTTATATTCTATATTCTACATTTGTTATTACTTTGGGAATATTCCTATGGATGACCTCACCCTATCTTTTCCATTGTATGGGTCAAACGATTCCAATCTCCATTATATAAACTCATGCACACACTTCACGAGGATAAAGGAAAATAATAACATTTGTCCATGAGGGACCAAAAGGGCGGTATGGGTGCCTAACACCTTCCCATTCCGTAACTTAGCCCCCGGACCTCCGATCTATTGGTTTTGCATGTATCAGTTTGTCCTTGATGCTGCTCTCTCAAAGTCGAAATATATTTTTTTGCATGTTTTGAGCAAAATAGGTTGTTGACTCTATCTCCTTACATTCACCCCACACTGACGACGTTGAAGCGCCCTTTTCAAAGAGAAGCGTGCGAGACCGTGACGTAGTTTCTTCCCTGGGGGATCCTTTTTCTCCTTCACCCCCTCCGGAATCGGGATGGACATAGTGTGTGCTTATGTGCATAATAGAAATGGAGAATATAATCGCTCTACTCGTGTCATGGATAAAGGCGAAGTGATTTCATCCTTAGGAGTCTTGCCAAAATAGTAATTCAAATTATAATGTAAGTGTTTGCTGATTTACAAGTCATTATAGAGTAACGAATGCGTATATAGGACAATACACAAGCTAGGAAGCATAGAAAATATATGTTAAGAATGTATGCTAAGAACAAAGTAACACCCAAGACGCCTATGTAATCTGGGGGCATCAAAGTCCACATAGTTCGAAGACAATACGAGGTGAGGTTTAACCCATAAATACAATCAGAGACTTTGTTTGTGTGTGTTTGTAGAAAAAAATGCTTGAGTGTGAGAAAATGTGATGGGAATTCCTTGCTTGGAATTTATAAGTAAACCCCTTTTTTCTTGTTTCTAGGTCTTCTTATGAAAATAAAGTATGTGAAAATACTAATAATAATTTTTTTTTAAGTTAAGGTATGTGATGTAATGAAGTAAATTACTAAAGTAAAAATGAAGTGACTAATGCAAAAATAAGAGAATTTAAAGACAAAGGGGAAGAACTATACCCCCGTATGAACACTTGAAGTTGATCTTGATTGTAGATGCTCTAATATCACGATGAGACGATGGTGGTATGAGGAGATGGGTGATAATTTACTCAAAAGAGTATGAAAAGGATCGAAGGAATGTAGGAAATGGGTGTTTTAATAGGGGATCAACTCTGAATTCGAGAGAATGTTCTCCGAACTGTTGAGAGGGATGTTCAGGGGTGCCTTTAAAAGTGAGGTCATGGCCTCTATTTATAAGACCAAGGGGGTGCCGATCGACATGGTCCTAGACATTCCTATCGTCATACAACCCTAGATACAATACCGATAGGCAGGGCCCTGGGGTTTCCATTTGAAAAAAAAGTCATAAAACGCGAACCATAAGTCAGAATGACGCAAGAGGTGGACCATTGGAAAGGATATTCAGAGCCATTTAATAATCCATTAAGACACTATCGGGTAGGGAGTTTACTGAAATTAAACGGGGCTCGAAAATTCCCCATAAACACTAGATAGAAAATTCTTGGAGGGAAATGGATCATGCATCGAAACCATACGGTCGATTTGCGCACGAGATGGACCATTGGAAAGGATATTCAAAGCCCTTTAAGATTTCATTTAGCTTCATTTGGTTTAGAGAGTTAACCATGGGCAGATAGGGCTCAAAAGTTCCAGATGAACCTTCAAATTAAAATGGGTTACTCGTCCATATCGTAAGCCTGATTCGCATACAGAGTGGACCATTGGAAATGTTATTCAAATACCTTTACAGATTCATTTAGCTTCGTTCGATATAAAAATTTAACCGGGGTCAAATGGGGGTCAGGAGTGCTCGATGGTCTCCAGATTAGTTTTCGAAATAAAATGGATCATTCGTTTGTATCGTATGGACGATTTGTGCATAGGGTGGACCATTAGAAAGGGATTTAGAGCCCTTTAAAGATTCATTGACCTTTTGTAACACCTCTATTTTTTATTAATTAATTTAATTAATAAATTGGAATATTTGAGAATATTAAACTTTGGATTAAATGGTCTTTAATAATTCGAGTAGTAAATTTTTAACCGGAATTAAATCGGGATATAATAAAATGTTTGAATGATTTTTGAAAATATTTTAACAGGCATGTACGTTTTTATTGAGTTAAAGAATATTTTCCTAAGTGTAAAAGGTGGATTTTAATTGAGTACTGGGGTTGTTCAAACGATAGAATATATCGTTCGAACGACGTAGTATCTCGTCCGAATGACAGCGTACGTAGTTCGAACAACAGAGGAGGAGGATGGATTAGAGAGTCCTAATCAGATTTTAACTCTAAAATCCTTTACATACTAAACAGATATGGGGCTAGGACTTTGAAAAACACTTTTCCCTAAAAATTTCTCTTGTAAGGTCCTCAAAACATATTTCATCTCATCTTCAACCCCTAGCCCCTACTTTTAACCAGGTTTGAAGATTCAATTAGTGTTTTCTCAAGAGGAGTTCAACCGTCTACTCAGATTTTTATCAAATTAATCACAAGCATGAATACTCTAATCTTTTCATTTAGTATTATGCGTTTTAAGTATTGCCTAAACCCTTAATCACGTTTTTTTTTATTAAAATCAATTAGTAACCTAATTAGAGAAATGGACATTAAATTTTGTGGATGTTTTTATAAATCTTTTAATATGAATAATATTCATAACCCTTGGGTACGTAGAATTCACGAGTCGATTTTGGGTTTTATTGGCTTAGGTTGCATGTAGAAAAACCCTAGTTTTGAATTAAATGAATTTGGGGACATATAACTCATGTAAATTGTGTAGAATTAATGAGACTTGAAATATGATGTATAAATGATGAAATCTCAGTATATTTAAGTTAAAATAATTAAATGAGATTAATTGGGTGGTTATGACAATGTGATAACTAAATTAAGATTTAATTAAATTGGACTAGTATGCGTAGTTTTATACATTGATTAATTATGATTGTTTATGTGACTTGTGGGTACTATTAAATTGCCATTGTGGCAATGGGTTGTTGGGTATTTTTTCTCCCCCTATATTTTAGGATGCCTTCTAGGTATGGGACTAGTGGGTAGTCCTTTGATGATTTATGCCATCTATGTATGGGACTAGTGAGGGTAGATTATTACGACTTTTCTATGTTGAGGTGGGATGATTTTTTATACTTTGTCATCGTTATGCTGGCCTAGGCATGAAACTAGGTCGAGGTTTATGTTAGAAATTCATTCTACACATAAGGTAGGATGTATTGATAACTTAGGGACCCTTAGGTATGGGACGAAGGGGTATTTTGAGGATCACACATAGATTACAAGGGTGGGGTAGTTTATAATTTGTGAAATTGAGAAAATGAGAATTAATGCCTAGATAAAAACATGTATTAAAATTTGTGCCGACATAATGTGTCAAGGACAGACAATTTAAACAGGTCAGTGGACGATTTATGTCATGTCTTGTGTGGAACCTTGTCATGGGGCGGGGGCGGCAGTTTAAACCGATCAGAGACCGTTTGACAAGGGGAAGTGTGACAATTTGGTTGATTATTACCCGGAGCGGGAGGACCGCCATAATAAAAAAGTGAGAACAATAATAAAATTGGGTTAATTTAATTAAATTAATATTGTGGGGACTTGGGAACTAAAAATCATATTGGTGTGTTCTTTTGAAATGGGGTTCCCTGTGGGTAGTTAGTGATTTATATTTATTACGTTTAATTAGCTCGTTTAATATAAAATACTCTATTGTGATATTTATTACGTATAATGCTACTATCTGGATTCAAGGATCCTATTTGAGGGGAGTGTGTATTCATGCTCGGGGCTCTAACCTCGTGCATTGACTAAATTTTTCAGGATAAGTTTTGAAGAAGCTGCGTAGGACTATCGGAGTTTATCGTTTGGAGGTGCAACTAGAGTTCATTCATTTTATTACTTTATTTAGTTAGACTTTCTTTTTCAGTCGTATTTAAGTATAAGACTTCACTTGAGTTTTATTGGGCCATTCGATTCCAAAGTTGTTTAGAGTATTTCAGTTAGATTATTCAGTCAGTTTATTATTCAGATTTTATTTAATCATTATTGGAGATTGGATTTATTCAGAATTTTAGCATGTGATGGATCTTTGATCGCTCAGTTGTTTATGATCATTTGGGATTAATTCAATCATTTATCTTATGGACTGATTTTTTATGTCTAGTATATGTCTCATGCTAAGAATGGTATTTATTTATTTCACGCCCAACATAGTTCGACGGCAGTGGCTGACCATCCCGTTTGTCGGATTATGCGGGGTGTGACAGATGGTATTAGAGCATGGTCTTAGGTCTCGTTGGTTATGAGTCTGTCTTAGCTTCCGCATTGGTAATCTTTGATTCCTTTTGATGATTTGTACTCTTAGTTATTTTGAGTCTGATGTTGTTTTGTTCCTATCTTTTCAGATGGCGAACACAAGGAGAGCTGGGAATAAGAAAGAGAAGTCTGTTTCTGATCCCGCGACTCATGAGAGGCGATGTCAGTTTATTTTGGAGGCCGAGGAGTTAGCGGCTATCATTTGTGAGGCCACGACGGCCGGTATGGAGATGGGGAGATATAGATGGTTGACTTTAGAGGCACCGCAACATGGTACACCCGATTCGACTTGGGATAGGGTGAGAACTAGGTTTCTTAAGGGCAATCCTCCCACCTTTGGAGGGGGATCTGACCGAACGGTTGCTCACTAGTGGAGGAGAGACATGGATAGACACTTGAGGATAGTGGACTACACGGATGTGCAGAAGCAGATGTTAGCAACTTTTAGGCTGACAGGGGATGCACTACAGTGGTGGAAGAGTGCCACCACGTCAGAGGAGAGCGATTGGTTGGGATGTGCAGAGTTTCTGATAAAGTTTAATAATAAGTACTTTATGTATGCAATTATGAATGCAAAGAAGAGAGAATTTATGGACTTGGAGCAAGGTTCAAAGTCGATTGTCGAGTATGAACAGGAGTTCACAAATTTATCTATGTTTGTACCAAAGGAGGTTAGTACAGAGGTGAAGAAAATGGAGATTTTCATTAGGGGATTTTCTTGGTCGATTAGGCATATGGTGTTGGGGAATTAGACATACACTACCTATGACCAAGTGGTGGATGTTTCAATGTTGCTACGCCAAGAGAAGGCCAATTATCAAAAGAATTTGGGAAAGAGACAAGAGTCAAATGGACAAGGAGGCGAGAATAAGGTTCGCAATGACCAGACATGGAAGAAACAAAGAACAAACCAGGAAAAACAACAACAAGGAGAAGAGCAAGCGAATACTAGACCTTACAGACCTTTTAAGGGTGAATACTTTGTATGTGAGAAAGTAGGACATCCAGCAGAAAGGTGTTACTAGAGAGTGGGCCAACAAAACTAAGAAGTACAGGCCCAACAAGGTCAAGTTACACAAGGGCAAAAAGATCTAGGGGTACAAGGACAGCAAGGACTGAGGCCTCTATTTCTCACAGAAGTAGGTGTTAAGGGAGCACCAGCAACACCAACAGCGTCAGGTAGACAGGGAGTAGCCACAACACCAACCAGTACCATTTATTGGAGGTGTTATGTGCCTCAGCTTCAGATAGAGCAGGATAGATTGTGTGGCTAGTAGAGTATCGCGGTACGTAATATCTTCTTAGATACTTATATATGTGGGCTTTATATATGTTGTATTTTTGTTAAGGATTACGTTCGAGTATATTAGGTGTATGGGCGCCTAATTATGGTACTCTACGGTAGGCATATGTGAGACTTATTTTATTTTGTGCAATTACGATTTACTGAATTTTGAGGACGAAACTATTTTGCTAGTGGGGAAGTATGTAACACCCCGTATTTTTTTATTAATTAATTTAATTAATAAATTGGAATATTTGAGAAAAATAAACTTTGGATTAAATGGCCTTTAAAAATTCAAGTAGTAAATTTTCAACCGGAATTAAATCGGGATATAATAAAATGTTAGAATGATTTTTGAAAATATTTTAACAAGCAGGTACGTTTTTGTTGAGTTAAATAATATTTTCCTAAGTGTAAAAGGAAGATTTTAATTACGTATTGGGGTCGTTCAAACGACAATGTATGCCCTTCGAACGACGTAGCATCTCGTTTGAACGACAGATGCGATGGATGGATTAGAGAGCCCAAATCAGATTTTAACTCTTAAACCCTTTAAATACTAAACTGATATGGGGCTGGAACTTTGAAAAACACTTCTCTCCCAAATTTTCTCCAGTAAGGTTCTCAAAACATATTTCCTCTCATATTCAACCCCTAGCCCCTACTTTTAACAAGTTTTGAAGATTCAATTCGTGTTTTCTTAAGAGGAGATCAATCGTCTACTCAAATTTTTATCAAATTAATCATAGGCATGAATACTTTATTATTTTCCTTTAGTATTATGCGTTTTAAGTGTTGCCTAAACCCTTAATCACGTGTTTTGATTAAAATAAATTAGTAACCTAATTAGAGAAAGTGGACATTAAATCTTGGGGCTATTTTTATAAAATCTTTTACTATGAATAATATTCATAACCCTTGGGTACGTAGGATTAATGAGTGGATTTTGGGTTTTCATGGCGTAGGTTGCATGTAGAAAAAATTTAGTTTTGAATTAAATGAATTTGGGGGCGTATAACTCATGTAAATTGTGTAGAATTAATGAGAGTTGAAATATGATGTATAAATGATGAAATCTCGTTGTATTTAATTTAAAATAATTAAATGAGATTAATTGAATGTTTATGACGATGTGATAATTAAATTAAGATTTAATTAAATTGGACTAGTATGCGTAGTTTTATACGTTGATTAATTATGCTTGTTTTTGTGACTTGTGGTTATTATTAAATTTTCATTGTGACGACGGGTTGTTGGGTATTTTTGCTCCCCTATATTTTAGGATGCCTTCTAGGTATGGGACTAGTGGGTAGGCCTTTGATGATTTACACCTTCGAGGTGTGGAACTAGTGAGGGTAGATTATTACGACTTTTTCTATGTTGAGGGTGGGCTGATTTTTGATACTTTGTCATCGTTATGCTAGCTTAGGCATGAGACTAGGTCGAGATTTATTTTAGAAATTCATCCTACACATAGTGTAGGACGTATTGATAACTTGGGGACCCTTAGGTATGGGACTAAGGGGTATTTTATGGATCTTACATCGATTAAAAGGGTGGGGTAAATTATCATTTTTTAAATTGAGAAAATGAGAATTAATGCCTAGACAAAAATGGGTATTCGAATTTGTGGCGACATAATGTGTCAGGGACTGACAGTTTAAATAGGTCAGCGGACGATTTATGTCGTGTCATGTGTGGAACCTTGTCACGGGGCAGGGTCAACAGTTTAAACAGATCAGAGGCCATTTGACAAGGGGAAGTGTGAAACTTTGTTGGATTACCACTCGAGGAGGGATGACTACTGTAACAACCCAAGGTTTTGGAGACAATGATTTATTTATTTTGGGAGAAATAAATAATATTTTATTGGAGAAATAATAAAATTGGCAATCGAGGTCAACATTGGATTCGTTAGAAAGTGTGTCGAATGGCAATTCTGAGGGTACCATTATTTTCGGAAGGGTCAAGAAAGTCGAAATGACTGTACTTGGGGTCAATTTAGGTTCCGAAATAATTTAGGACCGTTTGACTCGAATTAAAGTTACCGGGTCATTTAAAGTGTGTATTATCATTTAAAGATGTGTATCTTGTGGAATAAGGCTTAAAAGCCACGTGAGAAGTCATTCTCACTTAAGAGAAAGAGGAAAACCCTAGAAAGAAAGAGAGAAGAAGAAAGAAGAAGAGAAAGAAGGGAAAAAAAAGGGTGAGAAAGTGGAGATTTCCGGTTTCCTCGCTATCTCAAGGCGGATTCAGACCCTACGAACCCGAGGCAAGTGATTAAGCTTGCTAAATAATTGTTGTGTACCAATTATTGCATGATTTGTGGATTGATATTTTGGGTTTTAGGTTTAGTTTAACAAAACCTAACTTTTGGGTATAATCTTAGATTTAATATGTAAATCTTAGATTTAATGATAGAAATTCGTTTCAATGCATTTTAGGATGTATATTAATGTTATGAATATGGTTGGGTTGAAGATTTGTGGTTAAATGTAAATATTGGGGTTTTTTTTGAGAAGTTGGAGTTGTGTAAAAATGGAGTTTGGCCGTAGTACCTGCTAGGGTCGGTCGACCGCGTACAGAGGGTCGGTCGACCGCGCCTCTAGAATTGGGCATACTGTCTTCGATTATAGGAAAAATTAATAAACGCGGTCGACCGCGGTTTGGGCACCGATCGATCGGTCCATTGTTTTGAGTTCAAGTTTGAGAATTTAAGTTATCCCCTTCTTCTTTGGGTTTGTATGAATGGACTTCCATAATCAGAATATCATAAAGTATTAAGTAATTATATAAGGGAATTATAGACCTTAGAATCATAAGACTATATATATGAGTCAAATTGATAAATAAATGACTAAATGGAAATGTCGGGGAGTTTTAGTGATTGATTTTGGAGAAGTGAGAGTCTAAAAGAGTATATCAATTTGTTGGAAAATACTCTAAGTATCGAGGTTAGTATTTGAGGAATACCGATAGGAGATTTTGGTATTTTACTAAGTGAGGAAGCCCACTTTTATTTGAGATTTTATTTGGTGATGATAACAATTTCATGATCTGAGAATGAGAATAACTTAGAGATACCGGATATTAGGATCCAATCCCAAATGGGATAACTTTAAAGGTTCATAAAATAAATTGAACCATATTATGGATGGAGAACCGTGTATGCAAATTGAGGTTTATTAGGATCAAGAATATCCTTAACTCGAATTGAATTTTGAGGTAATTCATTATTAGAAGCGTCAGGTGAGCTTCAAGTGAGTATTAGTATTTCATATACTAAGTGGGGTCATTGTGTGAGAATTGACGGTTAGTGTATCAAAAGAGAGAGATATACTAAATAATGATATTAATCTATTTCTCCTAAGGGCGTATAATGAATATGAAAATGATGTGCAGGTATACCTTATATAATGGTATATCTTTATTATGTGGGATGTATGTATACCTTATATGATGGTGTATATACATGTTAAGCATACCCCCTCCTTGCTATCATTGGGAAGTTTCGTGCGTAGAGGGTGAGCATTTTGACTAGAAAAGCAGGATGTGGATATTCCCCAAGTCATAGTCGTCCATAGTGGTCAGCAAATGACATATATATATATACATTATTTAATTTGGGGGTGAGAGGTCGTGGGTATGTGAGGCTCTCACTTGCCGGTTAGGAGCTATGACTGCTTCCCGGACGTTGTGTGCGTGAGTTGATCACGAGGTGGGTGTCATTGAACCCCACCAGGTGGCCCCAGTTTGCTATGTATATGGGCTGCTGGAAGATGATAGCATGTGAGCCTGCGTCCTTCGAGTTATAGCTCGGTTGGATGGTTATTATTGCTTGTGTTTGTACTTGGGTATCAAGGGCATAATGGACCTCAACGACCTACATTGCCAGGATTAGTGTATCGGGGGGGTTCCTTGTTTGGATTTCGCCTCGGCGAGACGTCTCACGCACGAACCGAAGTGTAATGTTGGAATTTGGGGATAAGTTTAGTCCTTAACGCTCATAATATATATATATATATATATATATATATATATATATCACCTATCCCGACAATTGACAGTGCCAGGAGTAGTGTAACGGGGGGGTTCCTTGTTTGGATTTCGCCTCGGCGAGACGTCCCACGCATGAAACACCGTGTACTGTTGAGAATTGGGAATATTAATTAATTAAAATTAGATAATAATCATTTGGGTTAAATGCATCTTGCATTGAGGGCATAATGAGCCCCGAGGATCGATACGGCCAGGAGTAGTGTAACGGGGGGGTTCCTTGTTTGGATTTCGCTCCGGCGAGACGTCCCACGCATGAAACGCAGTATCGTGTTGAGAATCGGGAGGAGTTTAGTCCTTAACTCTTGATGCTAATAACTCATATATAATAATTATATATATGGTTTCATGCCTTATATGGGCATCACTAGAATATAAAATTCTAGTAAATGAGATTGTTGATGTATTGTGATGATGTGGGCATGATTGGATCATGTAACTTTATATGTTCAACAAATGAACATTATAAAGATAACTATAACTATTACATTAAAGTTAATGTATATGACTTATAAATTATGGAAACAAATGTATTGGGAGATAGGTTAGATGATTTTGCTTAAATGCTCCTTTTGGGTTTAAGTTAGGACCCTCTTACCTATTTAGAATTGGACATCCATTTGGAGATCACGTGCATACGTTTAGTGCGCGCTTTAGATGAGAGGTGAGTTGAATTATTATGAAGAGTTCGATTCCAACTAAATCATGTAATAATGCATTTATAATTATTATGCATTTTAATACACTTGCTATAAAACGTTTTTCAAACTCGGGCTCTGACCCATTTATATTTTTCCTTCTCCTTGTATATATTGTATTACTTCAGGTGTTCCTTCGCAAGGACGCCTTTGATGTTATCCATCCAGGGTATTTGTGGAGCTATGGCAGTAGTGGACTGTTGTGGCACTTTGCTTTAGTCGATTCCTATCTTTGTACATCTAGATTAGGATTTAGTTTGTATATTGAGTTAGTATTCAAGTGTTGTAGATTAACACTTCTATATTTCATTTCTCAAATTATTGTATTGCCTGTTACCCGACAGCATATTCGGGTATTTCATTGTTGAGATTTTGTTGTACAATGTATTGTACTCTTTCATATTATTGGAGCATGCACTTTTCACTCATCATAGTTAGATGTATATTGTTGGTTATGTGCAATATTGGCTTTGTTGTTGTTGCTATTATAAAAGTTTAAATTTTTGTCAATTCGCACTTATTGATTTCGGGTAGTTAGCCTTATATTATAGTTCTTAGTAGTTGATGTTGAGACTGTGCCATCTAAGATACCTGATTTATTATAGTATAGGACTGGCCACCCGTTATTATTTGGAGCGGGTTGTCACAACTGCCATAATAAAAAAGTTAGAACAATAATAAAATTGGATTAATTTAATTAAATTAACATCGTGGGGACTTGGGAATTAAAAATCATATTGGTTTGTTCTTTTGAAATGGGGATCCCTGCGGGTAGTTAGTCATTTATATTTATTGCATTTAATTATCTCGTTAAATTTAAAATACTCTATTGTGATAGTTATTGCGTATAATGATACTGTCTGGATTCAAGGATCTATTTGAGGGGAGTAGTGTGTATTCGTGTTCGGGGCTCTGGCCTCGTGCGTTGACTAACTTTTTCAGGATAAGTTTTGGAGAAGCAACATAGGATTATCGGAGTTTATCGTTTGGAGGTGCAATTGGAATTCATTCATTTTATTACTTTATTTAGTTAGACTTTCTTTTTCAGTCGTATTTAATTATGCGACTTCATTTGAGTTTTATTGGGCCATTCGGTTCCAAAGTTGTTTATAGGATTTCAGTTGGATTATTCGGTTGGTTTATTATTCAGATTTCATTTAATCATTATTGGAGATTGGATTTATTCGCAGTTTTATCATGTGATGGATCTTTTTATCGCTCAGTTGTTTATGATCATTTGGGATTGATTTAATTATTTATCTTATGGATTGATTTATTTATGTCTCATATCTATCTCATGCTAAGAATGGTATTTATTTAGTTCACGCCCGATGTAGTTCGGCGGCGGTAGCTGGACCCCTCGTCTTACGGATTATTCAGGGTGTGACAACTTTCACTCAGGCGAGGAAGTTGATCAGAGTCAAATGGGGCCGGGAGCATTCGGTGTCCTCTATATCAGTTTTTGGGGTAAAACGGATTGCTCGTCTTAATTGAAAGGTCGATTCGTGTACAGGCAGACCGTTGGAAAGGGTATTTAGATCCCTTAGAAAATACATTGAGCTTTTTCTCAGGAAAGGAAGTTAATCGAAGTCAAACAGGGCTCGGGAGCGTATGTTGGCCTCTAGACCAGTTTTCGATAGTAAAACGGACCATTCATTCGAACCATAAGGCCAATTCATACACGGGGCAAACCATTGGAAAGGTGATTTAGATCCCTTCTAATATTCATTGAGCTTATGCTTCGGTGAGGAAGTTTATCGAAGTCAAACGGGGCCTGGGAGCACCCGGTGGCCTCCAGATCAGTACTCGGAGTATGACCTAGGTTCTGCGATGAATAAATGGGTGTTAGGAACCTAAGGAGGATCTTAGGGGGTCCTAGGACTACAAAGTGATAAATTGGTGACCAAGTTTATCACAAAAAGGATCATCTGCTGTAGAGGGGAACCCACTTAGTTTCCCATAAATATGCCCAACAGGGTGAAGGCATGCCTCACAAGCGGGTGCAAGTCCAAAAATATTGGTGTCAATTAAATACTAGGAAGGGGCTACTATGCAAGCAGGCCCAAAGATAAAGAAAGAAATATTGGCTAAAGGGTCCAAACAGGGTGAGTGGTACCAAAGGGTAAATAAATAAAAGTTTGCAAAAAGCCCCAAAAGTTCATAAATAGCGAGAGGGTGCCACGTGAGTTAGTCCAAGAATAAATAAGCAGTATGTAGCCAATTAGTTCAAACATTGTGAGAGAGTGCCACACGAGTGGGCCCAAGAGAAAATGAGAAATAGTAAGCCAAATTAGATCAAACATGGTGAGAGGGTGCCGCATGAGTGGATCCAAGACCAAATAGGGCATACATGACCAAGCAATCCCTAAAGATGGTGACGGGATGTTTAACGAGCAACCCCAAGACATGAAGAAAAATATATACATGAGCAGACCTATGATAATTAAGGGATTCTATGTGAATATTCAAATGATTATTAATGTTTGTACATTGGAATATTTACTAACAGTATTACTTTTTTTTACACAAGTTGCCTTAGTCGAGTAATGAGGGCTCGATCACACTAGTTAGGATCTCCTGGGAGTTTTTATTTGGAGGCTGAGAGACAGTTCTTGTTGGTAAAGATAAGGACTAACTACTTGTGTACCTTAGGAAATAGAGAATACTAATAGGAGTGGCATAAGAAGTCACTCACACACTTACATAGTCCACATTTAGTCAAATAGGTGAGTAGCTAAAGTGTTGCTCACAAAGTTTTTTTAAACTTATTATCAGTGAGTGGCCCCCAAGCCCACTCTCAAGTTTTCCAAAGATTGTTAACTAAGTTTTCGTTTGAAAAAATATTTACCAAATCATACTTTTAGGCACGATGCCCAACATATTTTCTTTTTTACTTTGGGTTGTGCCAGATGTCTTCTATCAAGATGGATAAATAACAAACTGTGAAATGGGACAAAAGATATACTTCAGATATTGTCTCAAAGAAATACCCTTTTGGTGTGCACATGACATATCAACCTTAGTATTTTCTCATAAATAGAACCCTTGGGCAGGGTCAAAACATAGTAACACAAGTTAGCACTATTAATCTGCTCAAATATCACCCGAAAGTATTCTCTCTCTGCTCTCTTTTTGAAACTTTAAGTTCTTGTCTATTTACACTCAAAGAACTATCACTGCCAAGTGGCCCCTTTCTCTATTATTATGGTTGAAAAGTCAGCTAGCCATTGCCTTCTCATATAGCAATCAAAGAACCACCATTTTTACTAAAAATAGTTATCTTTTATCTTCTTGCTTCTCTTGAGACCTTGGACACCTTGAAGGCAACTTCTATTGGAGTGGGTCACACCTCACCAGATCCAGATATTCATATACCCAAGTGCAATCACCCACTTACATCTTCCACTCTCGTATCAGATAATGGTCTCCATTCTGAATTGGAAACCACAAAAGTGGGTGAAGAATACGAAATTACGAGGCACAAGTCCTCGCTATACATACCACAAACCAATGGGACTGTCAATGATGGAAATAAAAACCTCAAATACATCATCAATAAGATGACTGAAAGATATATAGACTGGGCTAATAGGATCCCCTACGCTCTCTAATTCTACCATAAGTATATCAGTATGCCTATTAGGGCTACCCCATATTCCTTAGTCTACGATATGGAAGAAGGGTTGCTCGTTGAACTTGAGATACCTTCCCTAAGATTCATTCTTAATACAAGTGAGAGAAGACCATTGGCTCCAAATCCACTATGATAAGTTAGTAGTCTCTCACGAAAAGAGACTAAAGGCTTTATATCATATACAAGGGTATCATCATCGCATTTCATAATCATTCAATAAGAAATTCAAAGGCTGCGATTTGCGAGAAGGTGACCTTGCTCTCAAATAAATGTTAGACTATCCAAAGACATCCTCAAAGTCTCGAAATGCCCATTTTAATTCTCTAAATCAAAAAATAAGATTTGAGAAACATCGTTTCAAATGATATAATCGAAAGGAATATCCAAAGACTCGAAGGTGCACACAGTAGAAAATTCTAAAAAATAAAATCCATCATTTTAAGCGAAGTAGAGAAATTCACAACATCGAAACACCCATTCCAACGCTCTCAAAATGACATCGATCAAGCCAGGCGTAAAGATTACTCAACACCTAGGCAGTGAGGGGTATCTTAAACCCAAAGACAAATAAGTGCAAATTAAGAAAACATTATTGTTTGGGAAATCATGGGGCTTACCTAGAAGCATAAATCTAGAAAGAAAATTTGTCAGAAAAGCATCCAGGGGAGCGGGGTATCAAGATTAACACCTTTATCATAAACCTCACAAGGTTCGGTGTCAAAACCTTTCGCTTCCTTCTCTTGATCTTTGAAGCATTATATTTGATAATTTCCATAAACAAACTTAGATCTTCGAGACGAACCTTCTTGTAACCCACTCTTATAAGAGGAACACTTAGTATAACATGCATGAAGAGTCACCATTATATTCTTTTATTTAGGCAACACAACGGTAGAAAATGTATATTCGCCATGACTATTCAAACTGAAAAACTCACACGCATCCTCCATTGCGATCATAAACTCCCCATAACTACAAACAAAGGTATGAGTATAAAAAAAACATAGAGATATCATAGTATACAAACACTACACCACAAACTGAGAATGATCATGACAAGTGGTTTACGACCTAAGACACTGGCCAGACCCAAAAGCACATGATAATGTTCGTGGCCAAGAAAAGGGTGACATTAAATAGTTGTTGTCATGGCCATAGACCGTGGCCACGAGGGTCACGAACTTGGTCCGCGACCACATCCATGACCAAATGAGCGCCTAAACTCCCACCAAAGTGGGTCACAGCCCTAAACTGTGATCGTAGGTGTGATAAATGTTAGGGTATTAATTTAGATGGGTTCATGATGTGTAAAAAAATGGTCATGTCCTAGGGTCATGGACCAGAACTGTGATCACACCTTTACACATAAAAAATCCATATCTTTTTTTCATTTCTCGATCCCTCTCTCTTTATCTAACCCATCCATGTTGTCTCTCTTTCCTCTGGCCACTACCGCCACCACCACCTCTTTGTCTCTTATGTACTCTACCTCTCTCATTATGTAAACATGGATTTGTATGTGTGTGTTTGGTTAAACTGTATAAATTTTGTATATATATGTGTTTATATGTATGTGTGTATGTGTACACTCGAGACTAAAATATGTGTGTATGTGAGATTGAAATGTGTGAATATGCTTGTGTATCTACTATAAATTTATGTGGTTTTCATTTGTTGGATAAATCTTATGATAATTTCTTGAACATTATGTCAATTTATGTTTTAGGTCTTGCGTAAACACTATTCTAGTCACTATTTTTGGTGACATGTAAAATATTAGTGGGTTACAGCTCGGAGTGGCAGTCCATGACCGTGACCAGATGCCAGTATAAATAAATACCTCAAGGACCATTAAATTCTCTTTTTTTATTATGCATGCTCATGAAACACAAACATAAAAAAATACACAAACATGATACACAAATAAATTTGCATTTGATAAAAAAATTAAATAACATAATTTATAGTTTCCTTCATAAAATTAAATCTAACCATATTCTTGCCTAAACCAACCATTCCATGATTAGAGAGAACATATAGCCTCTCAGTCATGCAACATCCTAGCCTTTCAAACTGAGCTTAACAAAAACTGAATAATTTTCTTTAATCCAATTTGGTAATAAAAAATTATCATATCACCTTTTAATTAGTCATTTAGTAGAATACAAAAATTAGAAATTTAAAGTGTCTCGATGGTCATTTTTTGTCAAATAGTGTTTGGGTTAATTTGGGTTGATTGATTTGGGGTTTAGGGTTTTCAATCTTTTATGTTATGGTTATGTGGCCCTTTTGGGTGTGTTTATGAACCTTTCAGTTTTTGAATTGGATTTTTCAATCACACCATTTCTGTCTTCATATATTTTTATACCAAAATACCATATCTCGATTATATTATGGTAAACTTTATATTTTCTTGAATTGTTGTATGTGAATTATTGTATGTGTGCGTGAGTATGAATTTGTGTGTGTGTGTGTGATAGAACGACAATGTAAAAAGTGTTTGAGAGAAAGTCACACACACGCACAATGGATTAATTGTAACGAGTAAATACACGATTTGATGTTTTTCAAGCATTATATATACTTAAACGTGTATGACACATAAAACACACACACATGTATAACACAAGCACCCACACACAACCCCCCACCCACCCACCCACCCACCCCACACACACACACACACACACATATATATATATATATGTGTGTGTGTGTGTGTGTGTGTGTGTGTGTGTAAGTATACATATATGCAAGGGGGTTGAAGGTAATATCTAAATTAGAGAGAGCTTTGGATGCGAGGAAACTTGCATAAATTTGTTGAGAAGCAAGGCAGCGAGGGAGCTCAGCGAAGCCTCTTAGCGAGCCAGCTCAGTGATGGAGCTCAGCGAGGAACTTGTCGACATAGCTCTTCTTTATCTTAGATTTTCTACTTAATAAAATTGTATCTTTTTAATTACATTGATTATAATGATGTAACGGTTGTAATATTTAGGGTGAGGTCAAATGGTACTCGTGGGAGACCATGCCTGGAAGGGCTTGGGAGAGCTTATTTGCTCTATTGAATGACCACGCCGTGGGATCTTCAGAGGGACTTGGTTTGAAGTATTGAGAAGCGAGTCAGCGTTAAGGCTTGTCTTAACCATCTTAGATGCACCTGGTAAAACACCGAGAGAACTTTTATCGTGAAAGCTTGTGAAGAGTAACCTTGAGTTCCATCGTATATTGAGCTTAGCCAAACATCCCTCCACCAAATGTCACATCAACTTTAGGTGATATCACTAGCCACCTACCCACCCTCCAATCTGAAAGTGAGTAAGACACTATGGTATTGGGGTTGTTAGACGATTTGGAGAGCCACCGCTATTGTAACAGTTTTCTGACACATAGTTTATGGGAAAATGGTATGTATTAGCATCTAATGATTATGATGTAGGGTGTGTTGACCCATCAGTCATTTAATGCTTAAGTCTTAAAGTGTGAACGAATTGTCTTTAACATTAATGAGGACTGAGACATCTTGGGAGAGGTGTGGGGCTATTTATGGGCCTCAATCACTTCTGACAAGAGAGAGTTCTTACTAGAGAGAAAACACATTGAGAGAAAAAGAGTTATTACAAACCAAAGTTTTATCTACCCACCATTGACATTTATTACGAAACTTTTATTAGCTAACCTGGGAGATATTGGAGGTTGTTGGTATGTTGACTACCTGCCAAGGTGTATCTAGGGTGCTTACTTCTCTATCCCTTTAAATGAGTTATTTATGAAGTTCTTTTATTATTACACATGAGAGATTTGGGATTTCAATCTGAATGTTTATTATATACAATACTAAGTTTTCATTTGTCATTAATAAGAGTATTGGGGTTATCATTTATCACCATATCTATAAGGGTTACACCTCTATTTGTAATACTATACTCCCAGGATTCTAGGGGACTACCCTCTTACATTTGGTGACTTCGCTGGGGAGGCATTCTTCTAGAAAGTATGGCGCAGCATAGCATTAACTGCACTCTTGATTTTGATGCTATTTAGCGAAATGAGGAATAGTTGATTAGTCAGCTTGAAGCTTCCAGAAATTGGGTGCCTCAGATGGAGGTCCACCAAGTTCAAACGGAAATAGGAATCCCAATGGTCACATAGGCTTCCACTAGTGTTGTGATGGGACCATCAGAGATGGCCCTTCTCATGGGTAAATTTTTTGACTTTTTACAGACTCCTATAGCTACAACGACTTTTGGTGGAGGAATATACCCCAATTCTTTCGTCATGCCAATGGAGGCTCCAATATCCCCATCGAGTGCAGCTCCAACGGGGCCAGTCCCCACAAACATTGTCCCCACTCTTGTTCCAATGGTGGGTCCCCCAGGTGTGACTAGTATTCCACCTGTGGTCCCTCATCCCATTGCTCCAAAGGTTGAGAAAATTCCCGCATCTTCCTTGGAAAAAATGAGGAAGGAGATGCAAAAAGAAATGTTGAAGATGATAGAGGCTTCCTCGCAGTCATCCAGTGAGGTAACATCAATATACGATGATTTACGTACTCCCTATCCAAAGGCACACAACGAGGAACCTTACTCGTAGAATTATATACCTCCTGTCTTTGAAAATTACAAAGGGAAGGGAGTAAACCCGAAGGAGCATTTGAGGGCCCATTACAACAATAAGAAGTTAAGATTGAAGGATTTTCCTAAATCCCTCATCGATAAAGCATATAACTGGTACTCTCGATTGGAGCTGAAGAGTGTCTCAACGTGGGAGGAGATGCCCATTATTTTTGTCCAGAAGTCATTTCTGGAAGAAGACAAATTTATATTGACACCAATGGTTAGGGAGAAGCAACGAGTTGGAGAGGAAGTGGTGGCGTACATCCAAAGATTCAGAGAAAGGTCCCTCAATGTGAGGGAGGATGCCAAGGAGTAAAAGTTGCTTAAAATCTGTGTTGAAATCTTACTGTCGGAGTACATCCATCACCTTACAAAATGAGATGCGTGAATAAACTTTTGTGGAATTATTAAAAGAATTGAGAAACATATCGTTGGTGGTATGCCAAAACTCAATCGTTGTGCCTATGATGTTCAGAAAGCCAGTACAGTCCATTGTAGGATGTGGCCTGCCCCCACGAGTGGGTTATGCAAATGGGGGATAAGGAGAGGTTAAACAGCCAAAAAAGGATAATAAAAGGAAGTTTGAGAGAGACGGGGAGGATACACTGCCATTTCCTTGTACCGTCGAAGATAAAGTTAGCTGTTACAATGCTATAGCAATAGAGGGGGATAGTCTACGCACCTAAAGATGCTATAGCAATAGAGCTAGAAGCATAAGTGATGGATAACCCCAAGTACTGCAGTGTCCATTGGAAAATTGGTCACCCAACGACGTCATATTTTATGCTGAGGAAGATCTTTAACAAGCATGTGAAGGAAGGAACTTTGCGAATACCTCAAGGGAATGTCAACAACGACCCATTACCAGCACATGGAGCAAACTTGATGGTGTCTTATGATGAAGATGATGGAAGGGATGCAACATAATTGGCATTGGAGTAGGAGGAGTTTGAGGAAGCCTTACATGATTGAACAAGGGGGATGACTAAAGTTATGATAGCTTATGATGAAGAAATTATGAGGGATGTGGAGGAAGTGTACACCCTTGACAATAAGGAGATAAATCAAGGGCTATAGTACCAGGCTATGTCTAGTCACCTAAATTCACATGGTTCTTCGACCAGGTGGGAATGCCGAGGAGAGTAGATTGGAGATAACTCAAGAAATTTTGGACATTGAGCAAAATAATGAAGTTCTATCACTAAGGTGAAAGGGTCCTATGGCTAGGTTGGTGAGGAAATCTTTATCTGAGGTGACTTTCTCAGATGCCAATAGAGCTGTGAGGTTCCCTCACAATAGAACCATGTACGTAACAACAAGCATCAATGGGGTGAGGTTTGCGAGAGCACTGATGGATGAGGGAGCTTTCATAAACATCATGCCTATTAGCTCATTCTATGCATCTAACATCTCTAAGGCGAGGTTGATACCAATGCCTTTAGTGATCTTTGTTTATGACAACTAGTCTTCCAAATCAATTGGGTATGTGAATGTTAGGATAGTAATGGGTAATTTCAGTTCACATATCAAGTTCCATGTGATTGAGCGTGTTATTTCCTACCATCTCTTGATAGGAAGTGTGTGGATGCGTAACCATTGTCTAGTTTCTTCAACGTATCACCAATGCGCTAAGGCAAATGTGAAAGGGACTGAGATCATTATATGAGCAATTAAGAAGACATTTACAACTGAAGAGGCTCATTTATTGGATACTACATTCTACACAGAGCTAAAGGAATACATGAGGGTCCTAAAGAGACATATGGAGGGTGTTAGAGTGCCCTCTATTAGAAAAAGAATGGGTCATGTGAATGGTTAAAGCAATGAAGGAGCTAGAAGGAGTGAAGTAACTGAGGAGGTCAACAGTGTAAGTACCAAACCTTAAAATATCTTTAAGCAATTGAGAGATAGGATGAGGCCAAGGATTGATCCGATAGAGCATGAGGTTAAATGACAAAGAGAGGCTTGCAAAAGATTTGAGAGATATAAAATGGAAGGCAATTGTATCAGACAACCATTAATGCAAGAAAGTGCTAACAGAGGATGGAAGGGTGATATATCACTTTTGAAAGTGTGTGTGGGAAATCGAAGGAGCTGGTAAAGAGGCTGTCTAGAAGGATGACCCAGAGTATGAGTGTTTTTGGTGGATAATCGAGGACAATGCAATGGTCATAAACAACTCCAACATGCATGAATTTATGGAGTATGAGATTGAATACATGATGGATCACCCAAAGCCGCAGGTATAAGAGCTGGAGTAGCTTGATCTAGCCAAAAAAGGAGAAGATCCAAGGTCCATCTTCATTTCAAAGGATCTGAGTGTGGAGAAAAGAAGGGCCTTAATTGAGCTGATTCAGGAATACAGAGACGTCTTTGCGTGGAAGTACACGAAGATAGAGAGGTTGAATGAGGAGTAAGTTGTCATAAGTTGAACGTTATTCCATCAGCTATACCAATTAATCAAGCTACAAGAACTTATAAGATAGAGTTGGATATGTAGATTAAGAAGGAGGTCTAATGGTTGCTATCAACGGGGTTCATCAAACTGATTTAGCACCCACTTTGGTTGTCTAGCATTGTCCCGATTGGGAAGAGTGATAAAAACTAAATACGAATATGTGTGGACATCAAAGACTTGAATAGATTTTACCCAAAGGATGATTTATCTCTTCCCTCCATTGATAGCTTGATCGATGTAACTATTAGGCATGAAATATATAGCTTCATGGATGGGTATAGGGGATACAACTAAATCAAGATGGATCCAACTGATGTGGAGAAAATATCTTTCTGAACTCCGTTAGGCAATTTTATGTACAATGTGAAACCTTTCAGGTTGAAGAATGCTGGAGCAACGTACCAGAGAACGATGATGGACATTTTTCATAACTTTTTCCATAAGTTCATGAAATTTTATGTGGATGACTTGGTCATCAAGTCAAAGAAAGAGGAGTCCCATCTGGATGACTTGAGGAAGGTGTTCATTCGATGCAGGAAGTACAAACTGAAGATAAATCCGTTGAATTGTGATTTGGGGGTAACAAATGAGAAGTTTATAAGCTTTGTGGTGGATTGGCAAGGAGTACGGATGAATGAAGACAAACATCGAGCGATCCTAGAGAGGCCATGTCTAAGAACTATGAAGGAGCTCAAGAGTTTCCTCGATAAAGTCTCATATTTTAAGATACTTATGCCAGGACTGGCCTTGTAACTCATCCACTAATGGATCTACTATAAAAGGGCACAAAGTTAAGATGGGAGGATGCTTACCAAGTGACACTAAACAGGCTGAAGAAGCTTCTCACTTCTACATAGACAATGATTACTTCCATGTCAAGGATACCTTTGTAGCTCTATCTCACCTCTACCAACAGGTCCATTAGAGTTCTCTTGGCATAAGAAATTGATGGGTAAGAAAGGCCAGTTCACCTGAGTAGGATCATACATGGACCTGAGGTAAGGTACACAAGCGTAGAAATGCATTTCTTAGCCTTAGTGTTTATAGCACAAAAACTTAGACATTATATGATATCTTTCATAATTCATATTTTGATCAGATGTGATCCTATTAAGTTTTTACTAGCAATAACTTTTTTAATTGGAAAAGTAGCTAGGTGGTTCCTCATACTTTTACAATATGACTTGAAGTGTGTGGTCCCTCGAGCAATCAAGAGCCATGTGTATGCAGATTTATTGGCAATCTTTCTATTAGGAGTATTTGATCCACCTTGTGAGAGCATTCCGGGAGATAGTTTAGAGGATAATATCTTGGATGCAAACTTTGAGGACTGGACTATGGAATTTGATGGTTCTTTGGAGAGAATAAGCGGGATCAGGGATTATTATTTCAAAAAGGAAGGAAGAGATTTCCCTTTCCTATAAGTTAGATTTCCCTTATTCCAATAATGAAGCAGAGTATGAGGCATTAGTGCTGGGATTGCTAGAGGCCCTTCGAAGGGGAATCCGTTTACGGTGCATCAAAGGTGATTCAAACTTGGTGGTCCACCAAGTGAATGGGGAATACGCGTAAAGTAATTCAGCCTAGCGCCCTACAGAATAATGATTTAATGGTTGATCAACCAGTTTCATCAGGTCAAAATAAAGAGGCATCCTAAAATGATGAACATGCATGGTGATGCTTATGCCACTATTGCTCAGAAAGTGGCCATGAAAAGTGACACAACTACGATTATAATACAACACGGAATAGGTCCCCCGATGGTACAATCGATGTTGTCGATGGAAGATGATTCAGATTGGAGAGGTGAGATCAGGAAGCAGTTGGAGTCTAGTGAAGGAAAGATAGAACTCAAAGAATTAGCACAGTACGTTACAAGCCAAGGAAATCTATATTTCAAGAATATAGGAGCAGGGCTATTAAAGTGTATCGAGACAGAGGAAGCATAACGTAAGCTAAAAAAGACACATGATAAACAAAGCAAGACGATTGAGATCCCTTTATATAGAAAAATCCATAAAGAGAGATACTTCTAGCCAATGATGAAGAAAGACGTAGTAGAGTTACAACCAAGGTGCGATGAATGTCAACTTTTTTTAGGCAGTAAAATGTCACTTTGTTGAATCTTAGGTAGATTAAAGGTATCCCTACATCGATTTCATCAAAGATGGAGTTATTCCTTAGAATAAAATGGACGTAATGGGACTCAAGAGAAGGGCCCACTAGTTCTACATTCAGGAGGAGCATATCTATTGTAGAGGATACTTAACATGCCTTTACGATGAATCACAAGGGAGTAAGCAACAAAAGTGTTAAAGAAAGCTCACAAACCAGCTCACATTGGAGAGTAAAAGCTATATGACCAATTAATGACCTTGGGTTATTATTGGCCAACCATGGAGAAAGATTTTGCTGAGTTCATTCATAAGTGCAAGGTGTACCAACTATATGGAAGCATGATTCATGCTCCCTAAGTGGCCTTACACTTTTTGGCCACTCCTTACCCATTACACACTTGAGAGTTTGACCTAGTAGGGGAAATACACCCATCTCTCAGACAAAAAATCTGGATACTGGTGGCAACAAAGTGTTTCACCAAGTGGGCTTAGGCAATACCTTTGAAAAGGGCAACAGTCGGTATGGTGGCAAACTTCATCAGGGAGTAGATAATTTGTAGATTTGGTATTCCAAAGGTCACACTCACTCATAATAGAACCCATTTGTTAACAAATAAGTAACAATGCTAACAAAAAAAATACTCCATTGTTCACCACACTCAACGGTGGCATACTCCAAGGGCATTGTACAAGCAGAGGCAACTAATAAGACCTTGGTCAACATTTTGGATAAGATGATGGAAGACTTTCCAAGAGCGCGGGATGACAAGATCATAATAGTCTTATGGGACTATAGAATAACAAATAGGAAGCCAACAGGGTATACACCGTTCTCAATAGTCTTTGGAGCTGAGACCATTTTACCAATAGAGCTGGAAGTCCCATCGGCCAGATATGCCTTGAAAAGCATCATGCTACCCCAGAATAGGCACATTTAGTTGGAAGCACTTGATGATCATGGAGATAACGCGATGCATCACTTCTAAATATACACAAAGCAATTCTTCAGAACATATGAAAACTTAGTAAGACCATGGAAGTTTATGGAATGGGACCTAATGTTGAAGGCAGCTGTAAAGCACATTAGGGGGCTCCTATTACCCAAATTTTCTGCCAATTGGTAAGGACCTTTCATAGTGAAGGAGGATCATGATTCAGGTTACTTCTCAATTCAAAGATAGAAAAAGAAAAACCTTTTAAGATTAAAAATAAGTGGTTAAAGGTCTATCATGTCTAGAGTTGCGTTAGCTGAGTTAAGATTTGTTGTATCAACCTTTATTATGTTCAAAGTCCTATTTTATTTTTTTTATTTTCCTCTATGCAGTTAAAGTTAGAGGGAAAAATATACTGTAAATTGTAAAAGTTTTTCACTTTGGAATGAGAATATAAAAGATATAACTTGAAACATAAATTGAGACATGATGTAGCCAAAACAATCCCTTTTATAGATATTTCTTTCACTTCAAAATATTACAAGCAAAGGGAACTACTGCCAAAAAATAACTTGTATGGAAAGAAAAGAAAATACATCGAAAGGGCTCAACCCAAAAGAAACCAAAGGTCAAGAGAGGAGAAGAATTCTACAGACAAGCTCAAAGAAGCTTCTAAGAATGGTCATTGAGTTGTGATAGAGCCTTCAAGCCTGGTCTAGACCAAGGTGCGTTGAATGACTAAAGATTCACATTCATGCAGGGCCTTGATCAAAGATTCTTCGGCTGGCTTAACCTTTTGGCCAACTGCTTCCAAAAGAGGCTCCAAATCCATAAACATATATTCCTCAGCCTGTTGGGACTCTACGTTCTTCTGATAGAGATTTCTTTAGATCTCCAACTGAGTGGCCTTCAAAATCATCAGATTATTCATTAACCAGCTGAATTAGAAGCTATCTTCGCCTAACCTCTTCAAGTTTCCCAAGGATTTAATAATGAGGGGACTATAAGGACTTGAAGTTTGAGTAGTGATGACCTTATTAATAACAATTTCCATACCCTTAAGCCTATAACCCATCATCACCGTGTTTGATCACATACAGTCACGAGTAAAAGTCTAAGGGTGATGAGTGGCCATATGTTCAATGATAGATTAGTGGAAGGTAGAGAATTTGAGAGACTTTTGAAGCACCTGAAGGAAAAATTTGTGAGGAGACATATCAGGCATAGGAACCTCACAACTGGATTCACTTTCAGTTTGATGGTCAGTGGTGGAACCACGATCGTTGTGACTTCACTAGTCCGGTGAAGTTAGTTCTCAATTTGGTGAGATAATAGATGAAGGACCACGCTGAGTTTGCCCTTCGATAAATGAGGTATCCCTCGTGACCTAAAAGGTGATAGAAAAGAATGAGTTTGCAAAAAACCTTAATGAGTGTGTTTTCACTATTAAGACACCTCATAGTTATGAGTTTGTAAAAAAACTTAATAAGTGTGCTTTCATTATTAAGTCACCTTAGAGGTGTGAGTTTGCGCAAAACCTTAACTAGTGTGTTTTCATTATTAATTCACCTTATATGTGTGAGTTTGTGAAAAACCTTAACAAGTGTGTTTTCATTGTAGATTCACCTCATAGGTTTGAGTTTGAGAAAATCTTAATAAGTGTGTTTTCATTATTAAGTCACCTCATTGGTATGAGTTTGCGAAAAATCTTAGCAAGTGTGCTTTATTGTTAAGTCACCTCATAAGTGTGAGTTTCTGAAACCTTAACAAGTGGGTTTCATTGTTAAGGAGTTATATTTTTCCTTCTTAGATTTCATTTTAACATGCATAATGATATAAGACTTATGCCAAAGAATGAGAAGGCAGAAGTTACCTCAATAATAGGAATAGCTGATGAAGGAGCAATAACTTTAGTACTCGTAAGGGATCCAGATGAACCTTCAACTAGAGGAACCTGGTTCCTCTTTGAAGTAGCCGATGGAGCAGCAATAACTTTAGTACTCCTAAGCGATCCAAATTAACCTTCAGTCAGAGGAACCTCAATCCTCTGTGAAACAATCGATGGAGCAACGATAAATTTAGTATTCCTAAGTGCTCCAGATGAACCTTTAGTCAGAGGAACCTTAGTCCTCTGTGAAGAAGCCTCCACATGAAAAGGCACAGTTTTCAGAATGGGGGAGGGATCCAAAGAAGTATTTTGAGCCTTATCGGTATCAACCACTATAGAATTCAAAGGAACCTCTGGGTGAGAAGATGAAACAATTGTATCATTGGGACCCTGTGGTGCCTCAGGATGGCAATGAGAAAGAAACCCGAAGAAAGCTATAAATAACACCTAAGTGTTAAATGACATAAAAACCACATAAAAGAGGGTCAAATACAAAAGAGCGATCTTTCTTCAGTAATTGTGGAGAAAGGTACAAATCTAGTGATAAACCTCGTCGTAGGGAAATGAAGCAACGAGCCAGTGAGAGTTGTGGATAAGGAATAAATAATGAACTAAAATACAAAAAACACTTAGTATTCAACAAGACAAGTTTATAAGATAAGTTAAAAGAAAAATTAAGTCATTACCTTTGTAGGGCTTGAAGGGACTGAAACCACATCCATAGGAAGCACAGGCAGAGGGGATTCCCTAGAAGAAGACAAATGAGTCTCATCTTCCTAAGGGGAGGCTCCAACGATTTTAGCAGACACAATAACTCTGCTACCAGCCTCCTATGCACGTTAATAGGAAGAACGCCGTGAGTATGTAAGTCCGATCATAGGAAAACGGGGAGGAGGTACAACAATCTCAAAAAGACCAAATCATTCTCCCACAAAGGGGCTCACAGGGGGAGAATTTCGATCTCATTAATGCTCCTACAAAGACAAAATAAAATTCATACAAGTGTTAGAAACTACACCTAACCAACAAAAATATTTTAACCAAAAGTCTTCTAAGTGTTGGGAAAAATACTTCTTGATCAGGAGAAGAAGGCACTGATAGAACCATAGGGGAAGAAGGGAATGAGGAACCAAGGAGGATCCTATAGCAGGTAAATGCTCCTCCACATGACTATCTTCCACCTCTATAGGTTCAACAAAAGGGGTCGGAGGAGATGTGCTGGGGCTAGAGGGAGCAGGTGGCAGTTTTACCTTATACGCGCGCTTCTTTTGGGTTTTCGTACCCAAAGTTTTTTTCCTTTTAGAAGATCGCCAGCACCAAATATTTCTTTAGAACTTTTTCTTCTTGAGGTGTCCCTTTTCGAGGGATCCACATGGATTGATGGAAAAATGATCGAAGGGGGAACAACTGCAGTTTATTATCAAAATAATTATTAAAGTCATCCAAACTCTACACGACATTTAGCCCGAATTTCCTCCTAAATTTCTGCGGGAGCTGTAGGTGGAATGGAGGCAATAGGGAAACTATCAATGGGAGTTTGGTATTTAGACTTCGACTTTGATGAATTCCCACTCTTTTAGGTCTTTAGTTTTTTAGGGGGGGTGAGAAGGCCCCTTGCTAGGAGTACCTTCGATAAGGGCATGTTGATCGGGCATGGGAGCTTTATTGGCCCTTAGAGCAGCAGTAATAATGGAAGGTAAATATGGAGGTAGCTCACTGGGGGGACCTTTGGGGGTGTTGATCAAAGGAAACACAATCCCTATAACGAAATGGCCTTTTAAGGCCCTACTCTAAGGTTGGGAAAATGAGAACTAGGGATAGATGGGGGGGGGGGGGGGGGGACTCTGAATAAATTCTTTAATTTTGGCTAACTGGGTTGGCCAATATTTCACCGCAAACTGAGAAGATACATTGCCCTTCCTCGTCAGCTTGGAATGGTGACTTGATCGCTGAGTTGGGAGCACAGAGATGAAACGACAGAGATGGTGTAATGGGAGCATGCTTCAAAGGAAGAATCCTTGGGGTGAGATGCTTGAAAAATTAAGGAAGGGGCTCATAAATCATAGCTAAAATGGTGAGGGAAACAATCAAAATTATATAGTTTAGAGGAATAAAACCACTCAGCGTAAGAAGTCATGAGACCAGCGGTCAAGAGAAGTGCCATGACAAAGGAAGGTGCCTCAACAACAATCTCCTTAGCAGTCGCTTGAACTCTAGTAAATTCATAAGATAAAAAATACCAAGTGTGAGCAAAAATGTCCTCATTGTAGGGCTTAATGACGAAGTAACTAGGTTTATTAAAGGTAGTCATGATATTTTTGTGACTCTATTTCCTATTGTAATGCAGTGGGCGATGGGGCTTGAGAGTTAGCTGATTTGGAAGTGTCACTTTGACTGCAGCTATCTACGGATAATGGGTCTAGTGAAAACCCATAAGAAGAATGGTGTTAGCAAAATTGGCTAGGTTATAATGGCCCATAGAGCATTTCATGTCGAGATGAGTCATGTCTAATCATGGTTAGAGGAACCCTAAAGCCATGGCAGTCAGAGGAAGCTTGACCCTCTGGGACAATCGAATGGAGATGTTAATTAGGTCCCTTCGAGGCTGATCGTTGGGCTTTCCAGTTAAAAAGAAAATGGAAAATAATTACTAAGATATATGCAGGTAGTTCTAAGGGTGTACCATTATCCTTATTGAAATTGAAGGTGCCACCCTTGGCAGAGGGAGCATGAAAGAAATAACTGATAAGGGAGTGAAGGTGGCCTTGTTATAAGAACTTGTGCACTTGCGACATATTTGGTCTAACTCTGCCAGGGCCACAGTCTCTTCGACATCCAAAGGTTCTTCAGAGTAGGGCAATGAACTTTCAGGATCAAGCCTAAAAAGCTCACATACATCTTTTAGCGTTATGGTGAACTCCCTACACAGAGAAAAGAAGGTATAGGTGGTAATGTTCCAACGAGGTACAAGTACTTATAGGGCAGTGTTGTCCTTAGACAGAGTAAACTCACCAAAACATATAGCTCGATAAAGCCCAATCTTAGTGAGGACATCAGCATGAGTAGTCTTCATATAACTACTCCAAGCAACGAAGTGGTAGAGGCAGCCTCCAGGCCACTCGAAATCTATTTAGGAGCAAGGAAAACCCCCACGATCAAGATCAAACCTTATAGTCCCCTATGGGGGAAAGTAGCGCTAAGCTGAAGAATCATCACTTTCACCACTAAGTGTCATAGGGTCGCACTTGGCATTCACAGAGTAAGTCTTCCAAGTACCTGAGAAATAGTCGACATTACTAAAGATGGGAGAGTGGTGGTAAAAATGAAGTTTCTCTTGGCGGGCTGCCAGTAGGGAGGTGGGATCCAATGTTTTGGCAAGAGTAGCAATGGAGATAGGAGAAACAGTGGTGGTTGGGGAAACTATATCATCAAACGAATAAGCCATTAGACCTTTAGGTGAACTATAGATGGTAAGAAGAATGAGTAGGTTGAAAGACACTGAGTAGTGGTGGTTTAGGGTGTCAAAGAGATAAGAAAGAAAGATAAATATTGACCAAGAGTTTAAAAATGGCAGAAGTTCTTTTTCTCTCTCTAAAAATCTAGAGATGATAAAGACAAATGAAATATAAAGAGAAGAGAAATGGTTAAGTGTTTAAGATATTAAACGTTTAAGATTCAAATGGGTGGTTGGGTTTCCCATAAAAGCACGTGCTTAGCCATCAAAATGATTATAAATGGACACGTGGTGCTTTGGGGAGTGCACTAACAGTTGAAAAGATAGCCTCATGTCATTAATGAGGTGATGCATGGGGAAAATAGAGGGTTACTTTGAAAAGAATTAATATTTTTGCGCTAATTTGTTTTGAAATTTATGAGAATTCCAAAAGCCTAATGAAAGATTGTCCCCTGACTACAAGATCGGATGATGGTGGAATGGATTGAGGTATATCGGGGAGAATTTTTAGTAATAATGTAAAGTCATATGGAACAAAGGCCAAATGGAGAGAGTAAGCACCAGTCTTCACTCAAAGTTTAAAAAAGGTCACGATGTCCCCTTGCCATAAGTTCATTTGGGTTAGTTTTGTCTTGGGTACATCGGGGATATTTTTTCCTTTTTTTAGCAGTCAAAATGATGATGGCCAGGATTCATAGATACTTTGGGAGAATTTAGATAAGAGATGAAGAAGACTGAACGGTTGGTGTCTACTTATATAAAAAAGTTACGATGTCCCCTCGCCATGCGCCAATGTATTGAAGATCTTTGGCTAAGGTACATCGGGAAGAATACAACTTTTCTTTCTAATAGAAACAGCGATTGTAGTCGCAACAGAGGTGGATAAGTGGGAATTTTTTTGCAAAAGAATATGGTCCATCGGATTGAGAAGTTTTCATGCGGACATTTCTTGCACTCACAACAAATCTCTACATAAAGGAGAAAAATATAGGGGGCTTGAAAGTAATCTCTAAATTAGAAAGAGCTTCCCTAATTAATAGAAGAGACTCGATAGAAGGAAGTAGCATGAAGGCATCGAGGTAACTCAATGAGGCAGATCAATGAAGCAGGTCAGTGATGGAGCTCAGTGAGAATACTTACTGAGAAAGCTCTTCTTTATCCTTTTTTCTACTTAGTCAAATTGTATCTTTTTAATTACATTAATTGTAATGTTGTAATGATTGTAATGCTGAGGATGAGGTTAAATGGTACTCGCGAGAGACTATGATTGGCAACACATGGGAGATCTTATATGCTCTATATAATGATTTCGCCATGGGAACTTCAGAGGGACTCGATTTGGAGGATTGAGAAGTGAGGTAGCATTAAGGCTTGTCTAGATCATCTTAGATACACCTGGTAAAATACTCAGAGAACTTTTACCATGTAATCTTGTGCAGATTAACCTTGAGTTCCATCGTATATTGTGCTTTGAGCCAAACATCCCTCTACCAAATGTCACATCTACTTTAGGTGATGTCACTAGTTACCTACCCATTGTCCAATCCAAACTTGAGTAAACCATTGTGGTATTGGGCTGTCAAATAGTTTGGTGAGACACCATTGTAGTGCCAGTCTTCTGACACACAATTGGTGGGCAAAAGGCATATATTAGCATTTAATGATTATTGCATAAGGTGTGCTAACCCATAAGTAATTTAATGCGTGGGACTTAAAGTGTGAGAGAAAAGTCTTTCACATCAATGAGGACTTAGACATCTCAGGAGGGGTGTGGGGCTATCTATGGATCTCAAACCCTTCTGAGAAGAGAGAGTTCTTTCTAAAGAGATAAAAGACATTGAAAGACAAAGAGTTATTGCAAATCATAGTTTTATCCACCCACCATTGACATTTATAACGAAGCTTTTATTAGATAACTAGGGAGATATTAAAGGTTGTTGGTGTGTTGACTTCTCGCTAAGGTGTATCTATGATGCTTACTTCTCTCCCTTTGAATGAGTTTTTTCTGAAGTAATTTTATTATTATTTGACTTATATACAAGAATTTTTTTATTCCAATATGAGTGTTTATTATATACAATACTACGTGTTCATTTGTCATTAATAATAGTATTTGGGCCATCGTTTATCACGATATCTATAGGGGTTATGCCTCTATTTATATTACTATACTCCCAGGATTCAATGGGACTACCCTCTTACAGTATATATATATATATATATATATATATATATATATATATATATATATATATATATATATATATATATATATATATATATATATATATAAGTATGTATACATGTATTTTCTTCGTGTTTCATGTGTGCATGCAATTGGAGAACAATAACTATAGCTAAACTAATTATAAGTGCTTCTTTATTCACGTAACTTTACTTATCTTTTCTTTTATGTAATATAGATTTATAATTGTTTCTTTGATTGTTATAACTATATATACATGTATACTACCTATTATTTAACTTGCAAATATCTTTGGTTGGTTGTTATAACGTGCACGTTGTAATAATTTTAGGATTAATTTATATAAAATAAATAAATTTTGACCTGCTTATATTATATGGATGAATAAAATGGACCATTTTGTTGACTGTTGAGGTAATGTTCACCCCCTCCTTAAGTGGTTGTTGTTCGGGTGAAGACAAATTGGTGGAAGGGGTTGTATATTTGGTGGACATATGTTAATTTGAGGATTAATTTAAATAAAATAAACTTAATTTGGACTTGTTCATATTGGTAGGGTGAACGTAAATTGGTGGAAGGATGCATAACAATGTTAGGATTAAATAAAATAAGATAAACTTAAATTGGATCATTTGAAAAACAATAACTAGTTAATGATTCATTAAATCCATTACTTGTAGGACTCATATTCACACCGTCATATATTTTTCTCAGAAAAATTGAGGCACAATGATAATCACGAGCAACAAGAGTATGAAATGTTAAAATTGGAATGCACTTGTACATATTTTATTAGTGCGCTCCATATAGAGAGTAATAATATTTACAAGTATAGGAATAGTACAATTTAACTACCTTGCAAATTGTGGAGTTCATCTCTCTCAAGAGTATCTTCATGACTGTATTCTATTTTCCTTGTCAGAAAACTATGATAAGGCCATAGAAAATATATTTCATCTACATGATCCCAACTTAGCTTGACTCTACTTATGTTCGAGAAGGTAGACAAAACATTCACCCATTGTGGATACAATTACACAAAGAGAGAATTGACCATGACAGTAATGTCTCATGACATTTGCACGTTAAATTGAATATTTCCAATAAGTTGAAAAATAAATGATTTTGAGTTCATGTCATGGGCATATATACATCAGTCTTATGTATGTTTCCTGTTAGTTGGCCAAATTAAAAAATCCATAGATTTTTAAAAAGTAATATCGAATGGATGGAGATCAGACTCATTGAACATATTTAAATTCTTGTTATGAGAAGGTATATGCATATATATATAGTTGTAAACATGATTAATCAGTCGCAAACATGCTAGTATAATGAATCCAACGCTTATTTCTATTGTTGATTATGTGGAATGACAATGGAGATAACGTACCAAATGATGATGGGACACCTCCTGGATTCTTATCTCCACCACCCTAACATGGATTCTCATTATGACTAGGTGAATAATACTCTTCTCTGTCAATGGTTCACTCAACCACTCCATGTACAAGTAGGTAATAAATACATGCTAATCAAACACCCACACCCACACCCCCACTACTGACACATCTCGAGCAAATGAGAAGAATCCCATTAGGTTCTCCCTTCTAGGGAATAATCCTAATGGAAATAAAAAGGACATCTAGATCATTAAATTCCAGTGGTTGTCACTTAGAAAAATGAATGTGGGAATCCGGGCAGCTGAAAACTCGAATGTAGTTGAGAAATCCAGCAATGATGACATTTTTTAATAACTTTATAAGATATCTTCATTCCCCTACCATTCAAAGCAAAAAGGCTATTCCCGAGTTGTTGAACAAATGAGAACATATCGGAGGAACCTTAGGCAGAGACATTTATCGAAGGAGACACAAAGATCTGACATTTTGGCTATGAAATACAGAGTCCCTTCGAATGGTGAAATGTCGGTCAATCAATGGAATAACTTTTTGAAAAATGAGGCGATGGACAATAAGTTAGTCCAGAGAGAGTTTGTCCATCACTAAAACAATAATCTTGAAAAAATATTTTTGTTGCGAGGATGGTACTAACCTCTTGCGAAAACTATAATCTAACAACAATTTTATATTGTTTCACTCATTGAGCCACATTCTTTGTTTTTCCAACCCACCTAAATGATACAATTGAAATATTAAACATCTTCAAATTTCAATTTTTTCTTATAGATAAAAAGTCACAATAAATTATGACAGTTAAATCGTCCAAATCTCAAGTTTTATCCTGCATAAAGAAACCTCATTTTTTTAGTCCAATATCAACCATCTCAACCTTACATTTTAACATAAAAAAATAATAAAAGAATCATGAGCTACGGAGTTATTTAAATCATAATAGATATTCCAAACTAAGATATTCTAACCTGAGTATAGAACATCTTATTAAATAATGAATGCCTAATCTTGTATAACGAAGGACTTGGAGCAGAATGCATAATTTTAATAAACTTTGAAAACATCCATTTTGAGTGTTACATAAGGGTGAAATATGTGAAACTTATAAATAAACCATTAAAGTGAATTAAACTTAAAAATTCAAAACCATAGCACCTGAAAAGATGTGACCTCCTAAGTAATCTTCGAAGTACATAAAAACAATATACATATAATTGCATAAAATTGGCAACTAAAGACCTAAAGATGGGGTATTTTAACATCAAGAAAACACTAAATTAAAACCATAATATTATTGAAAACTTATTAAGGAAAGATTGTTTGATCTTCACAGTTAAAATTAAAAAAATAAGAAACGTATAAACAAAATCATCAAACTCATGAGAATATAAAGTTGTCACTAATTAGAGAAAAACACTAAGAATTATTGGCGTTTTCAATGCCTAAAACCTAAATCAATAAAAAATATATCTATCTAAAATTCTTCAGTTAAAGAAACTATGGAAAAGAAAATTACGGTTTTTTTGTCAATAGGAACAAGGAACATAATAGTCTATTCATTAATCTATAAACAAATACATTATAAAGAAGAAAACCAAAATCAAAATAGGGAAGTGGATTTCAAAATAAAAATGAAAACAGTAATTATCATATGTCTTAATCTATTTTTTGGAAGACGTCTTAAGAATGCATCTTTAAATAATGATAATGAACTATAGTGAGAACTTAATTTCTGCAACAGAAGACAAAACCCAAAACTTTCAAACCTAGGTTTAAAAGGGATGTTTGTGTTTGTGTGTGCGCGCGTGTGAGAGAGATAGAGAGACAGAGCGAAAATATCAACTTATGAAATGATTTTCCATGATCAAAGAAACATGGATAAATTTTCCATGGTCTGAAAAAATAAATATTAAAAACCTCAGTTTAATCTTAAACAACAAAGACGAGTAATAGGGTCAAATTTTCCATGGTCAGAAACAAATGAATAAACCCAATTTTGATAAAGAAAAAATGGAAACAATGTCAGTAAATGGTCACAAAGAGGAAAAAATAATCCAAAAATCAATAATATATAATCTTACCTTTAAGAAGAAGAAGATAGATGACTGCCACGAAAAAGAAAAAATGATATGGCTATTGATAGAGATTGTGAGCGTGGGTTTATGCGGAGATAAGAAGAGTATGAGAGAGAGTGAGACGTGAGACGTGAGAGATTGAGTGGATATGATCAATGAAGTGACCAATTTGAAAGTGGTTTTAAAAAACCCCGAATTTTGAAATAAAGTGAAACTGAATTAGAAAAGAGGGGGGAAACTTTCTCCATGAAATTTCAATTGTTGGATATAATTTTGAACCATTGCATCCTTGTCCCTAATTATCTTATCATCTTATGGAGTAGTCAAATTAGTATAATCCTTAATAAATAAATATATATATATATATATATATATATATATATATATATATATATATATATATATATATATATATTACAAAATTGTAATAAAGTGCGAGCAATAAGCAAGCTATACTTGAGATAAAAAAAAAAATTGTAGTGCAGATAGTCTATACTCTTTTTGAATTGGGGAATTATCAATTGGTTTTGGTACCCAAAAACCTTGAGGGCCTAACAAATAAAAAAATAATCATGTTTTGCACATGCACATAGACATAATTTTGTAAATGTTAAATATATCACACTAAAATTTCAATTTTAAAATTTAAAATTCTCATTAAAAACTTGGAACCATATTTCTATATATTGTATATTTATTAGAAGTTTTTTATTTTTTTTACTTTATCAAAGTTGTTTTTTATTTTACTTTTATATTCTGCGAAAAACTATCAAAATAACATGGTTAAATGTCAAAATAATGGTTTGACCACTAGTATTTAAATAGTCCATGTATAATACACTTTTTTTTTAAAACAAACGGGGGTAACACAAAACAAAACATGAAAATTAGGGGTAAACACTAAATAATCAAATATAAAACTCATATGTAGAATGAAAATAGTTTGAGATGAATTTGTTTCTTTCATTGCACCTCTTGATGGTATCTAGTGATTTATTTGAAATTTTTTTATTTTTTTAGATTTATCTAATTTTACTTCAATCAATAAAAAGTCTCCCGATTTTAATCTACATTAGGTTGAGGTTATAATTGATTTAAGGGAATATAAAAAAAGATTCAAATTTTAGCTTCTTCATAATAAGGTCTACAATATTAATTAATTTTTAAGTATTTAAATTGTGTCTTTCTCTATTTATAATATTTTATTTTACCTAAAATGATTTTCATTTTATTTTTTGTTATGGCTTAAAAAAAAACTTTCAAAGTTAATATGTAGAAAATGTTAAAAGTAATGATTGTAGTTAAATAATCAAAAATTTATATAAAAAGTTGTGATAACACAAACCAGACTATAAAAGTGGAGAGTAAATACAAAATAATCCTTCTCTCCATGTAGGTCCCGCACCAAGATTTTATGTCTCTCAGGCAAACCATTGAAATGGGGCATCTATATTACGTAAAAAATAAAAATAAAAATATTTTAATGATGATTTTTAGAGAACCCATATAAAGTCACAATTACTCTTTTATCTTACAAAATTGAGCTCCTAAAAATTATCAAAATTGAGTACCTAAGCACTCTCCTCTCTAACCTCCCCTCGGGGGTGACCATATCACCATTTGTAGCTTCGTTTGGTAAGTTGGTTATATATTATATTCTTACCAATAACCCAATATGATTATCTTATTAGCATTGGTATCTTCCATGAATTTCTAAATCATATGAAAAGTAATATGAGGAACACGTCCATCCGACTACTGGAAGTAATCATTTTACTTAAAATCTAATCACTCCTTTGATCTTCTTTCACAATAAGTTTGACTAGTTTATATGAGAATGATATTCGGAAAACACACTTTCATGAATACTTTCTTTTTTAGTGCATCATTGAAATGTCCCTCTTCATTTTCATATTATCTTTGACCAATTATTTAGTCTACTTTGTAGCGCCATGTAATTGCACGTTATCTTCTTTTTTTAAATAAATAATTGAATGACATTGCGACGAGCCTCCATAATAATGTATAAAGTAAAGTGATGTTTGAGGTGAAAAGGTTAATGAGACAAAATTTAGAGTATAATCGTACTTAAAAGGTATAAAAAAGGTAATTTCATCCTCAAGATACAAGTAAGTAGCTTGACCTGCTGCACGAACACGAGACTAATGGATATGAATCTATTAGATAATGGCTCAATCCTTATTGGATTTTGGGTAAAAAGAAGCCGTCATGTTAGACATATAACACAAATGAGTGACACAAACTCTTACATATACACTACAAAAATGACAAGGATTTTTGGATTTTCGAGCAAGTAAATATTCTTTTCATGATGATGTTAGTACCATTTACCGACTCCTTGAGTCGGTGAATGTTGATTTATCATACCATAAGTTTCTTATGAAAATATTTGGAGGACACACTTAACATATAATACTCTGCGAACATATAACAACCAATCATAAGTATGATGGACTTTGTTTTTTCTAATATTTTCTTCCCACAATAAACTATCCATTTTATATTTTATTATACTTATGATTGAATTTTTTCAAAGATGATAAACATCTTTACTTTTTGCAATTACCAATTCTAATATTAAAATATGTTATTCCTTTAATCTCAAAACATACTTCTTATTTTACAAAAGCTATAATCGCATGTGCAATATACATGTGGATAATCTACTTATCTAAAAATGTTGAGTAAGTCCTGTAATAAGGAGATAGTTTTCAATTGTTGTTCACTATATATTTTTCGAGCTAATATTTTTAAAACAATTCTAAAAATCACAAGTAAAGTCTGTAGTTGAACTATTGGGTTACTTGAAACAAATCGACTTCATTTTAAACGCATATATATCTTATATAATTTTATTTACAATACATGTGATACTTGTTTCTAATGAAAGAAGTTATCCAAAATTGAAATTAGTAAAATAATATTCAATATTGATCATGTCACAAGAAATATCCAAAGGATTATCCAGATTATATATTGTAAATTACATCTTATAAAATACCAAATGGATTTTTTCAAATGATATTATATTTCAACTAGCAAGAAAACTAAGTTTAACTTAAAAAAAATTTAAATCACACTCGCTATCTTATAACTATTAAAATTTTTACGTGTTTATATATATATATATATATATATATATATATATATAACACTTAATAATTTTTTACTTTAATACAGTATTAATTATCGATATTCAACTCTATACATATTAATTGAAAAGTTAGACTTTGTTAAAAATGGTTTAAAATGTCTATCAACTTTAACTTATATGTGGCATTTTGAAATGAAACATTCCATTAAATCCAAATAATCTAAAATAAAATAAAAAATATAGTATTTTTTGAATAAAAAAGTTGAGGAATTAAAATACAAAGAGATACAAAAAAAAATTATTTGTCCTTCTATCTCTTTAAACCCCACCCTCTTCGACATAAACACCACCAACTACCCATTCAAACCCTAAACCCATATATACAAATGACTTTCTTTCTACACTACCAATAAACACCACCATTACCACCGGTTGTGGATGGTGGGTCTGGGTGAGGGGTTGTTTGTTTTGATTTTCTTAATTTCTTTTAAAAAATATATAAAAACATTTTAAAGAGTTTTAAACCATTATAAAATAAAATGTCACGTGGCTAATAAACTTAGTATATTTTCAAACAACATTGGACAAATTTTAGTTTTTAAATTAAAATATCTTAAAATTTAAAATAATAAAGTTAGTAATATATCAAAGTCTAAATGTTCCAAAAGATTATATATTACACCAATATAAAGGGGCACTGTTTTCAAATGTGTGATTAACCAATCCCCCCTTGGAGACAAATGTGTGCAAGTATTGGCCCATCATGAAAACATATTTATTCCAAGACCCCTAGCACATGTTTATAATAGTTAAGTTGCCAAAAATATCATTTGCATGGTAACTAGTTAATAATAACTTGCAAAATGCATGTGATTACACTAACAAGTCATGTGTGGAATACGTTTAGGATTCAACGACCATCTCAATTTTGTTATATAAAAGATTACCTCTGTGATTTTTGGTGTTCTATATGTTATATAATATCTTCTTATATACATAACTTTTCATCTTCTTATATACATAACTTTTCATCTTTTTTCTAATCTTATATTAGGGTTCTTGTTATTTAAATCTTTTGCATCTAGTCTTATTTAATAAGATAACAATGGAAAACAATTGTGCTACATATTTTGTTAAGCATGGTAAAATTAGTGTTGATATATTAATATTTACAACATATTTGTGCAAGAATTTTTATTAAAACAATTCGTGTGAAATGAGGAAAGTTGAGATCAACATCATTTTGTTTATATCCTAATAGTTTGGATATAGTTGATACACTATGTCCTGAAAGGCATGACTCAGAGTCTGGATCTGATGAAGTTTATAACTCATCTGATGATGAAATACTATGTTAATTTTTTTAGAGAAATGCAATCCAACTCTTGTATGTTGCAGAATATGAAATTAACGTCAGTTGTTTGTGCAAAGTTAATTATAAGATTTGGCCAGATATTTGAAGGTGGTGCAAGGAAATTCAAAATGGATTTGTATAAATACGCTGTTGAGGTTGTATTTCACTTTGATTATTTATAAAATCAATATAATAGAGTTACTGCAGCGTTCAATGAATTAAAAAAATGATTGTAAATGTCGAATTCTTATTTCAGTTGAATAATGTAATGTTTTTTTTTGTGACAAGGAGTTTCAACGACGATCATACTTGTTGTTATGTTATTCGTACGGAAAATAATCGTAGGGTTATATAGGATCTAGTTTCAGAGTTTATTATGGATCCAATGTCTTCAAAATATTTAACTAGACCTTGTCGCGTAATTCATGAGTTAAATTAATATTGTGGAATATAAATGCCATATCATGCAACATGGTTCGGTGTTGAAATGCTAAGGCAACAGTTATATGGTGATTCTTATCTTTCATTTGATAAAATAGGTGGTGAGCTAATGCTGTGAGAACACAAAATCCTATAGGTATTATTGACTAAATATGGAATTCATCAACAAAGAGGTTCAAAGAGTGTTTTATATCTTTTGACGCATGTATACCGGGTTTCAAATTTTGTCAACAAAATTTATTTCTAGATGGTACATTTTTTAAAATTCAATACGAAGTCAATTTAGTTACTTCTACTAGAAACAATGGAAGCCAAGGTATAATATGTGTAGCGTTTTTGTATACATATTTCATAGTTATATACTAGTGCAATTTTTCCTTGATATTTCATAATGTGAAATGGTACATTATGCGAATTACATTGTGAAATTGTAGCGCGAAATCTCAATGCTTAATATGATTACATGCAAAATGCATTGAGAAGTTAAAATTAAAAATGTTAATTAAAACATCAAAAAGGATATACACCCCTAAAATATATCATTAAGAAAATAAAACTGCAAAATGTTAACATAAGTGTGCTGACCAAAACCTAATACTTTGTTGCTATATGTAATTGAGAATGTACAAATTTAACATATATTCTATAGAATGATGCATTTTTTTATTGAAGTTACTGCTAAAGGAATTTATGTTACTATTTAATGATGAAGCTATTGTATATCCTAATAGGATTTCGTGTCGCACTCGATCTTCAAAGTGGAAATATGTATATTTTATTATTATGGAAGATAAAACCATTTGTGGTTCCTATGTATGTATTTGGAGAAGATATAATACATCAATTCCATACAAAATACACCATAATTTTATAATACAACCAGGCAGATTTGCTCAATTCATTTTGCAATCCCTTTAGCATTTCATGTATCAATGATATTAGGATCGAATTTTGCATAGGGTATCTTCATACAAGTGGTAAGAACTAACAACTTATGAGCCTTGTAATTGAGTCGAAGAAGATATTCTATAGTGTCATCGTTAACATTCTTGGTACTTATAGTGAATGGCTTCGTACTGTTTGTATCATCATAAAATCATTTGTTTTTTGCACTTAAAATTACTAGTTTATGTACTTTATACAATAGATTACTTTAGGTGTTTTATGATACTTTCAACGTGCGATTGAAATGATTGGAATAGGTGGTAAAATATTTAAGAGTTAGAGTTACATATTGGCATGAAAAATGATTGAATAATTTCGCAATACGAATTATATCATTTCTCAGTATAAGATTGGTTAATTCGCACTGAGAAATATATCATTTCTCAGTATAAGATTGGTTAATTCGCACTGAGAAATATATCATTTTCCAATAAGAAATGGAATGGTTCTTACGGTGAAGCTATAATAAAATTTCTTTAATTTAGACAAATTGTAGGTATATTCTGCATTTCATTTGCTGGGTAGTTGCAAAAGATGAGGACTACTGGACATGGTTCTTAAACCAGATTCATTGTGTTGTTGTTGTGACATGAACCTAACATTCATTTCTACTCATAATTATGGTTTGAAAGAATATCTGCATAAAGTTTTTCCTCCAAGTGACCACTCATTTTGTGTACAACATCTCAAGGGGAATTTAAGGTCATCAATACTCCAAAATTCTGCGTAAAACATTTATCAATTTCATGTAGGTGTGGTTAGATTAGATTATTGTGGTGTGCCCCTTAAATTTGTATGACGTTGAAATTATAATTGTAGAATAAAATAAATTTTGGTAATTATGATGATGGATTGAAAGAATTAAATTGAAGTAAATTGTGACCGTATAATAAATTTATGTAACTGTTAATAAATTGAATTATGCGATGTATTGTGTTAATTATATTCATCACCGCGGGGATGACGAGATTTTTGGTTGCATGCTCTCACCTTTATTTTATGAATACTTTCTAGGTATGGGACAAGTGGGTATGCCTTAGTTATGGTTAACACTAGTTAGTGTAGATTTTTACTGATGGGATATTCCAGGGTGGGCCTGATTTTGGTGTCGTTTCGCTGATTTGGATAGCCTAGAAGTGAGAATAGGAAGATATAAATGATAAAAATTCATCCTATAACGTAGGGTAGGACCTGTCAGTGTTTTGGAGACCTCTGAGTATGGGAATAGGGGTAGGGTCGAGGACTATGCTCTATAATTAGGTGGGGCTAATTTAAAATAATGAGAACTTGAGAAATTTGAGAATTAAGGCTTAAGATAATAAACGGCTATTAAAATGAGTTGGCGTCGTTAATAAGTGTAGGACTGACAAAATACGGGTTGGCTGGCTATTGTGACGTGTGAAAATATGTAACAACTCGGAATTTTATTCGGTAATTAAGTAAATTAATTCGGAATTCAAAAAGCTAGCTAAAAAGACTCATAATATGAGTATATACAAGTCTTGGGCTGTTTAGAAGAGTCCTCATAACATAAAACTCTCCAGGGACAAAAATGTCTGTCACGGTTCTGGACCGTGACTAACGGGCGAACTGTTTTAGTTTTAATAGGATTATAATGCCACTTAAATTCTCTAATATTTTCTCTTATATATCTAACTCAGGGTGATGACTTTAAAATTTATTTTCACTAACCCTAAGAGAAATAGCCTCTCATATTTTACATCTCCTTCTACCTCTAAACCCTAGCCTCAATATACGCAACTTTCAACTCAAGATTTGTCAAGATAAATCGGGTTTCCTCAAGACGATTCAAGAGCGAATCTTTGTCAACTTTTCGCGAGGAATACATTTCAAAATCACATTTCTCATTCAACTTTTACTCAGACATGGATATTCTACTATCTTCCTTTAGTATTATGCATTTTAAGTGTCGCCTAAACAATTAATTACATATTTTCATAAAAGAAATTAGCAACTTTAATTAGAAAAAAAGTTAAAACCGATTTAGTACTGTTTTTATGAAAATTTTTAATATGAAATAAGATTTGAAACCTTTGGGTGGGTTGGATAGATTATTGGTTTTTGGTGGTTATGGGCGTAGAATGGCATGTAGAATTTTATAGAGTTTATTTAAATGGAAACGAGGAGCGTACACACACATAAAATTTTGCAGTTAATGAAAGTGGATGATTATTATGTATTTCATAAACTTGCATGCTGATTAATCAAAAAATATTAGATGGAAAGTATTGTGTTAAGCACGGCGGCGGTGGTATTAATTAAATTAAGTTAAATTGTGACATTCTGGGTGAATTGAAAAATTCTGTATATAGATGTTGAATTGTGCGATTGATTTTATTCATATTTTCCATCGCATGAATGACGTAATTCTGGGTAGTATGATCTCACCTATATTTTTGGATGCTCTCTAGGTATGCGATTAGTGGGTAGACCTTAGTCGCAGTTAACACTACCTAGGTATGGGACTAGTTGATATAGATATTTATAGATGGGATATTCCGGGTTGGGGCTGATTTTTATGTCGTGCCATCGATTTGCTAGCCTAGGCAAGAGACTAGGAAGATATTATCAATAGAAATTCATCCTATAAAAATGGGGTAGGACATATTTGTGCTTTTTGGAGGCTCTTACAAATGGGACTAAGGGTTTTTAGGATCTTACGTCGATAATAAGGGTGGGGAAAATACAATAAAATAATGAGTAAACATGAGAAATTGAGAACTAATGCCTAAGATAATAAATGGGTATTAAAATATATTGGCATCGTTAATAAGTGCAGAATTAACGGTTTAATAGGTTGGCTGGCTATTACGACGTATGGGTGTGTGACAATATAATAAGTGCAGGCTGACAGTTAAATGGGTTGGTTGGCTATTATGACGTGTTGTGCATGAAACCTCGTCAATAAGTGCAGGGTTGACAGAATAAGGATTGGTTGGCTATTACGAGGGGAATGGGTGTGGTGCAAAACATGTGAGAGTCCCACAATGAATATGATGTAAAACTTTAAGCGGGAGTCCGACAACTAAAATGAGGAAAAACTTAGTGGGAATCCCACAACTAATATGGTGTAAGATTAAATGCGGGAGCACCGCGAGTGATAATAATAAAATGAGCAAATAATAAATTTGAGTAAATCAAGTAAGTTAATGAAATAAAGTTATTGGAAATTGAATAGTGAAACTTGGGTATTAGATGGACTTTACTATGGGTAGATAGTGATTTTTTTATCGCATATATATATATATATATATATATATATATATATATATATCGTTTAATTTAAATATTCTGTTGTGATATTTATCATGTATAATGTTATTGTCGGGGTTCAAGGGCCCTAATTAGAGGGAGCAAACGGTATTCATGCTGAAGGCTCTGACCCTGTGCGTTGACTAACCTTTTCAAGTATAAGTATTGGAGTAGCTGCATAGGATTCATTGGAGATCATTTTGGAGGTGCAGTTGGAGTGCATTTAGTTACCTTCTTTAGTAGATTAGATTTCCTTTATTTAGTCATTTATATTGTGAGACTTCAATATGGATTTTATTGGGTCATTTGGTTCCAAAGTTGTTTACGGTTTCAGTCAGTTACTTTAGTGGATTATGTCATTCGGAGTTTTAAATAAATTAGGGAGTTGGATTATTTTTTTAGTTTGGCATGGTGATGGATTTTAATTATTGCAAGATGATCTTATTTATTGGAATAATGATAATATTATCTTGTGGGATGAAAATTTAATATGTCTCATATATGTCACATGCTAAGAATGATATTTAATTTAGTGACGCCCGACCTAGTCTTGGTGGCGGTCGATGCAAGGAATGTGCGGGGTGTTACAGCGTGTGGCGTCGTAATAAGTGCAAGGCTAATACAACACGGGCTGGTCGGATATTATGACGTGTCATGCGTGGAACCTAGTCAATAAGTGTATGGCTGATAGAATTTGGGTCGACTGACTATAGCGAGGGGAATGTGTGTGGTGTAAAACTTTAAACGGGCCCCAATAAGTGTAAAGCTTACAGTTGGGTCGGCTGGCTATGACGACACTGTTATAATAATAATAATAATAATAATAATAATAATAATAATAATAATAATAATAATAATAATAATAATAATAATAATAATAATAATAATAATAATAATAATAATAATAATAATAATAATAATAATAATAATAATAATAATAATAAAAATAAATGTGATAGCTCAATTTAAATAAAGATGGTGACATTAGAAGTAATTACGGAATTATGATAACATAAGATGGACTTAAACTCTTGGGGTGGCATGGTTAGGTGATTAGCTGATAATAGTCTACTTTTACTCCCTCGTTAATAATTACCTCATTAAATTAAAATACTCTATTGTGGTATTTATTATGTATAATGCTATTGTTTGGGTTCACAGACCCTAATTGGGGAGAGTAGCTTGTTTTCATATAGTGATCTCTAACCCATTGCATTGACTAACATTTCACATATATCGCCGGAGTAACTGCATAGGAGTAATGGGAGATATTATGGAGGTGCAGCTAGAGACTTATTTACTTTTGATACTTTAGTTGTTTAGGATTTACTTTATATTTCGTCGCATTATTATGAGACTTTATTTATGGATTTTGTGCGCCACTCGATCCCAAAGTTGTTTACGATTTTATTTAGATATTTATAGTTGGATCATTTTAATTGAGACTATATTTATTTGGAATAGGATTTAATTTGGAGATTTGCATGGTGATGGATTTTAATATTGCATGAATGGTCATTATTATTTGAATAAATTTGATTATTATCTTGTGGAATGAATTTTTATATGTCTCATATCTGTCACGTGCTAAGAATGATTACTTGTTTAGTGACGTCCGACTTAGTTTGGCAGTGGTGGCTGGCAACCTAACTTGTCAGATTGCGCGAGGTGTGAAAGATGGTATCAGATCATGGTACGAGGTCTCATAGGTTATGAACCCATTTTAGCTTCCGCATTTCTTATCTTTGATTCCTTTTGATGATTCATACTCTTAGTTATTCCAAGTCTGATGTTATTTTTATTCATACCATTTTAGCTGGCGAACACTAGGACAACCGTAGATAGTAGATAGGGTTCAGTTTCTATATCCGCCAGTTAAGAGAGGCCGAGGCACATGGTGTTGAATGTTGAGGAGTTAGCGGTTATTGTGCATGAGGCCACGACAGCCAGTATCGAGGTAGGGAGATAGATGTGGGTGACTTAGAGGCACAGTATCAGGGTACACCCGCTTCGTCTTGGGATAGAGTGAGGGCCAATTTCCATAAGGGCAATCCTCGCACCTTCACAAGAGGATCTGACCCAATGGTTGCTCACCAGTGGAGGAGAGACATGTAGAGGCAATTAAGGATGGTGGATTGCACAGATGTGCAGAAGCAGATGTTGGCTATGTTCAAGCTAACAGGGGATTCTTTACAATGGTGGGAGAGTGTCACCAAATTGAAGGATAAGGATCGCATGGATATTTTTTTATAAAGTTTAATGATAAGTATTTCCAGTATTCCAGTAGGAGTGTGAAGAAGAGGGAGTTTTTAGACTTGGAGAAGTGTTCAAAATCAGTTGTTGAATATGAGCAGGAATTTATGAATTTATCAATGTTTGTATCGAAGGACGTCAATACTGAGGCGAAGAAGATGGAGTGATCCATTAAGGGCTTGTCTTGGTATATTAGGTTGATGGTGTTGGATAATTCAATGTACACTTCGTACACTCAAGTGGTGGACATCGCAATGTTGTTGTGGCAGGAAAAAGTAAATTACCAAAAGAAGTTGGGGAAGAGACAAGAGTCAAATAATCAAGGAGGAGAGAATAAGGGTTGCAATGACCAAGCATGGAAGATACGGCGAACGAGTCAAGATCAGCGAGGCAATAGTGCCCAATAGGGCCCCTGGGGGAGGGGATAGAAGGGTGAGTGAAACCCGAGTAGGAATCTTGGTCCTTTTAAGGGTGCTTGTTTTGTTTATGGAGAGATAGGTCTCCGAGCTTCTAGGTGTCCTAAGATGAAGGGCCTAGGGAATCAAGTCCATCAAGGCCAAGGTCTTCCAGTATCGACAGTGCTGGGTGGACAGGGAGCACCAGTAGCACCAGCGGTAGCCCCAGTGGGTAGGTGTTATATGTTTTCGACTCAGGAACCTCAAGCACTTTAGGACCCACGACGAGGCTAGTAGCACGATACATATTATTATCTTAGATACTTATATATATATATATATCCTTATGGTGCAGACCTCGGTACATACTATTTTTTTTAAATAGTAAATAAACGAATATGATATCCATGGTGAAAAGATCATATCCAATTTTTTTCATCAAAAAATTCAATTAAAAAACCGTTGAGATGAGGTGATGTGTCAAAAAATGATATAAATATGCATTTTCCACCGTTGAAATTTTGGGTCGGTGCCAGCCACTTAATTGATTGAATTTTTTTATGAAACTTCATGGATATGATCTTCTCACTCTCGAGATAATGTCCATGAAGTTTCATAAAAAAATTCAATAAAAAAGTGGGTCAGATGATCGTCAAAGTTTCAAAGGTCGAAAATGCATATTTATACCATTTTTTTACGTATCACCTCATCTCAACGGTTTTTTTATTGAATTTTTTGATGAAAAAAATTGGAGATGATCTTATCACCCCGGATATCATATCCATGAAGTTTCATAAAAAATTTATTTTTTTACTATTTTAAAAAAATAGTATGTACAGGGGTCTGTACCATAAGGAGTCCTTACAGGAGGGGGCCTCTCTCTCTCTCTCTCTCTCTCTCTCTCTCTCTCTCTCTCTATATATATATATATATATATATATATATATATATATATATATATATATATATTGTATTTTTAATCGTGGGGTAGATGCGTGTAAGATTAGGTGTATGGGTGCCTAATCATGGTATTATATGGATAGGCGTATGTGAGCCTTATTTTATTTTGCGCATTTACGCTTTGTCGAATTTTGAGGACGAAACTCCTGTGGTAGTGGGGAAGTTTGTAACGCCCTGTAGAATTTAAATCGCTAATAATTTAAATTTATTCCGAATTTAGAAAAAGATAAAATTTTTGGATTTAATTATTTTTAACAATTTAAAATGTTGGAAATTATTTATGAAAATAGGATTCTAATCGGAATTGAAATCGGAGAAGAAAATGGGATTTTATTTGAAAATATAATTTTTTGGGCATTCTTGGGCACCAGACTAGACCGAATCGATTCATCCTGGAGGTTGAATTGATTTGGAATGGTTACTGTTGGCAGGTTTGAGGCTTTATTAAGAGTTAAAGTTAATTACAATTCTAATATTTTCTTCATATTAAAATAACTCGGGGTTAGACTTCTCTAAACACTTTTTCATAAACTTTTCTAACAGAAGACTCCTACATCCTTATCACCTTTCATCTGCAAACCATAGCCCCAGATTTAATCAAGATTCAACTAAAGTTTTGAAGGCTTAATTGGTGTTTTCTCAAGATTGTTCAAGAACAAATCTTTCTTAATTTTTCGAGAGGAACGTAACCGTCCAATCAGAATTTTCAATCGAATTTTTAATAGGAATGAATGCTTCTATTCTCTCTCTTTTGTATTATGCGTTTTAAATATCGCCTAAACATTAGTTTACATATTTTTCGTAAAATAAATTAGCAACCTTAATTAGGGAAAGTGAAATCTAGTTTGGGACTATTTTTATGGAAAATCTTAATCTGAATTAAGACTCATAACCCTTGTGTGCTTAGGATAGAGATTTGGTTTCGCCATTATAAGGGTAGGTTTACGTATTGTAAATCATAGTTACATTATTTAAATAAAAAGGGACTTGTGTAATCATATGAAATTCATGTAGGTATGGTCATAGCAGAATATTGTGGTGTGCCCCTTAAATTTGCATGACATTGAAATTATAATTGTAGAATAAAATAAATTATTGTAATTATGACGATGGATTGAAAGAATGAAATTTGAGTAAATTATGATTGTATGATAAATTGAATTGTGCAACGTATTGTGTTAATTATATTCATCATCGCGGGGACGATGGGATTTTTGGGTAGTATGCTCACACCTTAATTTTAGGAATACTTTCTAGGTATGAGACTATTGGGTATGCCTTAGTTGCAGTTAACACTTACTAGGTATGACACTAGTTAGTGTAGATTTTTACGGATGGGATATTCTGGGATGAGGCTGATTTTGATGTCGTTCCATTGATTTGGATAGTCTAGGCGCGAGACTAGGAAGAGATAAATGATAAAAATTCATCCAATAACATAGGGTAGGACGTGTTGGTGTTTTAGAGAACTCTAAGTATAGGACTAGGGGTAGGGTTGGGGATTATGCTCTATAATTTGGTGGGGCTAATTTAAAATAACGAGAACTTGAGAAATTTGAGAATTAATGCCTAAGATAGTGAAAAGGTATTAAAATGAACTGGCGTCATTAAAAAGTGCAGGACTAACAGAATACGGGTTGGCTGGCTATTGCGACGTGTGAGCGTGTGGCATCGTAATAAGTGTAGGGCTGACAGAATACGGACTGGCTGGATATTATGACATATCGTGCGTGGAACCTCGTCGATAAGTGCAGGGCTGATAGAATACGAGCAAGCTGGATATAGGGAGGGGAATGTGTGTGGTGTTCAACTTTAGACAGGACCGAATAAGTCCAGAACTTATAGTATGGTCGCAATGACCAAGCATGGAAGAGAGAGCGAACGAGTCAAGAGCAGTTGGGTAATAGTGCCCAGAAGGGCCCTCAGGGGAAGGTACAGAAGGGTGAGAAAAACTCGAGTAGGAATCCCAATCCTTTTAGGGGTGCTTGTTTTATTTGTGGAGATATAGGGCACCGAGCTTCTATGTTTCCTAAGAAGGAGGACAAACAAGGCCAAGGGACTCAGGTCCATCAGGCCCAAGGGCTTCCAGAATTGATAGTGTCAGGTGTACAGGGAGCTCCAGCAGCACAAGCGGTAGCTATAGTGGGTAGGTTCTATATGCTTCCGACTCAGGAGCCTCAGGGAGGGTAGGCGTCGCACGAGACACGACGTGGCTAGTAGCACAGTACGTATTATTTTCTTAGATACTTATATATATATATATATATATATATATATATATATATATATATATATATATATATATATATATATATATATATATATTTTATCGCGGGGTAGGTTCCTGTAGGATTAGGTGTATAGGCGCTTAATCGTGGTATTCTACGGATAGGTATATGCGAACCTTATTTTATTATGCGCATTTACGCTTCATCGAATTTTAAGGAAGAAATTCACATGCTAGTGGAAAAGTATATAACACCCCGTAGATTTTAAATTGATAATAATTTAAATTTATTTCGGAATTCGAAAAAAAAATGGATTTAATTATTTCTTAGCAATTTAAAATGTTGGATTTTATTTATCGCAAACATGATTTTAATCAGAATTGAAATCGGGGGAGAAGACGGGATTTTATTTGAAAATATAAATTTTTAGACGTTCTTTAGCACTTTACTAGACCAAATTGATTCCGCCTGGAGGGTGAATCGATTCGTAATGGTCAGTGCGATAGGTTTGAGGCTTTGTTAAGAGTTAAAGTTAATTACAACTCTAATTTTTTTTTACCATATTAAAATAACTTGGGGTTAGACTTTTCAAAAGACTTTTTCATAAACTTTTCACCAGAAGACTCCTACTTCTTTATCACCCTTCATCTACAAACCCTAGCCCCAAATCTAACAAGATTTAACTCAAGTTTTGAAGGCTTAATTGGTGTTCTGTCAAGACTATTCAAGAACAAATCTTTCTTAATTTTCGAGAGGAACGTAACCGCCCAATTAGAAGTTTCCATCGACTTTTCAACAGGCATGAATACTTCTATTCTCTCTCTTTAGTATTATGTATTTTAAATATTGCCTAATCATTAATTTACATATTTTTCGTAAAATAATTAGCAACCTTAATTAGGGAAAGTGAAATCTGATTTGGGGCTATTTTTTGTGAAAAATCTTAATGTGAATTAAGACTTATAACCCTTGTGTCCTTAGTATAGAGATTTGGTTTTGTCATTGTGGGGGTAGGGTTGCATGTAGAAAATCATAGTTGTGCTATTTAAATAAAAAGGGACTTGTGTAATCATATGAAATTCATGTAGGTATGGTCAAAATAGATTATTGTGGTGTGCCCCTTAAATTTGCGTGACGTTGAAATTATAATTGTAGAATAAAATAAATTGTGGTTATTATGACGATGGATTGAAAGAATGAAATTAAAGTAAATTGTTACCGTATGATAAATTTGTGTAACTATTGATAAATTGAATTGTGTGACGTATTGTGTTATTTATATTCATCACTGCGGGACGACAAGATTTTTGAGTAGTATGCTCTCATCTTAATTTTAGGAATATTTGCTAAGTATGGGACTAGTGGATATGCCTTGGTTGCAGTTAAACCTTTCTAGGTATGGTAGTAGTTAGTGTATATTTTTACGGATGGTATATTCTGGGGTGGGGATGATTTTGGTGTCGTTCCATTGATTTGGATAGCCTAGGTGCGAGACTAGGAAGAGATAAATCATAGAAATTCATCCCATAACATAGGGTAGGACATGTTGGTGTTTTGGAGACATCTAGGTAGGGGACTAGAGGTAGGCTCGAGGATTACGCTCTATAATTGGGTGGAGCTAATTTAAAATAATGATAACTTGAGAAATTTGAGAATTAATGCCTAAGATAATAAACGAGTGTTAAAATGAACTAGTGTCGTTAATAAGTGCAGGACTGACATATTACGAGTTGGCTGGCTATTACGATGTGTGGGTGTGTGGTATTGTAATAAGTGCAGGGCTGACAGAATATGAGTTGGCTGGCTATTATGACGCGTCGTGTGTGGAACCTTATCAATAAGTGCAGAGCTGACTCAATACGGGTCGACTGGCTATAGCGAGGGAAATGTGTGTGGTGTAAAACTATTGACGGACCCAAATAAGTGCAGGATTAGAGTAAGGTCGGTTGGTTATGACGACACCGCAATAATAATAATAATAATAATAATAATAATAATAATAATAATAATAGTAATAATAATAATAGTAATAATAATAATAATAATAATAATAATAATAATAATAATAATAATAATAATAATAATAATAATAATAATAAATGAGATAAATCAATTGAAATAAAGATGGTGACATTAGAAGTAGTTACCGAAATTTTGATAACATTAGATGGACTTAAACTCTTGGGGTGGCATGGTTACATAATTAGATGATAGTAGTTTACTTTTACTCGCTCATTAATAATTACCTCGTTAAATTAAAATACTCTATTGCGGTATTTATTATGTATAATGCTACCGTTTGGGTTCACGGAGAGCAGCTTGTTTTCATACGGTGAGCTCTGACCCATTCCATTCACTAACATTTCACGTATATCTCCAGAGTAACTACATAGGAGTAATTAGAGATATTCTGGAGGTGCAGCTGGAGACTTAGTACTTTTATACTTTAGTTGTTTGGGAATCGCTTTCTATTCTATCGCATTATTATGAGACTTATTTATTGATTTGGTGGGCCACTCAATTCCACGGTTGTTTGCGATTCTATTTAGATATTTATAGTTGGATCATTTTAATTGAGATTATATCTATTTGGAGCTGGATTTAATTTGGAGATTACCACGGTGATGGATTTTAATATTGCATGAATGGTTATTATTATTTGGATCAATTTAATTATTATCTTGTGGAATGAATTTTTAAATGACTCATATCTGTCACATGCTAAGAAATATTACTTATTTAGTGATGCCCGACGTAGTTTGGCGGCATCGGCTAGCCACCTCGCTTGTCAGATTGCGCGGGGTGTGGCAGTGGGTCATTTTATTGACACTATGAGGTATTATTGTGTATTGTGGCTAGTATCATTTGGACTAGACTATGGGGTGATATGGGTGTTTGATTATTTGTTGTTATCGCATTAAATTGGTCATGGCGGTAGGTATACCTTTAGGAGAGATTTTGGGTCATTTCGAATAGCATTCTAAGCTCTTTTAAAGGCCCAAAATTAGGCTCCATTAAGAGGTGTGGGATTAATTTTTTTGAAAGGGGTTTAAACACATCATATAGGTAATTTGCATCCACTAAACCTAACCCTAACAACCATGAACACTTGGGAGAACTTAGGCAATCCTAGAGGGGAGAAAGCAACAAAGATTCGAGGCGTGCTCTTCAATCCCCTACCATAAGGCAAGAATTTTAGTCCAATACCTTTTATAATGAATTTCTTAATTTATAAGCATACTTTCTCACACCATTTATGGTTTTGAATAATTTTAGAGACTCATTTATATGATTATTTATGATTTGGGTTAATTAGGAATGATATGAATTTGTCCTTCATTCACTTGTTGTACCTGAATGATTAAAACATGACATTGATAGATTAAATTATGTAAATATAAAATATAATTAATGTTTTAGAATGAAACTTTATTATTATGAATTCTTACATTAATTTGAGGTTTAACGATAGAATTGATATAAACAAAGCCTGAGTTGATTTAAAGATGAACTATGATGAAAATTTTAAATCTTTAACTTCTAATCTTGGACTTGATGTTCTTGGAACAATATGGTGGTATAAAAAGGTTTAGAATCATGTTCTTATACTTAGATTGGGTTAGGGTAATGATCGAGTATTTTTTAGAGCTTGCTTTGGGCATTAATGGAGGTTTTGGAGGCCTCATGTTCGTCTTTAAGCCATTTGGGATTTTTCCCAGATCTAAATCTATTCAGGTTATGAATTTGTACATCTTTTTATTACAAATGTGTGTCCACTAGTTTCATATTTTTCTAATTTGATTTGAATTAGTTATGAATTTTTTGCTAAACGGTGCTTGAGAACAAAAGTATAGGTTTGTGATTGTGAGATGGACTTTATTTTATAATTGCTCAGCCTAGTTTATTAAGAGATCAAATTTGGTTAATATTGAAGGTAGTTATGTCTGTTAGTGATATGAACATTTTACTATTGTATTCGCATTCGGTGTTAGGATTAGGGTAGAATGCATACAAACAATCTTGGGTATTTTGTTAGAGGCGAATCGATTCGGCCCTGGGGGCAAATAGATTTGATCCCTAAGGCTGGCCGAGTTAAGGTTAGGAAATCGATCATAAGGGTATCCTGATTTGATTCAAGTAAGTGAGAGGCTATGTATGTGAGTGATGGTTCACAAAAATGGGAAGTTTGATTTATTTAGTGTGTAAACAAATTGAAAAAATTGGGTAGCTTATACTAAGGAAGAAGTGTAGTTTAAATTCTAATAAATTGTACTATTTGACATTAAAGTGGGTTAGATTGGGTAGACGTGTCAATAAGCAGTGTCTTATGGTCGTGTGTACTCTTTGAGCATAGAGAGTAATGGATTTAAGTGTTTAGGAGATAAAGTCCAGTCTTAAGATATAATAAAATATGTGTGTTAACTAATGGTTAAAGGATAAAATACTTATGCACGTTACGAGTTAGTGTATATGTGGAAAGAGGTAGATGTACGCATGGTTTGGAGGCAGAATAAACTAGGAGTTAAATTTAATAAACCTAAGAGCGTAAAGAATAACTCGGTGTTTAGGGATTTGATGATTTGGGGTACGCTTAAGTGTATGTGTCATCCTGTGTGTGTGTGTGTGTATGTGTGTGTGTGCATATGTATGTATGTATGTAGGGGTGTCAATTATTTCCGAACTTCCAAATTTTTCGATTTCCGATCCAAAATTTTCCAATTTTGGCACCATTTTAATTTTTCTGAACCGAAATTTTTCAATTTACGATTTTTTCGATATAAATTGGAATGGAATTGAAAATCAAATATAAATTTCTGACTTTCCGATTTTTCGTTCCGATATCACGCCGATCCGATTTATCCAAAATATTTTTCAAAATAATATTATTATTATTCATTTTAATAATTTTTACTCATCACATTTCCTAATAATCTCACCCTTCATTTAAAACAATCCCACCCATTCATTTAAAATAATCTCAACCCTTAATGTTTTAACTATATAAAGGTTATTTTACCCCCTTATTTTCTCATTTCTAAACTAATTAGAAAGACCACGACGCTCTCATTCCCGAATCCTTTCATTTCTAATTCCTCTCACTCAATCAAGTACGGTCTCATTCCTCTCCGATCTATTAAACACAGTTTTGTAGCTCTATTTGTTAAACATATCTAAGCCTTCAATTGAGTTAACTTTCCATCAATGATTTCATCCATCTTTTCTCATTAAAACACAGTATAGTCATCTTATATTGCCTGCATCTTGATGTATCTGTATAACTCTATAAATAATTGCAATTTACGATTGGGATGTTCATGGAAACATAGGGAAAATAACTTAAGTGTTTTCCTTGTATGCTTACTAACATTGGTGTTATTCTTTGCTTATTTTTTCTCATAGTAATGTGCACTTCTCACTTGGTCTTACTAGGCTCAACTTTTAAGCTTAACATCAATACTCAATATTGCTTGAAATTGACATCTGTATGGAAATAAAGACTACCCCCACCCTAAAAAAAAGTGGAATAAAAATGATAATTTTGTATTGCCGATACTATCCGAAAAAGATAAACATTATATTTCTGATTTTCCTAATTTTTTCCGAATAAAAAAATATCCCAAAATTTCGAAAATTCCGAATATTCCGAAGTTGCCGACATGGAAAAGAAATTAATTTTCCGAAATTTATTTTTTCGATTTTGGAAAGGACTTTAAAATTTTGGAATTTTTTTTTAACACCCCTATCCGGCCAAAACAGACCCCTATATGTATGTATGTATTATGTAAGAATTAATGTAGTCTAATGATAGACATTAATAATGAACCTTATGGGATGTTAGGTACTTTATGGGGTTTGCTTGTATTTTTCCTTGTGAGGACTTTTCGGGTGTTGGTACTTAGGTAGAATTCTTATGTGTAGTTAGTTACACCCTTTTCCCAGGCTACACAATTGTTGTTTATTTCCTATAGTAGTTTAATAATAACTATCTCAATTAAAAGGATATTGAAAACTGAGATAGTGTTACTCTTATGAGATTAAGAATATGTTAATGAAAATATATGTATGGGCCTTGGGGTGGAAACCTATTTAGATTATTGATAGCATTCCATGGTAGTTGTACGTTATGTGATAGTGCTTAATCATATTGAGATAGATACTTTTAGCGTAGTTATGCCTTGGGTTAGGACATGCGTGTAGTATTGCACTTAGTTGAGAGATGTGATACTTATTGTATGTGTGATCCAATGGGTGGCATGTATTGTGAATTAACCGCATCATTATTTATTGCTATTGAAACTTAATTCTTGTAATTATAGGACACTGAACCAAATTATAAAATATTTTGTCTCAGACATTATTGCTGTATAAACAAGTTAACATGACATAGCGGTTAGACTTGCAGTTAAGGCAACCCATCTTATTATTGACAAAGTTGGAGCATTGGTTCATTGTAACTATCACTATATCGGAGTTGACGTAAAGGGGTTACCTTTGTACTCTATTTTATGTCAGTTGAGATGTTATAATTAGATGAAGTTTTAGTTATATTCTTTTAATCATTTCAATAATTGTAATCAGAGTTCAGTGGGTTCAGTATTCATTATTTATTATTAGCTATTCATTATATTTTATTAAGACATGTACTATGTTGATTTTAGTTTACTGCAATTTTAGTTTATCGTTGATGCTGAAAATGTTATAATTTTTTTTACCATTACCGCTATTTCATGTGTGGCCTGACCAACCAATCGTGAAAACATCGTGGGGGTGTCAGTATTAATATTAGAGCATATAGGTTATTGTGTCCTTAGTATCTGTGTTACGTCTGTTTTATTTTTTGGTGAGCATTCTTTGATGTGTCTAGAGATTGTTATATGATTTTTACTCTGGTGTCGGGATAACATGTGGATCTACATCGTTCGTAGTCGTTAAGCATTAGAAAGACTTGAGGAGTATTCTATCTTAGAGAAGCATGATAATTAAGACCCTCATTAGTTAGTGGTCAAATATAGAACGAGTGGTTCGGTAATAGTTTTCACCATGGCTACGAGGATTAATATGGGAAATTATTGTATATGGGCGTAAAGTCTGCAACTTAAAGAATTTTGCAGGCATAAGTTGGGGAATGTGTTTCTTGTTGTGTCAATTTTTAAAGATATTAAAGAATTTAAATTTTTGAGGAGCCCATTGGATTTTTAGGTTCTACTTATGGTAATATAGATTATGATGGAAATTTAGGCTAGTATAATGACCTTATGAAATTTTGTGCACTTAATAGAAGGAGCAATGTATTGATGAATTTTATGAATTATGATAATTTCGATGATAGATTTAGGTGTGGATTAATTCCAATTAAAGAGTTAGATTGTTGTTCTGCTCAGATTTGAGCAAGGTTCATTTATGTTGTTAAAAAATTTATGATTTAGGTGATGATAAAATGAGAGTGTTTGGACTTAGGAGTATGTTTAGCGTGTGGTTACGGAATATGAGTTGGAAAGTAGTTAGAAATAAATTGTAGTACACCATAGTGAGTGGAATTACAGAGGAGAGTATTTATTTTTTTGGTTGGTTTGATTTGAGACGACTCAATTAGAATTTTGTATGAGGATGGAGTTTCTTATGTATTATAGGCCTGTATTTTTAAGTATGGATTTAAGATTGAGAGTACCCTATTAAAGGCAATTGGGGAAAATGGAAGAGGATTTTATGAAATACCGAGTTGATCCAAGAGAGAGAGGGCTCCTAAGATGAATAATGATTCCTATTTCTGTGACATGTAGTGTATGGCCATGTGGTTGGCATGTGTCCGAATTTGAATTTTGGGAATGGTAGTGTAGAACCAAGGATGATTCGGTTGAGGTTTGCAGATGACTATGTAGTGGGCATTAGTATCGGCACTACATTTATAGCCATGGGTTTCACATTATTTGGGAAGTATCAACTTATTGATAGTAGGTGCAATAATGTGAGGATGTTAAGTTAGCTATTGACGCATTTCTTGGATTAGAGATATAATAATTTTCGAGTTCAAAGTATTTATATGTACTATGTGCTAGTGGTGGCATAATTTATAGGATGGCTAAGTGGGATAGTTAGTCGATGATGGATTTATCTTAGTATGTAAGGATATGCCTGAAGTGAATCATTGATATTGTCAAAGTTTTGGATTATTTTGATAACTTTATGCCTAGTGACGACCTCCATTACATAAAGTTGTGTCTGGTCACGTATGGTGTTATCATATGGATATTATCAGGGCTTGGAATGGTTAGACGTTCAAAGGTTTATAAGTGATTAATCACTCTATTAGATTTAAGAATGGGCAGAGGGTTTCCGACCTTATATTTGAGAAAATAATTATATTTTTAGCTTTATTGGATGGATTAGCTCAGAAGGGTTAGGTATCACTCTTAGAAAGGGTGAGCCTTTTGTTGGAATTATCACAAGTTGAGATTTGTGTGGTTAGTGAATTGTTTTAGTGTTTGTTCTTGGGCAACGAATCTCGATGACAGACTGAGCTAGGCGATAGCTTATCGAGAGGGTTCCTTGTTTGGATTTTGCTTGCGAGATGTCCCCACCTAAATCTTAGTAAGTGTCGAGAGTTGAGAGATGTTTCGCACTACGACGTTTAGTTTAATATGTTATATATGTCTGCATATATAACTCATCGAGCGATGAGATATTATATGAGTTAAGGTTAGTGGGGCTAAGGAGTGCATCGTCTAAAGGATTATGTGATGTTCGCATCACTAGTTGAAACGGTTGGGAAATCTCAAGAAGTGTTTAGTCACATATATTAAGGTATTAGAGTGTACCTTTACTTTATAGTCATGAATTATATATGTGGTTGAGTTTGTATATATATATGTGTATTACATATGTGATATTTATGCATGTGTGCACATGGGATAGGGTGTATGGGCGCACACACCCTGGCACAGTATGGTAGGCGTATGTGAGCTTTTTTTATTTTATCTTATAGGATACTGGTACAGACTAATTGCGCCTAAGCCTACGATATTTGTGGGGATTATGTTTTGATGTTATGCTTTAACGAATTTCGTGGACATAATTCTTTATTTGTGAGGAAGAATGTAATACCCCGTATTTTCATGGATTATAATTATTATTTACTAAGTGATTAATAAATTAATAAATGGAATTCATTATTACTTGTATGGTTTAGTAATAAAAAAAATTGGCACTATTTAGATGGTAATTGAAAATGTGTATGTGTAGAATAATACCATGAGGTTTTACCATGTATTATGGGTAGTATCATTTAGACTGGACTTAGGGATGATATGGGTGTCCGATTATGGATTTTTATCGCTTTAAATTGTCCCTGGGGGTAGGTATACCCTTAGGGGAGATTTTGGGCCATTCTCCATTAAAAGGTGTGGGATTAAAGTTTTTAAAAGGGGTTAAACAACATCATTTATGTATTTTTCTCCCACTAAACCTAACCTTGGAAGTCATGAACACTTGGTGGAAGTTAGGCAATTTTAGGGAGGGGAAATTAAGGTAAATTCAAGAGGAGTTCTTTAATCCCCCACCATAAGGCAAGCATTTTCTTGCTATATATTTAATAATGTGTTTCTTAATTTATAATCCTAATTTCTCATACTATTTTGGGTATTTATTTATGTTGGAGAATGATTTATATGATGATTTATGATCTGAGTTAATTAGGAATGCTATGAATATGTCTAGCATTGAGTAGGTGTATCGTGATAACATGAGATTGATGGATTAAATGACATAGATACAAAATATAATTGTTTTTTTAAATAAGCTTCGTTATCATGAATTATTCCAATGTTAATTTGAGGTCTAAGGTTGGATTTGATGATGAACAAACCCTAAGTTGATTTCAAGATCAGTTGTGTTGCAAAGTTTGAATATTTAACTTTTAATTATTTGATTTGATGTTCTTGGACCCATTGGATGGTGTAAAAAGGTTTAGAAGAATATTTTTATAGTTACAATGAGATAGGGTATCGATTGGGTACTGTTTTTGAGCTTGGTTTGGGCATTAATGGAGGTTTTGGAGGCTCCATCGTTGTTTTTAAGACGTTTTGGATTATTCCTAGAACTGAATCGATTCGACCTAGGGAAAATAAATTTGGGTCATGAAATTGCATATCTTTTTATTACGAACGCATGGCCACCAGTTTCGTATTTTTTTTTAAATTATCTATGAATTTTCTACCGAACGGTGCACATGACCAAAAGTTTGGGTTGGTGATTTTGAGTTGAACTTTATTATAGGAATGCTCCACCTAGATTATTAAGAGATAAAATTTGGTTAATATTAAGGATAATTATATATGTTAGAGGCATGCCCTTATACCATTGTATTCGCATGCGGTGTTATGATTGGGGTAGAATGGGTAAACGCAAATCTAGGTCTTTCAACAGAGGCGAATCGATTCGGCCCTAGGTGCGAATCGAATCGTTCCCTGAGTCAGGCCAAGTCAAAACTGTTTTAACCATGGCCCAAGTGGAAAATATTTTAAGACCTTTTGTGGGACTTGTGAGCACTTGCGATTTTTTGCAGCTTTGTGCTTTCCATTCTCACAAATCACATATCTACGCTCACTGCATACAGGAATTTCATCCTTCTCTTCGTGCTCGTTGCGGTACAATAGGAAATCATACTTTCATGCATGAATAGATTTTTATTTCAAACCCAAAACCTTCAAGATATTTTTCATGGTAGGATAATTATCTAGTAGCGTGTTCTCTTTTGGGAGAATATCTTTAACTTAATTAAGAATTCTGGTTACGCTGTTCCCAGACAAACCAAATTGACTCTTCAAATTATACAAACCAATCATTGCATAAAATACCGAGTGATCTTCATCACAGTATTTATACAACGATCTAGCCACATCGGCTTTCAACCATATGTACTCCCGAACTCCAGGAAGTTCAACATCAAAATTTTCATTTAGTTGGATATAATGCGCATTATTCATATCCATAGGTTGGGGGTTTTGATGGTTGTGGAGTCTGTAAGTATCATCAATTAAGTCGGTCAATGAACGATGTATTGGGGAATCATGTACCTCTTCCACCCATTGGGATTACGTTATGCGGTCGAGTACCCACGATTCTTCCAGAACATAAGGTGTGTTTTTTTCACCATGGTATGTTCATATTGTATAGTCTTGACAGATTCCCCGTTGTATTAAATGCAACTCAACGTATTCCAATTACTTCTATTTTTCGTTCAGATAATGGGTGCGCGGACATGGAATCTTGTCACTTTTAAGATTTTTGAAATCGTATTTAATAAATTCTTGAATGCCATTTACGTAATTATTTGAAATTCGGTTAGTCTCTCCCATCCACTTTTTGTATAGTGGTAAATCCATGTAAGAAATCCTGTGGATATAGGATAAAAAATATTATTACAACTGAAACGAAAATAATATTCTTACAACTGAAGTAATCAAAAAATATTATTAAAACTATAACAAAACCAATATTCTTACAACTGAAACAAAAAAAATGTTATTACAACTAAAACAAAAGAAAATATTATTACAATTGAAATACAACAAAATATTAATTAATCTTTTCTAACAGGTAAATTGGCCAAGAAATAAAAGAGTCTACATAATTCCTCAATTCCATCCCATCCCCACCTACAACGTACATAGGTACATATCCGCAGCCGTTGTATATTAATTCCACCATCATTTGAGCCTTCCGTCTCCAAAGGTCGATTGTGTACTCGAGTTCTAATAACATTGGAGATGAGTATGCACACCCCAACAACCCTCTTATTTCTCAGGTCTTTGAAATAGTACTTTTCGCCATAGTCACCGTGAGTTGTTGATGATGATGCAAGTCCCATGAAAAGCGAAGGCACGGGGAATGAAAATATTGGATAAGGTAGCATTTGGGACGGGAATGTTGGATGAGGCGACATGGTTAGGAGAATGTTGGAGGCGGAACTTGGGAAGAGAAACTTGAAGAGGAAGGATAGGGAAAACCTTTAGGAGGAGGGTGAGGGTAAGGGTAACCTTGAGGAGGCGACATTGGGATCCCATAATTTTGAAAAAGGGACATAAGGTTCCCAATTTGATTCGTCAACATTCCTATGTTATTTTTTATATCTTAGACATCCTCATCGGTCTTGAACTGTCATTTCTCATTGGATGAGAAACGATTATTGATCGAAGAAAACTCATCCACGAGAGGTGCGTCTTGTTGAAATTTTATTTTGGCATATGTGAGTCAACATCTCTCACCCTCCCCATTTTTTTCTTTCCAAAGGTCTAGGTCAGGGCATTATTTTCGAGGTCAAAGTCATTAGTAGGGCTCGAGCCTGACTGACTACTGATTGCCTCTATTAACTGTAGTGTCTCATCCAAGTGCGGCGATAATGTATTATCATTACCCTGTTAAGCATGAACAAATAAGTTGGACTGATTTGTTTTTTTACCCGCATATGGACCATCATTTATCCTACTCGCCCATTCATTCTTAAAATCCTCATAGGATTTGAATCATAGCATGTGGATATCAGTTTTTTGTGCCCTATTTTTTTCGTTTTCCCCTTTGGACCAACTTTTTTTCCGTCACCTCATTCTCCAAAAACTTATTCCACTGCTCCACTAGAATTTAAACATTTGGAGGCACTCTCTATTTCAAAGATAAAATATCAGAGATCGCTGCGGCTTCTGAAGGCTTCTCCTGTATGTCCTTAATGATTCAGCAAGCTACGATAAAACCTTATTCTTGCAATGATCGGGAAATGAGAAATACTTGGAGAGTTGATCATATATATCATCCTTGATCGCTTTATCAACCTGGTTCCAGTTTTTTGGTCCACCAACCCCCACGTTCATTTTTCCCAAAGCCAAACACCGGCCTTTAAAGTTCAACACGTTATTACTATCACTCATCGGGTTATTCCCTATAAGGTAGAACCTAATGGGATTATTTGGGGTTGAGCGAGAGGTGTGGACAACATTGGATGGGGGGGTGGAGCAACGGGAGTGCTGGATTAGGGTTCCAAAGCAGTTGGACTTGGTGAGGATGAAAACTTTGGTGGAGTTGTGTATTGCTCACCAATTAGTGTTGAGAATTTGGGTTGCGCACGAGATGGTGAACCTCCTTACGGTGTCCCCTCAGCACTTTGTTCCCTTAGGTTGTTTCCTCCCGACATTATTTATAAAAATGAAAAACCATAAGTGATTAAAAAATTCTAATACGAAATTATAATTAATTAATCAAGCTTACTACTATATATATATATATATATATATATATATATATATATACACCTTTTTAATGTAAGAGTTTAGAATAAGTTCAATGTGCCTGATCTCCATCCATTCGGTATTAGTTTTTAAGACTCTATGCATTTTTGCACGTGGCCAACTAGGAGGAAGGTTATCTATGATTGATGTATAGATATCCGTGACATGAACTCGGAATCCCATCATTTTCAACTTGTTGGCAAGATTCAATTTAGCGTGCATATGGCGCGAGACATCACAGTTTATATCAATGCTCTTTGTACGCAGTTGTATTCATAACGGGTGGATTTTTTCCCCTCCTTCTCCAACAATGTAACCAAGGTTAGGGCTACGTCGAGACTATGTGTGTGAAACATATTTTGTATAACGTCATCCCAGTTTTCTGGTAGGAAAAATAGATACGATCAAACAGATAATATTTCCGAAAATTAACTCTATGATTTACAAGGTAGTTAAATTGCTCGATCTTTTTATTTCCATACGTATAAATAGGAGTACCCTCTATATGACGCGCAGTAATAAAAGAGTTATGTGTGCGATCCAATTGCAACCTCTCCAACTCTTGTTGCTAGTGATTATCACGTGCCTCATTTTTCCTGAGAAAAATATACTAGGGTGTGATTATGATTCCTATGGTTAAGGTATAAAGGTATATTAGTTTGATTAAATTTTTCATAATAAAGAAAGGATTTTGAGTATATCAGTTTGATTAGGGTGCGGAACCTAAAATACTCAATTGATTTCAAACTCTAAATAAATAACAAGCCCTAAATGACAATACCCTTAAATAATGAAATTTATTATAATTCCTAAGTAACCAGATTCAGTCAATATTAATAATGACAATACCCTTAAATAATGTAGTCAATTTCAAACTCTAAATAACAATTCCCAATCAATGTTAACAATACCCAATAAATAATGCAATAAATTTCAACTTCTAAATTTAACATTCATTTTCTTGAAAAACAATTATACACACATACACACACACATACACACTCACGCACTCACGCACACACACACACACACACACACACACACACACATATATATATATATATATATATATATATATATATATATATATATATATATATGTATGTACACACACATACACAGATATACACACATTCACACACACATACATACGCATATACACACGTACACTCACATACACACACATACACATAGATACACACATATACACACACATATACACACATATGCATTAGGGTTTAACACAAAAAGAAAAAAGTTAGGGTTTGACTTTGAGATTGAGATTGAGAATGCCAATGGCCAAAATCAGGGTTCGAGATTGGGAATCACCGAAAGAGAGAAAGAGATAGATTGTCGTGGGAAGAAATGAAAAGGAGGCGGGTTTTTTTATTATAAGGACAGTGGTCAAGGCCTTGAGCCGTGACCCATTGCCATGACCCTTAAATTTTTCCACATCAGCGTGTAGGCAACCATGTGGTCACGACCTAAAGTCGTGACCCACGCGCGTGAACAAATTAATATGGTCACCACCCAAAGACATGACATATTTGGTGTGCATTGTGACCTTAGTCACAGCAAAGTCCGTGACCCCTCTGTGACCAAACTTGAAGGGAAATTTCGCGCGAATTTGGCTCCATGATGGTCACGGTGTGGTCACGGCTACAGGCTGTGACGCATGCTGGTAAGGGATTTCGATCGTGACCACTTTTAAGAGCATCCATAACCACAGTGGGTCATGGATACGGTCACGCCAAAGTTGATATGGTCAGGACGTTGGTCCATGACCCCCTATGGGTGACCATTCGTAGGATTTGATCTAGTGTAGTTATTTATCATGCTTAAACTATGTTATATTTTTTAGTTACAAAACTAGTGTCATACAAAAAATATGGTAGAACAAATATTCATATCGCATTGCAAAATCTTCATTTATGATTGTGAAATATAATTAGTATCGCAATGAGAAATACATATATCATAGTGCGAAATTTATGATTTCTTAGTGAGAAATGTTTATCTTGCAATACACAATTTTTTTTTAAAAAATAGTGAACTTTGTATGTTCTTTCACTACACCAAAATGGGAAAATTGGCACCCTTTCAGCGGCTAGCCTTGTCACGGTCATTGATCATGACAAGTTCGTGACAAAGGCTTGTCACGGTCAATGACCGTGACAAGTACAATTGTCACGGACTTGTCACGGTCATTGACCGTGACAATTATATAAAGTTTTCATGGTCAATGACCGTGACAAATCTGTTAGTAAAAGCCCTTTCCCCTCCTTTTTTCCTCATAGATTTCTTTCCCTCCAATTTCTCTCTCTCTCTCTACGTGCTGCTCTCACTCTCTCTCTCTCTACTTTCAGGTTGGTTTCTCTCTCTCTCTCTCTTCCATTTATATGTGTGTGTGTGTGCGTGCGCGCGCGTGTGTGTGCGTGCGCGCGCGTGTGTGTGCGTGGTGGGGGAAGGTGGTGGGGGTGGGGCTATTTGTGTGTGTGTGTGTGATGGGGGAAGGGGGTGGGGCAGGGTGGGGGGGAGGAGGCAGGGATGGGGGGTAAGGGTGGGGCTGCATGTGTGTGTGTATACGCGCATGTGTGTATATGTGTGTGTAGTGTGCGTGTTTGTGCGTATGTGCAAGAGAGGAAAATGATGAGGGTGTGTGACGGGGGGTGGGGCTGCGTGCGTGCATGTGTGTGTGTGTGTGTGTGCGTGCGTGTGTGTGGGTTAATTTTAGTAAGTAGTGTCCCTTGTAAACGAATTGATTGATTTTTAATTTTTTTAGTAAATTAATATATGAAAGTAGGATTGCCCCTCATTGTAAATTAATAAATTAATAATTGTATACTTTAATTGTTAGCTTAATTGATGAAAATAATTAATTGAGTATATGAATTAGAAGGAGTACGAGATACACATTTGTTGTTGACATTGCGGTTGGATTATAGTGGATTGATGTTGGGTTGGTTAATTTTAAAAGTGGCATAGCCACTGGATTATTGTCCATATGGGGGTGGGATTTTTCAACTTTTTTTGAAAATTACTTTGTATAATGAACAATATATCTATAGTATGATAATTAAATGAAACATACTTGAAACTACATATAGTGCGCATAGATACTAGCCTTCTAGTTTTTATGCGTACGCATTCAATAACCCTTAGACCCCGTTCGAGAGTCATTACCCCTGTAATGAGATCCCTCAAATTGTCCCGTTTGGACAGATTGGGACTGCATAACTTCTATATAATGATATTCTTAGTGGCTTAAAGTTGTTAGTTTTTGGAGGAAGTTCTGCAGTCGTATCCTAATGTTCTTTGGGTACATACTAGATTGACAAGTGTGACTATTATTTCAATTGATCAATTGAAATAACACTCACACTTGCTAATCTACGTCGTGTACTTGGAGAACTACGGGGATATGCTGCCGAATTTTTCTCAAATCATAATAATGTGCATGAGCTGTTAAGTATATTATAGAAAAATGCAGTCTTGAATGGGATAGGACCACTCACCCTTTAGAGGAGATGGAGGAAATAGAAATTTCTATTATAAATTTTATTTGAATTTGAAATTTAAAAATCAAATATAAATAAGACATAATTAAATGAAATATACTATAAATCTAAATTTTGTTTATACTAATCCATGAATATACGCTTCTTACCTTTAATAGGTGATTAGTTGTGGTAGCTATGATGGGATATCCGAAATACAAAGAGTGGATGGGGGATGTGTTTCGCAGAGGTACTAATGCGGCTTATGTTATGCCCGTCAATGAAGGGGCTCATCACGCATGTGATGCCCGGGAAGGAAAACTCCTCATTGTGGTTGTGCGAACAATGCAGCACGATGTATATTAGTGGGTGTGTCAATTCGTATATCGTGTGGCCTACTCACCTCCTCAAAGTTAACCTTACCCAAGACATGTAGTGACATTATTTGAATGGAATTGTTTTTAAGTTGGTACATTTGGAATTATATTTGGATTATATCGTGATGCATATTGTCTCTATGTTGAATGTATATTTGCATTATCTCTATTTTATTTAGATATATGATGCTTGAAAAGGTACAATATTGCAATAACAAGTACAAATATACTGCTGGACAGTGGCAGTGGCCAAACTGCCCAGTAGATTTTTTTTCAATTTTCCCAGAATTGTCACGGTCAATAACCGTGATAATTTTTTAACCATTGTCATGGGCTTGTCACGGTCTTTAACCGTGACAAACTTGTCAAGGTCAAGGACCATGACATGACCGTGATAATTCTAACGAACTTGTCACGGTCATTGACCGTGACAAGTTCGTGACAAAAAAAGTTGTCACCCCAGGAATTGTCACGGTCATTGACCTTGACAAGTTGAACTTGTCAAGGTCAATGACCGTGACAATTCGACAGATTTGATGTAGTGTTTTGCAATATGAATTCCTCTAGCGAAGACTATTACCACCAAATGAAAGAGATATATTCATGCTTTAAAAAAAATGTTAATAATAAAAAAATTTCTTCGATATATTCCCATTGTTATATCACAATTACATTTAAAAATATTTATTTTGCACTACTATTATTGCAATTTCACAATGATATTTCGAATTCACCATCATTGACTTTTCTAAATGCTAATTCACAATGAGATTTCACTATATTATATAGTACTGAGAAATAACAAAAATTGTGAACAAAATTGGATTATAATGTACTTTATTTTTTAGATAAAAAATAACTATTAATTCAATTTTATGACAATGTTTGGTATTACGAACATTAGGTCAACATATTAATAAGAATACATGAATTTTTACAATAGATCCGAATATAATTTCAAATAAAAACAACAAAATAATAAACAATGTAAAGAGCGAACACACCGAGCACGAGATTTTGAATTATCACCTAGTCGTTTCTCTACTAGATCTAGTTCAGAAACAACATTTTCACTTCTTGTTGCTCAAGCAATTTATTAAGATAAAAATGGTTTGATATTTTACAGTAAATGACTATGATATATAGCAAAATGATGAATGTATCAAGAACTTACATTTTATTCTTCAAATGGAACAACTCCAGATTTGTATGAAGATGGTAATTATGAGAAATTTCAATGTGCGACAATGGTGAACTTTTTGATTTATGTAAGGCTTCTAATTTTTCAAAATTTAATACACGTGTAGAGGATAATCGTTTTGTTATGGCAGCCGATTATTATCAGCTAAAACTTTGAGATGGTGGTTTTTATGTGACATATTGCGCTCTTTTTAAACATATTATAATATGTTTCACGTTTAATAATTATTAAAAAGTAGAGTCGCCTATGAAGATGGCAGTTCATATACAACCCAAAGGTTAGTTTTACATTAATGGTAACCCAAAATGAGGGATAAGGGGCTTGCGGCTAGGGATCTTATGGCACCTGAAGGCCATTTTGTTTTGTCACGGAAAAATAGTCCATTTTTACTTGGGAAACAATCTAATGAAAATGGCTCAAATCTTGAGTAGTAAAATAATGTTTGGATATTTTTTTTCCATGAGCTTGGGGCTGTTTTGGATGGATAGAATTCCCTATTGGAATAGTTATGAGGTGAAGTAGATGTCGAGGTATTTTTTGGAGCAACATTGAGGTTGTCAATCCAAGTGTAAAGATGGGCTACTTTCTACTTAGTAGCCCACTCACACCATCGGGGATCCACACCGGTAATGTCCGAGCTATGTATATCCCGAGGACCCCTCTCAAGATTTAATGAGAAAACACTTTTTTAAAATCTTGAGGTTGAAACTAAATTGGTGCATAATTTAAGGCTATAAAATGTAATTATGTAATAGCTCCCAATCATGGATTGTGATCGTATGTTATCCCTAAATTTATATTTTGCACAAATTTATTTTATCATCGTTAAGGGTTTTCTTGTCGACTATTGTGTGTTGTGGATTGTTGATTATTGCTATTGTGATTTGAGTTGTTTTCTCCCACTTATAATTATTTGAACTAGCATGTAACCCGTGCGCATTTAGTATTTCTACCCAATTTTAATACATAGATGTGACGAATTACACATATACCATCTCAATTTTAATGTAATATTTTCAAAGGCTTCAGCAAAACAACCAATAAATAAAGATGAAAATATTCACCATTTAAAAATAAAAAAATTCTGCATATAAAAATTCTGCGACTATGAAGATTTACTACATTTTAACATAACGATTTTCACATATTAGAGATCAAACTAAAAAATTAAAATAATAGAAAATAGTTGTTTTATTATTTTTAATTTATCAACCATCTATGCTTTTTTTTTACTCAATTTATGGATTAACAACATCAACACACCTTACATCTAGCATTACACACCTCAAATTGGATCAACTACGGCATTGTGAAACATTTAGGTAGTTTTAACATGAGAAAGATATCTAAAAAAAAGTTTACTATTCAAAATCTCATTTTACCCATTTTATCAAACACCACACGTGCAATACATAAACTTACAACTTCAAGAGACATCGTTGTCCATTTTTTAACAGAGAGTTCTTTGACGGATTTGCCATTGTGGAGGGTTTTGGATTGTTCTTCAATTATATACCCATTTTTCATAGTCAATCATTTTCTTATAATTAATGTTAGAAGGTAAATGCTAATATAATAGCTAGAGCTACTACCCTTATACTGGTGTACACAATCATCATTTTTTTATAATCAACAAAAAAAAATATCAAATCTCAACCACAAAGGTGAAAAATACAAGAATAAGATATATAAAATAAAATTGTCATCTCACAGAGAAGTGACCAAATTGTTGAGAAGATTCTCAGAGTCTTTAAAGAAAAAGGAGACCACTTCAACCACAAATTCCGGGTTGCTCTCATATTGATGCTTTCACAGTTGAATAAATTGACCATCTGAAAAACCCTTTTTTCACAAAGAAACAATAGCCAGAAAATATAAAAACAAAAGGCATGAGAATAAAATGGAGGCAATATTTATTGGGATAGTTAAATAAGGTAACCTTGTTGGAAAATTGGACAACTTAAAGCTGTCTAGATATTTCTGGACAGTATTTTGAGCAACTTTGAGCTCAAATTTAGGTGGGACCAACACTACGATAATTGTGGGAAAATATACGAACGCGTTCTCCTCCACAAGGAGATTAACGTAGTATATTCACATGTCCAATTTCATTAAGTTATGAATGATAAATATGTCCCCAAAGTGACTCACAAAGCAATGAAAGTTAATGTATTGGGTATGTTTTAACTATTGTCTCACATTGGAAGAGTAGTGGGAAAATGATGAGTTAATAAAACCAAAATGATGGACTAAGGCTTGGATGCCTTGGGGTATCCCAACTCTTTGAAGGGGAGATGACCTAACTATGCACGGGTTGACTTTCGGTCAAAGGTCCACACGCGCGCGCGCGCACGTCCGGCCGGCCGACTCGATTTCGGGCTTGGGCTTATAAAAATCTCCTACATTTTTTGGCCGAATTAATTTAACTTTCTGGGCTTTAATTATTAATTAATTACGAAATTAATTAATTAATTAAAAATCGTTGGCTGTTGTAATTAATTAAAAACTGTTGGCAATTATTGCCAACAGTCAACAGTTAATTTCGTTTAACTGTTTTTGTCATTTATTGTTACTTTGCTATAAATACAGATGCCTCCCTCCGTTTTTAAAAAATGAAAAATTTTCCTCCACCAATTCCTTCCATTTCCATACCAAAAGTGCGTCATTTCTGTTTCAGAAAATTCATTTTTCTACATAGCATCTGTTGCATTGTTGTTGAGTATAAGACACAGAATTTGAGTTTGTTGTAATTAATTATTGTCGTGCTACATAATTAATTGAAAAATCCGTTCTATCTTGGGAGACAATATTCATCAACCTCGGAGCAGATTGGAGGGAATAAATTATCTTAAGGACACTGTAAAATTCACAGGGCTGGGATTATCTTTCTATTTCTATTATTGTTTCTACAAATTCAAGTAAGTTTTTATTTTCTGTAATTTCGTTTTTATTTCTGTAATTAGATTATATTTCATAATTCTGTAATTTTATATTTATTAAACAGTAGACATAACAATCTTAAGACAATTTATTTTTTGTTCTACTGTTTTGTAGTATACAATTTTTTTTTAATTATAGAAATTTATTTGTTGAAAATAAATCTATTATGACAGAAAAATGAATTAAATTATTGCTTTATTGCAGAAATTAGTAAAACAATTTTGGTACAAGAATTAATTTCTATACTGTTTTTATATTATGTTTTAGAAAATAAAATGTTATTTGTAAATTTTTATTAAAATCTGTTTATGTAAAAAAAATTAATCTTTAAATTATAATTCTGTTTTGTACGGAATTCTTTTATTATTAAAAATAAGTGTGACACATATTTTATTGTGTATAAACTTCTGTTTATATTATAGTTTAATTCTGAATTTCATTTGAATTCTTTTGGAATTCATTTATTGTGAATTATATTTGGAGGAAATTGGTGCACAAAATTTTGTATTCTTTTTTTATTAATTCATTATATATGAATTTTAACATTGATAAAAATTCTGTTTTTGTAACAGAAATGGAATCGCAAAGTACGAACACTACTCCTACTAAACTGATTGTCACCAACACAAATGTGACTGCACCCGTATCTATGCCACACGGGGAGAAACTGGAAAAGTTCATTGGGGCTGACTTCAAACGTTGGCAAGGACAAATGTAATTCTATCTCACTACCTGCCAACTGGGTAAGTTTGTATATGAAGATTGCCCCTCTATTCAAGAGGGAGATGACGCTGAAAAGGTTGCTGCTGTTGATGCTTGAAAGCACTCGGACTACCTATGTCGAAATTATATTTTGTCCTAATTGGACAAGACATTGTATCATGTCTACTGCACTATCAAAACATCCAAAGAATTGTGGAATTCTTTGGAAAAGAAGTACAAAACTGAAGATGCTGGGATGAAGAAATTTATCGTCGAGCATTTTTTGGACTTCAAAATGGTTGATTCTAAATCAGTGATATCTCAAGTGCAAGAACTCTAAGTGATCCTCCACGACATTCATGCTGAAGGAATGTCAATTAGTGAAACTTTCCAAGTTGCTGCAATTGTTGAAAAATTGACACCATCTTGGACTTTATTCAAAAACTATCTCAAGCACAAGCGAAAGGAGATGAATGTGGAGGAGTTAGTGGTCAGGCTGAGAATCGAAGAAGACAACCGTGAGTCTCAAAAGAAAAGTGGGAAGAATCCAATGGAAACGAAGGTCCATGTTGTTGAAGGTCCTAAGAAGAACACACGAAAGTATGATGGGGAAGTCACTTCAAAATAGAACAAGAAGAAGTTCAAAGGAAAATGCTACAATTGTGGTAAACCTAGACACCGCTTAAGCGAGTGTCGTAAGCCTAAGAATCAAAATCGAAATAACTCTCAAGCAAATGTAACTGAGGGTGAGAATATCGCCAATGATTTGGCGGATATGAATCTTTCTGCCGTGGTCTCTGAATGTAACTTGGTTGGAAATACCAAGGAATGGTGGGTGGGCACTGGAGCCACAGGACACATTTGTGCAAACAAATGGATGTTCACCACCTATAAGCCTTTGGAAAATGAGGAGAACCTCTTTATGGTAAATTCTTCCACTTCTAAGGTTGTGGGACAAGGAAAGATTTCTTTAAAAATGACTTCTGGAAAGGAACTTACTCTCAACAATGTTCTTCACGTGCCTGATATCCGAAAGAATCTGATTTCTGGATCTCTCCTGACTAAAAATGGTTTCAAGCTTGTGTTTATGTCTGATCGCTTTGTGTTGTCTAAAAATGACATGTATGTAGGAAAGGGCTACCTAAATGAGGGGCTCTTTAAACTCAATGTTCTTACAGTAACCCTAAAAATATCTGTTTTAATGAATGAAATTGATAGTTCTTCTTACTTGATTGAGTCATCTAATATTTGGCATGCTAGATTAGGACATGTTAATTTTGATACATTGTGTAGATTAATTAACTTAGAATTTTTGCCTAAATTTAATATTGATAAAAATCATAAATGTGAAATTTGTGTGGAATCTAAATTAGCTAGATTACCTTTCCATTCTATTGAAATGACAACTGAACCTTTAGATTTAATTCACATCGATATTTGTGATTTAAAATTTGTTCAAACTACAGGTGAGAAAAAGTATTTTATTACTTTTATTGACGATTGCACAAAATATTGCTATGTATATTTGTTACATAGTAAAGATGAGGCTATTATTGCATTTAAACAATATAAGAATGAAGTTGAGAATCAATTAAGCAAAACGATAAAGTCTATTAGGAGTGATAGAAGAGGTGAATATGAATATCCATTTGAGGAATTTTGTTCTGAAAATGGGATTATTCATCAAACAACCGCTCCTTATTCTCCTCAATCGAAAGGTGTTGCTGAACGCAAAAAACGTACTTTGAAAGAAATGATGAACTCAATGTTATTAAGTTCAGGAGCTCCATAAAATTTGTGGGGGGAAGCCTTACTTTCTGCTAATTACATTATCAATATAGTACCTCACAAAAAGACTCACAAGACACCTTATGAATTATGGAAAGGTCGAAGGCCTTCCTATAAATATTTACGAGTGTGGGGGTGCTTAGCCAAAGTGATGGTTCCTAAACCTAAAAAGGTAAGAATAGGGCCAAAAATCGTGGATTGTGTATTCATCGGTTATGCTACTAATAGCAGTGCATATCGATTTCTAGTTTATAAATCTGAGATTTCAGATATTCATGTAAATACGATTATTGAATCGAGGGATGCTTCATTTTTTGAAAATGAATTCCCGTATAACATGACCCGAGAATCTGGTCCTTCTAAAAGGACAAATCAAGCTACTACAAGTGGTACTCATCAACCTATTGAATCAACAGAGGATGAACCAAGACGTAGTAAAAGAGAAAAAACCTCGACTTCTTTCGGTTTAGATTTTCTAACATATTTTCTAGAAAATGAACCTCAATCGTATAAAGAAGCTATATCCTTACCCGATGCTTCCAATTGGAAAGAAGAAATTAATAGTGAAATTGAATCCATATTACAAAATCATACATGGGAACTAGTGGATCTTCCACCAGGTTCAAAACCGTTAGGTTATAAATGGATCTTCAAAAAGAAATTGAAGGCCGATGGATTAATTGATAAATATAAAGCTAGACTTGTAGCTAAAGGCTATAGGCAAAAGGAATGGTTGGATTACTTCGACACATATTCACCGATAATAAGAATAACGTCCATTCGGATGTTAATAGCAATAGCTGTTATTAATGGACTTGAAATACATCAAATGGATGTAAAAACTGCATTCTTAAACAGTGAACTAGACGAGGAAATTTATATGGAGCAACCTGAAGGGTTCAAGGCTCCCGGACAAGAAGGAAAAGTATGTAAGCTTGTTAAATCACTATATGGATTAAAACAAGCACCTAAGCAATGGCGAAAAAATTGATAATGCAATGTTATCAAATGGTTTCAAAATTAATGAATGCGATAAATGTGTTTACTTTAAATACATTCAGAATGGATATGTCATTGTATGCCCCTATGTTGATGATATGCTTATCATGGGTAGTAACTTGGAAATTGTCAAAACTACAAAACAAATGTTGAGTAGTAGATTTGACATGAAAGATTTGGGAATCGCCGATGTTATATTAGGAATTAAAATTTATAGAACATCGGATGGACTTATATTATCTCAATCTCATTACATAGAGAAATTACTTGAAAAATTCAAGAAGTACGATATTAGTCCTACCAAGACACCTGTAGATGTAAATTTACATCTAACAAGAAATAATGGTGAAAGCATATCTCAACTAGAATATTCTCGTATTATCTGTAGTTTAATGTATATCATGAACCGTACGCGACCGGACATAGCATACTCAATAAGTAAGCTAAGTCGATTTACGAGTAATCCAGGAAGAGATCACTGGAAAGCAATATTGAGAGTTTTTGGTTATTTAAAATATACTCAAAACTATGAATTGCATTACTCGAAATATCCAGCTGTTCTTTAAGGACATTGCGATGCAAATTGGATATCCGATACAAAAGACTCTAAGTTTATGAGTGGGTATGTGTTTACCTTTGGAGGTGCAGCCGTGTCTTGGAAATCCTCAAAACAAACGTGCATTGCTAGATCGACAATGGAATCTGAATTCGTTGTACTAGACAAAGCTGGAGAAGAAGCTGAGTGGCTTCGAAATTTCTTAGAGGATGTTCCAAATTGGTCTAAACCTGTGCCCGCAATTTGTATACATTTCGATAGTTAATCAGCGACTGGAAGGGCATAAAACCACATGTATAACGGAAAGTCACGACATATTCGTCGTCGACACAATACCGTTAGATAACTTCTCTAAAATGGAATTATCTCAATTGACTATGTAAAGTCAAAAGATAATATATCGGATCCACTAACGAAAGGTTTAAATCGGGAGTAAGTTGAAAGATCATCGAGAGGAATGGGTCTAAAGCCTATAAATAAATAAGAATCAATAGAGTGGCAACCCAACCTAGCTGACTGGAGATCCCAAGATCTAGGTTCAATGGGCAAACCGAACTACGTTGTATTCAGTAAGCACTGGAGGAGATTTAATCCTGTCCATTCCAAAGATGAGACAGTGCATATCTGCCGCAAAATTAGGATAAGTTATACTTTTAATGACATCCATATCTTAGTATGCCTAAGTGGGGTATTGCAGGATACTCTTTATGGAAGTCACCTACGTGAGCAAGAAGGGGGCCACTTCTATGAGAATAATGAAAGGCATATTCTCTAAAATACTCACGGAACCAAGTGGTGTTTATGGCCAAAATGAACACAAACGGGAGAACCAACTGTGTTGAAGAATTATTACGTGAATACTATTGTCTAGGTTTACAAAAATGATTGACGGTTCAAGGACGTGAAGTCTACTGATTAACCAAGTAAATCCGATAGTATATCACTAAGGAAAGTTCAAGGCTACTAGGCTACTTCTCCCGATGCACTAAATCTTCAGTTTTACTCAACATGTGTCTGCATCGTCATTAGCATCTAATCTGTTTTATTTATAGTGATATATCATTCATGTGGGGGATTGTTGGAAAATTGGACAACTTAAAGCTGTCCATATTTTTCTGGACATAATTTTGAGCAACTTTGAGCTCAAATTTAGGTGGGACCCACACTATGATAATTATGAAAAAATATACGAACGTGTTCTCCTTCGCAAGAAGATTAACGTAGTATATTCACATATCCAATTTCATTAAGTTATGAATGATAAATATGTCCCCAAAGTGACTCACAAAGCAATGAAAGTTAATGTATTGGGTACGTTTTAACTCTTGTCCCACATTGGAAGAGTAGTGAGAAAATGATGAGTTAATTAAACCAAAATGATGGACTAAGGATTGGATGCCTTAGGGTATCCCAACTCTTTGACGGGGAGATGACCTAAGCTATGCACAGGTTAACTTTCGATCAAAGGTCCACACGCGCGCGTGCGCGTCCGGCCGGCCGGCCGGCCGGCCCAAGCTTATAAAAATCTCCTACATTTTTGGGCCAAACTAATTTAACTTTCAAGGCTTTAATTATTAATTAATTACAAAATTAATTAATTAATTAAAAACAGATGTCAGTTATTGCCAACAGTCAACAGTGAATTTCGTTTAACTGTTTTTGTCAGTTATTGTTACTTTGCTATAAATACAGATGCCTCCCTCCGTTTTTAAAAAATGAAAAATTTCCCTCCTCCAATTCCTTCCATTTCCATACCAAAAGTGTTGTCATTTCTGTTCCAGAAAATTCCTTTTTCTACATAACATCTGTTGCATTGTTGTTGAGTATAAGACACAGAATTTGAGTTTGTTGTAATTAATTATTATCGTGCTAAAAAATTAATTGGAAAATCCGTTCTATCCTGGGAGACAATATTCATCAACCTCGGAGCACATTGGAGGGAATAAATTGTCTTAAGGACACTGTGAAATTCACAGGGCTCGGATTATCTTTCTATTTCTATTATTGTTTCTGCAAATTCAAGTAAGTTTTTATTTTCTGTAATTTCATTTTTATTTCTGTAATTAGATTATATTTCGTAATTCTGTAATTTTGTATTTATTAAACTGTAAACATAACAAGCCTTACGATAGAGAGATGAAACGTATTCCGAAAATTGTCTTTATAGTTGAGGGATCACATTCACATCCATGATGGCTTGTTGTTTACTCTCTTAAGGTTGCAGTCTTATAATTCGAAATATGGAGGATGGATATGTTTCCAAATATACATGGTGGAGGAGATGAAAGGATGAAAAATATGGGAATACGGAATGACATGAGAAGAGGAAAAGATAAGATGTGGGAGAAGGCGAAGGGTGTAGACATAGGCGTACCAAGGGCCAATTTTGATGAGTTAAAATGCATTAAATAATTTGGTGAGTTAAATGGATTAAATGATATTAAAACCTCTAATACTATCGTATTAGAGGTATAATATAGATATATAGTTGTCTAAAATTATAAATTCACAATTTGATATATGTAAAAATTCTAAAAATGTACTAACCACTAAAAAAATCACTTTGGGGACTCTCATCCTCAATCACCCTTCAATGGTCAATACTTTGTATACAACACAGACTCCGCCCTTACAAAGCGATCCTTATACCCTATAAGTTGAACTGATATACCATTTGCGATGCTAGGTTATACAATCAAAACAAGCTTACAACTTGCATGAGATTTATAGTTTTTTTATATATGAATCGATACATTGAAAAAAAGAGATATTTTGATTATTTAATAAGTTGAAAGTAAATTTGGGCATGAATGAAGTCTTATAACATTGCTAACATTATATTGGATTCTATTTGGAAACAATAATGCATGCTTGACACACATATTTCACAAACAATTAATTCATGAATTTACGCAACAATGTTTTGGTTGACCAAATTTTAAATTGGAACCACTTACAAATGTAACTCACTTTTTATCAATTACGTATATTTGTCAACTTTATACATGCTTACTCTCTCTCTCTCTCTCTCTCTCTCTCTCTCTCTCTCTCTTGTGAAGTCCTTAAATGAGAATTTTTCGTGCAAACCTGTTTTTTAATATTGTAAAAAAATATTTTAAGTTAACTTTTCGTGTGTGTAAACATTTCATAGAAACCCCACAAAAAAATAAGCTCACAATATTTTTTTCAATTTAAAAAATTCAAAATATGTGAATTTTTAAGTGGCTTAAAAGTTGCAGTATTTTGAATATTTTTTTTAAATACTAAAATAAATTATTTTGAGTTGATTTTTTTGGAGCATTCCTGAAATATTATAATTCCCCAATAAACAATTAACTCAAAAATAATTTTTTTTACTATTTAAAACAAATAGGTCTGCACGAATGGTATGTACGGTATCCTGTTGCTCCCCCTTCCCTTCGTTTTCCCCCTCTCTCTCTATTTCTCTCTCTCTGAGAGAGGGAGAGATTCACTTTCAATTAATGTTTTTTCTCTAATGTTTTTTATAATAACTCTCTTTCTCATTAGTTCTTAGGTGATAAAGTGGACATAAAGTACAAACCATATAGGATATTACTTGTCACTAACATTATTTGGTCCAAAATGTTAAATATTGAAGTATCTAATCGAAAATCAATTGACAATGAATTTAGTGGCGCCAAGATCTTATATAATGTATTATACGCCTTTAACTTTTTTATGTGTGATTTTATATTCCTCACTCGTCATTTCTCATGTGGAGTGATTTGAGTCCAATACATGAACATATTTATTTTGAGTGACGTGGATCAATTGAGTCATTAAATATTAAATAGCATCCTTTAAATTTAATATCTAATAACATAATATAATTTTGGTGTCACCTCTTAGAGGATTTACACGTGGCAACACTAATAAATGCACTATTTTCACACCTCCATAATTCCATATTCACTTCTCACCGGCTCCCTATTTTTATTGATATTTGAAGAGACCCAATAATCAAGGTTCATGTATGGTGTCTCCTCTAAGAGGATTAAAATGTGTACAAAAATTATTCTCATTTATGATTTAACAAATAGATATTTCTCACCCATAAGGAAATCAAACACCTCCTATTCAGTTCTGACGCTTCATTTCTACTACAAACCTTAATAAATTTTGTTATATCAAGTTAGATTTTGATGAAAAGCCTCATTCTCATCACCTCCTCATTACATGGAGCGTAGGAATCACTACACCTCCTCATTTTATATCATCAGCTCTCCTTTCTTCAACCTTTGATTTCATCTGCTATATGCAACCTTTCATGACGGGTATTTCGAATAAGAAGGAGTTTGTAGTTTCTAATTAGCAACGAGTTTGAGGATATTCTGTTATATTTATTTTCTTTTCTTTGGCATTCAATTATGTTTTTGGAATTGAAGTTACTACACTGTGTGAATAGGTTTGAGAATGAATTACTGACTGTTTCCTAATCTAAACATTACATGTGACACTACTGACATGATTACCTATATATATATATATATATATATATATATATGGAATTTATAGAACTCCCTGTGTTAGTGTGTTAGTGTTCTGTTGTGGCTTTTGGTGCTATCATTTTTTTCTAAAGAAAACATTTTACCCATGGAAATAAATCTTAAGGGATATACCCTTCATTATAAGAATCTCACTGTGATGTATTTTTTGAAATATTATATTATTTTCTTCACACTATATGACGCATGATGTTTCCAGGATTACATGAATACATATTTAGAATTTCTTCATTTGCACATGGGTAGGGCCATCTCTTTTGGTTTTTGTTTGTTTTACCTTGAATTTTTTTTGTTTACAAAATATATATAGAGAAAAGGTCCCATTCTCTCGAAAAATTAGGATTTTCAATTAGGACACGTTCAAACTAATTAGACCTTCCAGATTATAATTTCATCATTGTGTGAAGATTCTCTGCATGACCAAAAATAACATAAAAGAACATTATGCTGAATTAATTTACTACGGTTTTAAATAATAGTTAAAGTCAATAAATATCTTCCCATTTTCATTCACCAGGTACACAAGCCTCCTCCCAATCTTGCATCACTATTTCCATCAATTTATACTCCAATGTTAATGTTTTTTTTTTCATTTTATGCTAATGTTGGCTACATTTTAAATATTTGTGTTTAATGAAGATATGGATACCCACTTTTTTGGATAGGTCTTGCTTGGGTAAAATTGTTGCATTTGATGGTGTCGTATTTTTTGTTTTATTATTTAATAGAAAGTGTCAATTCATTGGATACCTAAAATTTCAATAAATATTTTATTCTCTCCGTCATCCTTTTCTGAAAATTTTGATTCTAATTCTATTTTTAGATTCTATGGAACAATTATTTTTCCCAGATGATGGACGAGTCTATTTTGTTTCTGATCCTCTTTGAATTTGTTTGTTGGTTTGAAGGCTTCGTTGCATGGACACGGGAATAAGGAGATACAAAAGGGATTTGTGGTAAGACGGTGGTATAGTCTCTCTAATTTCTCTTGATAATTTTTTTTAGTTTTGTGGATAGATTCCTTAATGGGGTTTACATTTAATTTTTTCTATATAAATTTTAATGCTAATTGTTAGTACCCATGTGTGCGTATACTTGATTATATTATTTATATCTGCTGCAATTTTCATGATTGGCACGAAAAATATAACACTAAAATATCTTAATACAATCAATATTATAATGATGGTATAAGGTGTTGTAGTAATATTATGGAAATGTATATATTCATCGAGCTCATTTGATATTATTCTTTCTTACAAAATTTTTCAATTTTCATATCATATAAACTGTAATCGAGTCTTACAAGAGCGTTTGCGCATCACGTGAGGATAAAACCTACTCTAAATATAAATTTGATGCGAGTGCATTCGATGTATTCTCCTAAATGCCTAACATGAAGTTAATTGTATTTTATAAACCTTATTCAATTTCGTTTCTCTCACCTTCCATCTTTCATAGACGTTCGACCTTTTGAAGTTCTCTTTAATACATCTCCAAACTCCAACTCTCAATCTCTTGAAACCGTCTGCCATAGACTCTTTATATACCTCCGTTTTCCTCTCCAAATTCTTCAAGGCTCCCTAAATTCCAGTGGCACATATATACCGATATATAGATTTTCGGCCGTGATATTCTCTCTCTAATGGGCTTCATTATATTTATATTTATATTTATATTTAAAGTGTGCTTCGTGATGAGATATATTGTGGTCTGGTTTAACTATTGAAGAAAAAATGTCATCTAATATCTATCGGTCTCTCGAGAACAATGATTGTTCGGTGACTATTGTGCAGTGAGATGTATATATGATTATAGCAAAGGCTATTGAATATCAGGTTATTAGGTTTTTAAAATATCTTTTTGATAGAGAATATATGGGTATCTCCCTCTCTCACCATTTTTTGCGTATTTGTTGGTTAAATTTATTTTTCAAATCTTAAAAGGTTTTTGATTATTTACCCTTTTCATAGTCCTTTGATTTCATTTTTTGTGTATTTTGGGTTCCAAATCAGGGTTCACAACAATGGTGTATGTGTACTTCGAAAATTTCTGATTTGGCAACCTCACTAGAAAGTCAAATCATTTTTTCCTTTTTCTGATTTGGAAATATTTATGAGATTTGAGTTGTTAAGTTTGTGTTTCCGTTGGTTTGGCAGGCAATGTGAGCTCAATTGTGGGCAGTCAACAAATCAATGAAGGTTGCAGTTTGGCAATGTTAGCCAAGTTAATGACATGGGATAACTAAAATCAATTAAGCTTTATGGAAAAATTATTTATAATCTCTTCATTTAGCCATTGCAAGGCAAATAGATGATCTCTCTCAAAAGAACAATGAGATTGGAAGTTCATTGGTCCCTAGGCGTGTATTTTTTACAGATGTATGTTTTTTATTTGTAAGATGTTTTTTTACTGTCAGTAGAATTGCACCCCAATTTGTGCTTCGTACAACATGCCTCATGAGCACATATAAAGCACTTTATTGCATTTTGCAATATCTGAAAAGAAAAGGGAGTTCCACATGAGGATACAAAATGAACTTTAGTGAATCCATAGTGCAAAATAATATGCAATTTTGTGGATTCCATTTGATAGCTAAGCGTGTCATTCATTTTGCCACAAGACTTGCTTGCAGCATTTGGTTTCAGGCCAACATTCAGCTTGAAACATTGGTTCATTTTTTATGTCTTACCCGTTCCATATGTTAAGATGCCATGAGTCTGATCGGGCGGAAAAAGTGTGCGTGTGTAAGTGCACAGTCGTCGTGTGTTTCGCCGCCGCGACACAAAAGAAAACCTAAGCTACTACTACACTTGACAAGCAAGTACAGCGGTAAGTCGGGTGTCGTAAGAAATCCACAGGGAGTGATTAAATTTTAGATGTTAATTGTTTTAAAACTTCAAGAATAAAAGGGTGTAAAAGAAATCAGAAAAGGTGATGGGTGGTTATCGTGAATAGAAGAAAAGAATAAGTTACACTAAATTAAAGTAAAGCGAGGATCGGGATTGCATACACACATTCACGGGCTAAACAACTACTAATTAGAATTTCGTTTCGAAAACATTTAATCGATCATTTTCAATTAAGCATAAACATCACGCAATAAGGAATTTAAGCCAAAGTTGCGAGATTAAACATTTAATCAAAAATGGTCACACGCGGATTAAATTCGGATTATCGCTATAAACACTAAAGTTGCGTGACAAATAAAGTTAAACGCATAACAATCCAACTTTAATACACGCGGTTTCAATTAAATGCAATTTTACACGAAACCCTAACTTTCGAGGTCCAAACCCGTAAATGGCGGAACACAATCCCGAACCTATTTATCTACGGACAAATCATGGAAATAAACTAATTTACACTAATTAAACTAAGAAAACAAGAATTAAAGCAAGAAAACCTAATTATGAAAGCATGAAAACTATCTAGAAAGTAAGGAATTAAGAAATACAACTAAATTAATGGAATTAAACTTAAAGTACAACTTACAAAACAAGAGAACAAGAGAGGAGTAGGGCAAATCTCCCAAGTTTACAAACCCTAAAATCTAAGCCAAAAATGAAGATATTTCTCTTCAAAATGAAGAGAAAGTGTTATATACCAAATATCCTATGGCAAACTTGTAATAAAAGGGAAGAAAACCAAAAATCTGGAGGGCCGAATCGATTCGAAAATGGTCCGAATCGATTCGGAAACAGGGGAAGTTCGAATATGCAATTCTGCAGAATTCCGAATCGATTCGGTTTTGGGCCGAATCGATTCGCAACCTACAGGTCTGAATTCTGCAGCTTTGTCCTGTTTTACGGAAAATGCCGCCATTTCTTCGTTATAGCTCGGAATGAGGCACGGTCGGAGGCTACGGGAAGATAACTCAGAGGACTACAACATCCAAGAAGACAATGGGCCAAAAAACCAAAATATGAAATGACTAAAATGCCCTTGAATGTGACCTTGAGTGTGAATTTGAAGTAAAAACCATCCTAAAAATGCCATAACTCTTTCGATACAACTCAGAATCATGCACCGTCGGCGGCCACGCGAAGAAAAATCAGAGGGCTTCAACTTCCGTGAAGAGCTCGGGATTCAAACCCGAATGCTGAAATTACTAAAATGCCCCCGAAGCTGCAAAAGTCGACGAAACATTTCCGAAAAGCGTCCGAACTTCATACTAAGCATCCAAATACCTAAAAAAGCTCAATTAACCCTTGCAAAACATGTTATCATAGAAATTCGAGGTTGTATGGTTAACGAGCATAAGTATAGGGATTAAGATACCTAAGGGGGCTAATAAGGCATAGGTTAACGGGTGAAATACGCAATATTTGCGTCGTATCACACCCCCTAACTTACACATTGCTAGTCCCTAGCAATGAAATAAGAAACGACAAGAACTACAAGCAGACCAAAAGTTGGAGAAGTACAAAAGTATGGTATAAAAGCAAAAGGCCACTTTCGCGGGCGATTCGATTGCATTTAGCGTATGCAATAAGCCGTTAAACCCCTAGGTTACCCTAGTGGACGAGTGTCGTCTCGTGAGGGTTTTCAGGGATGAAACCCACAAACATCATAAAGTTTCCTCAAAATATGCCCAATCAAACATGCGACAAGCCCAATAATGGCGAAAAGGATTTCATACGCATTATTAGCAAAGTGAATGAATTCACACAAAAGTCCAAATCATTAACATTATAGAATGCACCTCATAGAATTGAAACCTTAAAATGTGGGAGGGGAGTGAGAAAATGCAAAATATGATTTGGCAAAAACTTAAATAAATCGGATAAACATAAAAGCATGCATACATTCAATCCTCACGGGCATTACGCTCAACAAATGAAATCACTCGGAATGGGAGGTAATACACGGGACATGCGGGCATAAAGAGTAAATGTAAATGGAAACTAGGTCGCACACATGTCACAGAAGAAGAACGCTATATATAAAATGAAAAACTGTAATCTCAATGAAAGGATACCGCACACTAAAAGAGGCGAAATGCATTTTCACAGATTATCAAAACTATTTAAACTTTTGAATTACATCAACTTAAGATCACATAGGACTTGAATAAGGTTATAATGTAGGTTTGGGGTTAAGGTACGAAATGAAGGATATATGTACGGATTCAAAGTGTTCGGGATGAAAACTCGGGATAATGGAAAAATGCGTGCAATAACAAAATTGGAAAAACAAGTTCCAAAACGGCATTAGATATATCATCGGGGAAAGTAATCAAAGCTTATTGAACACAATATACACAACATATACAACTTTCTCTTTATTTTCTTTTCTTCTTTTTCTCATTTTTTCCTTTTGCTTTTTGCTTTCTCTTTTTCTTCACTTTTTCACTACTTTCTTTTCTTTACTTATCAAACTCTCATATGCCTAAATTGCAACCGACATCATAAAAACATCATACAATCCCAAGTAACATTCCAAACAAAGGTAGGTAAGGTGTATGTATGGCTTAAAACTCCAATTTGGAGTTGGTTATGGGATTTTGGGTAATGAAACGAAAGGCTAGTATTTGGGCTCAAAGGGGTTAACTAGGGAAACATATATGGTGAGGTCAAGGCTAATATGGGTGATATAACAAAGATTGCCTATGATCATTTCACAAAGTTTACGCAATTCTCGAGTCAAAACAATATATGAAAATCATGATCAAGTAACACATTTCAAGTATGAACTCAATTAATGAACGGTCAAATGAAAGATTAGAGAGATTACCAACGAATTCAACGTTTTCAAAGAGGAAAGAATAGTGTATAACACTCACAAACGACGAAAGGTACGAAGCTTACTCGGTGTAAGTATATACAATGCAACAAAATATTCCCGAGTTATAAAAATCTTAAACCAAATCAATAGAACAAGGAAAGTGCATATGCTCATGGGATAAAGTTTAATTCATGAAGTTATTCACAATATCAATGATTTGAGGACTAAAGTCTAATAACTTCTAAAATCGAGAACATGCATCATTCAGTTGTCTATCGGATCGGGCAATTATTGAAATTTATCACTGGAAACAAGGCAAAATGCCCAACAAAGGAGAAAAAAGAAAGAAAATATTTTTGAAAATTTTCAAATTTTTCACAAAAAGGCATACTTAGTAACTAACAAGTAAGCAAATCCATGGACAAAATAAAGAAATGGATAGAATATCCTACACCCCCTAACTTAAATGTTGCATTGTCCTCAATGCGCATTAAGAACACAACACAAAGAGAGGAAAAGAATGATATTACCCAAAATTGGAGCGATCTCCATAAGCACGAGTCCAATGAAATCTACAAAACAAGTTAGTACCGAGCATAGCAAAAACAAATAACAAAAAGTTAACTAATTACACTAGACTAAATTAAAAGGAAAGAAAAATAGGAAAGAAAGAAAATTAAAAAGCTAACTATTTACAACCTACTATTTAGGCTTCACACTAACTATACACTAGAAGTCTAAATAGTTGAGGGTCCACCCAAAAAGGTATTTGACTTTGAAAGATCAACGGTGGACCCTCCAAAGTGAACATGCCTCCCGAAAGATATGAATTCCGTTTGAACAACGGAAGGCATGTGGGTGGTGAAAAAAGTGAACCATCGCCAATTTGAAATTTTGGGCGGACGATGGGGGATTTGGATAATAAGGGGGAAAGGTACACTAGAGATCCAAGAAAAATCGACTCATCTCCCAAAGATTTTTCAAGTGGAATGGGAGATAGTGCACACACGGGGATAGGATCCATCGAAAACAAGTCCGGTAAAGAGTCCTCGTCGGCAAAAAGTGTAGAAGTTTTAAAAGTTTCTACCGACTCATAGGAATCAACCGGTAATTCTAATGGTTCAATGACGGAAAACGTATATGGTGATGAAACAAATTCAATCTCAATCGACTCATCGTCGGAAGGAGATTGAATTTCGGAGGAGAAAGATTCACACTCGATGAGAAATTCTCTGAAAAAGTGAGGCGAAACACAAGTTTCCACCTCCTCGTTGTTTTGTGCATAAGAATTCATCTCATCGCAAAGTGAACCAAGTCTCATTCCAGCATCATTTAAGCCTTCCAAACCTTGGGAGTAAAGAAGCAAAGTCTCTTCCAAAGTAGGCTTCCTCGGCTCAAGATCCTCGGACTCCTCATTTGGTTGAAACTCATCTTCGAATGTAATGAAATGAAAATCGTCATTGGATTCGAATAATGAATCCAACTCAAGCTCCCAATAACGATTTTCATTCCGATAAATGTTTTCAAGTCTTTCATTTTCAAGAAATCTTGAAAATGGAAAACTTGAAAACTATCCCCAAAGTAAGAATCATTAGAATGACCGTAATAACTATAATAGTAGGACATGATTACCTCGTTGTTTGTAGATGGAGAATTCTAGCAAGAAAGTGAGCAACCGCGAATCAAATTTTCTTAGCCCTCAAAGTATGCAAATCCTGCAAAAAAGGTTAAAACAAAGAATACAAATACAAAAGGAAAAATACTACGAAATAATAAAACAATTACAATCTAAAACACACTCCCCGGCAACGGCGCCATTTTGATCGGGCGGAAAAAGTGTGCGTGTGTAAGTGCACAGTCGTCGTGTGTTTCGCCGCCGCGACACAAAAGAAAACCTAAGCTACTACTACACTTGACAAGCAAGTACAGCGGTAAGTCGGGTGTCGTAAGAAATCCACAGGGAGTGATTAAATTTTAGATGTTAATTGTTTTAAAACTTCAAGAATAAAAGGGTGTAAAAGAAATCAGAAAAGGTGATGGGTGGTTATCGTGAATAAAAGAAAAGAATAAGTTACACTAAATTAAAGTAAAGCGAGGATCGGGATTGCATACACACATTCACGGGCTAAACAACTACTAATTAGAATTTCGATTCGAAAACATTTAATCGATCATTTTCAATTAAGCATAAACATCACGCAATAAGGAATTTAAGCCAAAGTTGCGAGATTAAACATTTAATCAAAAATGGTCACACGCGGATTAAATTCGGATTATCGCTATAAACACTAAAGTTGCGTGACAAATAAAGTTAAACGCATAACAATCCAACTTTAATACACGCGGTTTCAATTAAATGCAATTTTACACGAAACCCTAACTTTCGAGGTCCAAACCCGTAAATGGCGGAACACAATCCCGAACCTATTTATCTACGGACAAATCATGGAAATAAACTAATTTACACTAATTAAACTAAGAAAACAAGAATTAAAGCAAGAAAACCTAATTATGAAAGCATGAAAACTATCTAGAAAGCAAGGAATTAAGAAATACAACTAAATTAATGGAATTAAACTTAAAGTACAACTTACAAAACAAGAGAACAAGAGAGGAGTAGGGCAAATCTCCCAAGTTTACAAACCCTAAAATCTAAGCCAAAAATGAAGATATTTCTCTTCAAAATGAAGAGAAAGTGTTATATACCAAATATCCTATGGCAAACTTGTAATAAAAGGGAAGAAAACCAAAAATCTGGAGGGCCGAATCGATTCGAAAATGGTCCGAATCGATTCGGAAACAGGGGAAGTTCGAATATGCAATTCTGCAGAATTCCGAATCGATTCGGTTTTGGGCCGAATCGATTCGCAACCTACAGGTCTGAATTCTGCAGCTTTGTCCTGTTTTACGGAAAATGCCGCCATTTCTTCGTTATAGCTCGGAATGAGGCACGGTCGGAGGCTACGGGAAGATAACTCAGAGGACTACAACATCCAAGAAGACATTGGGCCAAAAAACCAAAATATGAAATGACTAAAATGCCCTTGAATGTGACCTTGAGTGTGAATTTGAAGTAAAAACCATCCTAAAAATGCCATAACTCTTTCGATACAACTCAGAATCATGCACCGTCGGCGGCCACGCGAAGAGAAATCAGAGGGCTTCAACTTCCGTGAAGAGCTCGGGATTCAAACCCGAATGCTGAAATTACTAAAATGCCCCCGAAGCTGCAAAAGTCGACGAAACATTTCCGAAAAGCGTCCGAACTTCATACTAAGCATCCAAATACCTACAAAAGCTCAATTAACCCTTGCAAAACATGTTAACATAGAAATTCGAGGTTGTATGGTTAACGAGCATAATTATAGGGATTAAGATACCCAAGGGGGCTAATAAGGCATAGGTTAACGGGTGAAATACGCAATATTTGCGTCGTATCACACCCCCTAACTTACACATTGCTAGTCCCTAGCAATGAAATAAGAAACGACAAGAACTACAAGCAGACCAAAAGTTGGAGAAGTACAAAAGTATGGTATAAAAGCAAAAGGCCACTTTCGCGGGCGATTCGATTGCATTTAGCGTATGCAATAAGCCGTTAAACCCCTAGGTTACCCTAGTGGACGAGTGTCGTCTCGTGAGGGTTTTCAGGGATGAAACCCACAAACATCATAAAGTTTCCTCAAAATATGCCCAATCAAACATGCGACAAGCCCAATAATGGCGAAAAGGATTTCATACGCATTATTAGCAAAGTGAATGAATTCACACAAAAGTCCAAATCATTAACATTATAGAATGCACCTCATAGAATTGAAACCTTAAAATGTGGGAGGGGAGTGAGAAAATGCAAAATATGATTTGGCAAAAACTTAAATAAATCGGATAAACATAAAAGCATGCATACATTCAATCCTCACGGGCATTACGCTCAACAAATGAAATCACTCGGAATGGGAGGTAATACACGGGACATGCGGGCATAAAGAGTAAATGTAAATGGAAACTAGGTCGCACACATGTCACAGAAGAAGAACGCTATATATAAAATGAAAAACTGTAATCTCAATGAAAGGATACCGCACACTAAAAGAGGCGAAATGCATTTTCACAGATTATCAAAACTATTTAAACTTTTGAATTACATCAACTTAAGATCACATAGGACTTGAATAAGGTTATAATGTAGGTTTGGGGTTAAGGTACGAAATGAAGGATATATGTACGGATTCAAAGTGTTCGGGATGAAAACTCGGGATAATGGAAAAATGCGTGCAATAACAAAATTGGAAAAACAAGTTCCAAAACGGCATTAGATATATCATCGGGGAAAGTAATCAAAGCTTATTGAACACAATATACACAACATATACAACTTTCTCTTTATTTTCTTTTCTTCTTTTTCTCATTTTTTCCTTTTGCTTTTTGCTTTCTCTTTTTCTTCACTTTTTCACTACTTTCTTTTCTTTACTTATCAAACTCTCATATGCCTAAATTGCAACCGACATCATAAAAACATCATACAATCCCAAGTAACATTCCAAACAAAGGTAGGTAAGGTGTATGTATGGCTTAAAACTCCAATTTGGAGTTGGTTATGGGATTTTGGGTAATGAAACGAAAGGCTAGTATTTGGGCTCAAAGGGGTTAACTAGGGAAACATATATGGTGAGGTCAAGGCTAATATGGGTGATATAACAAAGATTGCCTATGATCATTTCACAAAGTTTACGCAATTCTCGAGTCAAAACAATATATGAAAATCATGATCAAGTAACACATTTCAAGTATGAACTCAATTAATGAACGGTCAAATGAAAGATTAGAGAGATTACCAACGAATTCAACGTTTTCAAAGAGGAAAGAATAGTGTATAACACTCACAAACGACGAAAGGTACGAAGCTTACTCGGTGTAAGTATATACAATGCAACAAAATATTCCCGAGTTATAAAAATCTTAAACCAAATCAATAGAACAAGGAAAGTGCATATGCTCATGGGATAAAGTTTAATTCATGAAGTTATTCACAATATCAATGATTTGAGGACTAAAGTCTAATAACTTCTAAAATCGAGAACATGCATCATTCAGTTGTCTATCGGATCGGGCAATTATTGAAATTTATCACTGGAAACAAGGCAAAATGCCCAACAAAGGAGAAAAAAGAAAGAAAATATTTTTGAAAATTTTCAAATTTTTCACAAAAAGGCATACTTAGTAACTAACAAGTAAGCAAATCCATGGACAAAATAAAGAAATGGATAGAATATCCTACACCCCCTAACTTAAATGTTGCATTGTCCTCAATGCGCATTAAGAACACAACACAAAGAGAGGAAAAGAATGATATTACCCAAAATTGGAGCGATCTCCATAAGCACGAGTCCAATGAAATCTACAAAACAAGTTAGTACCGAGCATAGCAAAAACAAATAACAAAAAGTTAACTAATTACACTAGACTAAATTAAAAGGAAAGAAAAATAGGAAAGAAAGAAAATTAAAAAGCTAACTATTTACAACCTACTATTTAGGCTTCACACTAACTATACACTAGAAGTCTAAATAGTTGAGGGTCCACCCAAAAAGGTATTTGACTTTGAAAGATCAACGGTGGACCCTCCAAAGTGAACATGCCTCCCGAAAGATATGAATTCCGTTTGAACAACGGAAGGCATGTGGGTGGTGAAAAAAGTGAACCATCGCCAATTTGAAATTTTGGGCGGACGATGGGGGATTTGGATAATAAGGGGGAAAGGTACACTAGAGATCCAAGAAAAATCGACTCATCTCCCAAAGATTTTTCAAGTGGAATGGGAGATAGTGCACACACGGGGATAGGATCCATCGAAAACAAGTCCGGTAAAGAGTCCTCGTCGGCAAAAAGTGTAGAAGTTTTAAAAGTTTCTACCGACTCATAGGAATCAACCGGTAATTCTAATGGTTCAATGACGGAAAACGTATATGGTGATGAAACAAATTCAATCTCAATCGACTCATCGTCGGAAGGAGATTGAATTTCGGAGGAGAAAGATTCACACTCGATGAGAAATTCTCTGAAAAAGTGAGGCGAAACACAAGTTTCCACCTCCTCGTTGTTTTGTGCATAAGAATTCATCTCATCGCAAAGTGAACCAAGTCTCATTCCAGCATCATTTAAGCCTTCCAAACCTTGGGAGTAAAGAAGCAAAGTCTCTTCCAAAGTAGGCTTCCTCGGCTCAAGAGCCTCGGACTCCTCATTTGGTTGAAACTCGTCTTCGAATGTAATGAAATGAAAATCGTCATTGGATTCGAATAATGAATCCAACTCAAGCTCCCAATAACGATTTTCATTCCGATAAATGTTTTCAAGTCTTTCATTTTCAAGAAATCTTGAAAATGGAAAACTTGAAAACTATCCCCAAAGTAAGAATCATTAGAATGACCGTAATAACTATAATAGTAGGACATGATTACCTCGTTGTTTGTAGATGGAGAATTCGAGCAAGAAAGTGAGCAACCGCGAATCAAATTTTCTTAGCCCTCAAAGTATGCAAATCCTGCAAAAAAGGTTAAAACAAAGAATACAAATACAAAAGGAAAAATACTACGAAATAATAAAACAATTACAATCTAAAACACACTCCCCGGCAACGGCGCCATTTTGATCGGGCGGAAAAAGTGTGCGTGTGTAAGTGCACAGTCGTCGTGTGTTTCGCCGCCGCGACACAAAAGAAAACCTAAGCTACTACTACACTTGACAAGCAAGTACAGCGGTAAGTCGGGTGTCGTAAGAAATCCACAGGGAGTGATTAAATTTTAGATGTTAATTGTTTTAAAACTTCAAGAATAAAAGGGTGTAAAAGAAATCAGAAAAGGTGATGGGTGGTTATCGTGAATAAAAGAAAAGAATAAGTTACACTAAATTAAAGTAAAGCGAGGATCGGGATTGCATACACACATTCACGGGCTAAACAACTACTAATTAGAATTTCGATTCGAAAACATTTAATCGATCATTTTCAATTAAGCATAAACATCACGCAATAAGGAATTTAAGCCAAAGTTGCGAGATTAAACATTTAATCAAAAATGGTCACACGCGGATTAAATTCGGATTATCGCTATAAACACTAAAGTTGCGTGACAAATAAAGTTAAACGCATAACAATCCAACTTTAATACACGCGGTTTCAATTAAATGCAATTTTACACGAAACCCTAACTTTCGAGGTCCAAACCCGTAAATGGCGGAACACAATCCCGAACCTATTTATCTACGGACAAATCATGGAAATAAACTAATTTACACTAATTAAACTAAGAAAACAAGAATTAAAGCAAGAAAACCTAATTATGAAAGCATGAAAACTATCTAGAAAGCAAGGAATTAAGAAATACAACTAAATTAATGGAATTAAACTTAAAGTACAACTTACAAAACAAGAGAACAAGAGAGGAGTAGGGCAAATCTCCCAAGTTTACAAACCCTAAAATCTAAGCCAAAAATGAAGATATTTCTCTTCAAAATGAAGAGAAAGTGTTATATACCAAATATCCTATGGCAAACTTGTAATAAAAGGGAAGAAAACCAAAAATCTGGAGGGCCGAATCGATTCGAAAATGGTCCGAATCGATTCGGAAACAGGGGAAGTTCGAATATGCAATTCTGCAGAATTCCGAATCGATTCGGTTTTGGGCCGAATCGATTCGCAACCTACAGGTCTGAATTCTGCAGCTTTGTCCTGTTTTACGGAAAATGCCGCCATTTCTTCGTTATAGCTCGGAATGAGGCACGGTCGGAGGCTACGGGAAGATAACTCAGAGGACTACAACATCCAAGAAGACATTGGGCCAAAAAACCAAAATATGAAATGACTAAAATGCCCTTGAATGTGACCTTGAGTGTGAATTTGAAGTAAAAACCATCCTAAAAATGCCATAACTCTTTCGATACAACTCAGAATCATGCACCGTCGGCGGCCACGCGAAGAGAAATCAGAGGGCTTCAACTTCCGTGAAGAGCTCGGGATTCAAACCCGAATGCTGAAATTACTAAAATGCCCCCGAAGCTGCAAAAGTCGACGAAACATTTCCGAAAAGCGTCCGAACTTCATACTAAGCATCCAAATACCTACAAAAGCTCAATTAACCCTTGCAAAACATGTTAACATAGAAATTCGAGGTTGTATGGTTAACGAGCATAATTATAGGGATTAAGATACCCAAGGGGGCTAATAAGGCATAGGTTAACGGGTGAAATACGCAATATTTGCGTCGTATCACACCCCCTAACTTACACATTGCTAGTCCCTAGCAATGAAATAAGAAACGACAAGAACTACAAGCAGACCAAAAGTTGGAGAAGTACAAAAGTATGGTATAAAAGCAAAAGGCCACTTTCGCGGGCGATTCGATTGCATTTAGCGTATGCAATAAGCCGTTAAACCCCTAGGTTACCCTAGTGGACGAGTGTCGTCTCGTGAGGGTTTTCAGGGATGAAACCCACAAACATCATAAAGTTTCCTCAAAATATGCCCAATCAAACATGCGACAAGCCCAATAATGGCGAAAAGGATTTCATACGCATTATTAGCAAAGTGAATGAATTCACACAAAAGTCCAAATCATTAACATTATAGAATGCACCTCATAGAATTGAAACCTTAAAATGTGGGAGGGGAGTGAGAAAATGCAAAATATGATTTGGCAAAAACTTAAATAAATCGGATAAACATAAAAGCATGCATACATTCAATCCTCACGGGCATTACGCTCAACAAATGAAATCACTCGGAATGGGAGGTAATACACGGGACATGCGGGCATAAAGAGTAAATGTAAATGGAAACTAGGTCGCACACATGTCACAGAAGAAGAACGCTATATATAAAATGAAAAACTGTAATCTCAATGAAAGGATACCGCACACTAAAAGAGGCGAAATGCATTTTCACAGATTATCAAAACTATTTAAACTTTTGAATTACATCAACTTAAGATCACATAGGACTTGAATAAGGTTATAATGTAGGTTTGGGGTTAAGGTACGAAATGAAGGATATATGTACGGATTCAAAGTGTTCGGGATGAAAACTCGGGATAATGGAAAAATGCGTGCAATAACAAAATTGGAAAAACAAGTTCCAAAACGGCATTAGATATATCATCGGGGAAAGTAATCAAAGCTTATTGAACACAATATACACAACATATACAACTTTCTCTTTATTTTCTTTTCTTCTTTTTCTCATTTTTTCCTTTTGCTTTTTGCTTTCTCTTTTTCTTCACTTTTTCACTACTTTCTTTTCTTTACTTATCAAACTCTCATATGCCTAAATTGCAACCGACATCATAAAAACATCATACAATCCCAAGTAACATTCCAAACAAAGGTAGGTAAGGTGTATGTATGGCTTAAAACTCCAATTTGGAGTTGGTTATGGGATTTTGGGTAATGAAACGAAAGGCTAGTATTTGGGCTCAAAGGGGTTAACTAGGGAAACATATATGGTGAGGTCAAGGCTAATATGGGTGATATAACAAAGATTGCCTATGATCATTTCACAAAGTTTACGCAATTCTCGAGTCAAAACAATATATGAAAATCATGATCAAGTAACACATTTCAAGTATGAACTCAATTAATGAACGGTCAAATGAAAGATTAGAGAGATTACCAACGAATTCAACGTTTTCAAAGAGGAAAGAATAGTGTATAACACTCACAAACGACGAAAGGTACGAAGCTTACTCGGTGTAAGTATATACAATGCAACAAAATATTCCCGAGTTATAAAAATCTTAAACCAAATCAATAGAACAAGGAAAGTGCATATGCTCATGGGATAAAGTTTAATTCATGAAGTTATTCACAATATCAATGATTTGAGGACTAAAGTCTAATAACTTCTAAAATCGAGAACATGCATCATTCAGTTGTCTATCGGATCGGGCAATTATTGAAATTTATCACTGGAAACAAGGCAAAATGCCCAACAAAGGAGAAAAAAGAAAGAAAATATTTTTGAAAATTTTCAAATTTTTCACAAAAAGGCATACTTAGTAACTAACAAGTAAGCAAATCCATGGACAAAATAAAGAAATGGATAGAATATCCTACACCCCCTAACTTAAATGTTGCATTGTCCTCAATGCGCATTAAGAACACAACACAAAGAGAGGAAAAGAATGATATTACCCAAAATTGGAGCGATCTCCATAAGCACGAGTCCAATGAAATCTACAAAACAAGTTAGTACCGAGCATAGCAAAAACAAATAACAAAAAGTTAACTAATTACACTAGACTAAATTAAAAGGAAAGAAAAATAGGAAAGAAAGAAAATTAAAAAGCTAACTATTTACAACCTACTATTTAGGCTTCACACTAACTATACACTAGAAGTCTAAATAGTTGAGGGTCCACCCAAAAAGGTATTTGAATTTGAAAGATCAACGGTGGACCCTCCAAAGTGAACATGCCTCCCGAAAGATATGAATTCCGTTTGAACAACGGAAGGCATGTGGGTGGTGAAAAAAGTGAACCATCGCCAATTTGAAATTTTGGGCGGACGATGGGGGATTTGGATAATAAGGGGGAAAGGTACACTAGAGATCCAAGAAAAATCGACTCATCTCCCAAAGATTTTTCAAGTGGAATGGGAGATAGTGCACACACGGGGATAGGATCCATCGAAAACAAGTCCGGTAAAGAGTCCTCGTCGGCAAAAAGTGTAGAAGTTTTAAAAGTTTCTACCGACTCATAGGAATCAACCGGTAATTCTAATGGTTCAATGACGGAAAACGTATATGGTGATGAAACAAATTCAATCTCAATCGACTCATCGTCGGAAGGAGATTGAATTTCGGAGGAGAAAGATTCACACTCGATGAGAAATTCTCTGAAAAAGTGAGGCGAAACACAAGTTTCCACCTCCTCGTTGTTTTGTGCATAAGAATTCATCTCATCGCAAAGTGAACCAAGTCTCATTCCAGCATCATTTAAGCCTTCCAAACCTTGGGAGTAAAGAAGCAAAGTCTCTTCCAAAGTAGGCTTCCTCGGCTCAAGAGCCTCGGACTCCTCATTTGGT